>CDHN01000002.1:5593389-6006343 GCA_000825705.1 [Torrubiella] hemipterigena
TAGACTTTGGTCGTCAAAGATTTCTGGCAGCGCATCAAGTTAACTTTTTTTAAGGCCTCCAAGGCCGATGAGAACGACATCCGGGTCTCATTGGACGCAAAAGACGCTGGTGTTGGCAGGGTTCGGGGTGCATTAAGACGGGCACGACGGCAGACATCGGTCGTACACTCCAATGCGTCAAAAGCGGGTTGCTTAGCGGCGGCCAAACCTAGGGAGATATTGTTAGCATGTTTGTCTTCGTGCGGGTGTACCCGTATGTATCAGATGGGGTTATGCTTACTTTTGCTTCTTCTCGGCGGGCTTGAGAATCTGGAAAGAGCAGAGCAAGCTCTCGTCGACGCTCATCATCGCACCGGCATTGTCAAACTCTCCGCAGTAGTTGGGGGCACTGAAGAGGGTGACGAGCTGGCGCTTGGAGAAGAACTCGTAGCCGTCCTCGACAACCTGGTGGGCTCTGCAGATGAGATCCATGTCGTGCTTTTGCAGGAAGCGCGAGACGACATCAGGGCCAAAGGTAAAGGACACACCTCTGTCGTTCTCGCTCCAGCCAGTGATTTCTTTGTCAGGGTCGGACCAGAGAAGATCACAGAGAAGACCGCAGTCGGGAATATCCGTAGGACGCATGACGCGGCGAATCTGCTCCATGGAGTTGAGGTCGGGTGAGAGGCCACCGTGCATGGTGAAGATCTTCTCGTCAATGATGGCAGCAATGGGCAGGCAGTTGAAGCAGTCGGTGAAAGTCTTCCAGAGCTTGATGTTGTAGCGGCGCTTGCACTCGTCGTAGAAGCCGTAAATACGGTTGATAGAGGCGCATTCGTGGTTACCGCGAAGAATGAAGAAGTTCTCAGGGTACTGGATCTTGTAGGCGAGCAAGAGGCAGATGGTCTCAAGGGACTGCTTGCCACGGTCGACGTAGTCACCGAGGAAGAGGTAGTTGGCGTTGGGAGGGAACTCGCCGTACTCAAAGAGGCGGAGCAAGTCGTAGTACTGGCCGTGGATATCGCCGCAAATCTTGATGGGAGCCTCGAGCTCAAGAAGGATAGGCTGGGAGATGAAGATCTCGCGGGCCTTGGTGCAAAGGTAGCGGATCTCAGATTCGAGAAGCTGGACCTGCTTGCCGGGGCGGCTGCCTCGGACCTCGAGGAGGCGGTCAATTATAGAGTCGAGATCGACCTCGTTGTGATCGGCCATTGTGATGAGCTCCCGCGGGGAGGAGAATGCGCGGAGCTAGATGGGATTGGGGGAGAGAGACGGGGCAGGGGAGCCGACTAAGCGTGCGAGACAGTTACAGAGCGCAGAAGCCTATTCTCGTGGGAATACGCAGTTGGCCAGGAGTGTCGAAGAACGGAGAGAAGGGTTGCTAGATGGGACAATGACAGGTTAGCATGATGTCTTGGTGTGCTGTGGTCAAAGAAAATTGGTAATCGCAAAAGGAAGTGTTCGCCGCCACCGTCGTCGCTTGCCGCCTCTTGTTTGTTTGCCTGCTCAACGACAACTGTCGCGATCTGGTTTTGGCCACTGGCAACCTTTGGTCTGGAAATTTCCACCGTCATCTTCTGGTGGCATAGCGGCAGACCGAAGAGGGGTCAAACAACTAGCTCAGACCGCGCGTGGTGGCGACCACCATCAACTCGGTGAGCGAGTGGGGGAGCCCGCCCCAGCAGAGAGCGCCTATCGTAAGCAAGAGACCAACACGTGGAGGAGACCAAGCAAGCGTCGCCAGGTCCAAGCCGCAGAGAAAAAAGAAGAGAATGATTTTCCATGTTCCCATAGAATCGCTGGTGATTGCATTTGCCATTTTGTTTGCACCATTTTTTTTATGTCTCTTGGCCGCAGGTCGTGCGGAGCGTTTGTTGGGTGGGCAGGCTGGCAGGCTGTGTTCGTGCGCGCACCAGGCAGGGAGGAGGAAAAATTGCTGGGCGGGCGCGCTGGCGCGTTGCCCCTCGGGAAGTGCGGACTCACCAAAAAAAAGTTGCTCCCAGCTACAGCAGAGTCAAGAACACGAGGCGTGTTGCGAAAAGTGCTGCTGTGAAAAGAGAAGACCCAGATATAAGAATAAATATATCGGTCGCTTTGAATTAAGAAAGAAGAGAGAAGGAGAAGAGTGTCCTTCTAGTCGCCTTGTCCGTTGCAGAGGGAGAATGGATTCCCTGTAGTCGCTGTGTGTATTTCTGCTGCGAGGCAAACAGAAAATATCGTCGTTTGAGGCTTGCCGGGTTGAGGCAGCGGTCGCGGGTGCTCTTGAGAAATAGAAGAATCTCACAAGAGAGGATGCGCTGGCAGATGCAGTGCAGATAAGATCGCCTTTGGCTGAATCGTCGTGGGTTGGATCGTTGGAAGGATGAAGAGTTTTTGTTGTTTGGTCGCCGTTGCAGGAGGGAAGAGGAGAAAGACGGACGGGGGGAAACGGACGGCAGAAGAAAGCTGCGAGCTTAGGGAGGCGCCAAGGGGCAGCGCCGGCGGGCAGAGTTGCAGTGGGCTTTGCTTAGCGCTGTCGGCTGCTGTGATGGTGGGTGCTGTGCGCTGTAGTGTAGTGTAGTGGTCCCCCTCCCCAGTGGCGTGGTAGTGGGAGGGGGGGCCGACGGGAATGTTTAGAAAGCAAAAAAGAAATAAAAGAAAAACACAGACAGCGCAGCACCAGGGGCAATGGAAAGAGAAAAATAAAAAGAAGATGACTAGAAATTAGAAATTACAGCTGAGCAATTACTCCCCTAACCAACATTTCACCCCTCCTCATTTCCTCGCTTCTACGCATCTTTAAAACTTCTCTCGGCCAAACACGCTCTTCTTCTTCCCCGCCCGCCGACAAATCGGGCGGCCGTCCTGGACCTCCTCCTGCATCGGCAGGCAGGCAGGCAGGCAGGCAGGGCGGAGAGCAGCGTACAGAAGGGGGTGGGACACGGTGGCAGTGCTGCCAACCCAGATCAAGGCAGCGCTCAGGCGGGGGGGACAGCCGTGCCAGGGTGCGCTGTATCCACCGATGCCGATGGCGCTACAGCCGCTACTACAGCAGAGTACACGCTAGCTATAGCGCTGCCAAGCGGGCAATAACAACCGATTTCAACCTGGCACAATAAAAGAGGAGAGAAACGAAGAAAAGAATTGAATATCAGCCGGTCAATTGTAGACTTGCACCGGAAATACACAGCTTCTCGTCTTTCGCAGCATACGCAATTCATCCGTGCCGCGCCCTCAGACGACGTACCCCTCTCACTGTAGAGAGATACTGCCGCAAGCACTGTGCCCCGGCGCTTACATCCCGTTGCAAAACTTTAAAAGCACGTAGACACACACGCCATAAAGGAATACAATTTTCTATATTAATCGCCTGCTATGGTCGAACTCTTCATTGGCCGACTTACGCCCTCCACACGGTACCAGTTTCATCTGACTGTGCACTATGCTATGCGCCGTACGCTTTGTTCGCACCTTTCCACACCCTCAGCTCGTGATCCAGGCTCTCCCCCCCCTCTCCGGCTTCTGTCAAAATGCATCAATCGGAGCCAAAAGCAAAAAAAGAGCGCACACCAAAAAAAACCCCGTTCCCAGACAAGCGGTATCCTTTCGTTATGGCCCTAACCCAGCCCCGAAAAGCCTGGTGCCCCCTTGCATTAACGCTTGTTTGTAGGGCACACTTGTGCCTTGGTTGAGGCGGAGAGCCACCCCGCCAGCGCATAGTGTCAAACAAGGCTCGCGACCATACAATAGCTCCAGTGCATACGAACAATATGCTGCTGCTGCTGCTGCTTGTATGTATGCACGCACGTACACAACTGTGCAGAGAGCCTGTAAATAGAACAAACTGCCGCCACTGCTGCTCCACCACGTTGGCCAATGCTCCTCGTAAACCCCCAGTTCCGCAACCCGTGGGGGACATGCTGCCGTTCTCTGTCACATGACTGCTATATACAATTTCTACGGCTTACACGAACAGCCAGTGTTCACAATACAAGGAATACGATAAGAAAATTGCAAAAAGACAAATGTATTGCTCACTATATGGTTGCCTCACGGGATATAATGTAAGCTAGATGCAATCCACGGTCCGAAACACGAAAAAAGAGACAAAAACTAGTGCAGATCTGCAAAGAAATCAGGAAAGAATAAAGCACCATTATGCAGCTCGCTGTCCTGCCTTGTCGTACAAGCAAAATAGGACCAAGAAAGACCCTACAAAACAAATCAATGTCGCTACATGCAACGCCAAGCCCGCCGCTCCCGTTTCAACGCACTGAATATAAAAAGAAAAAAGGGTGAGAGGTAGAGAGAGAAGAAACAAAAAAAAGAAAATGTGGAAAACAAATCCGTAGTGTGTAGAAGGTCCGTGGTACTCTACCACCTCCATGTCATCGTGTTATACATTGCAATACACCAACCCCTCAGTACATCCGTCTACCTCTTTCGTGTCGAAGCTCGACGGTTATTTGTGGACGTTCGACGGCTATGGCTAGACGCCGGTTTAGCTTTTTTCGACTTGGCAGCAGCTGCTCTGCTGGTATCTCTGCCATTGTCGTCATCGTCGTCGTCTTGTCCTTCCTCAAGCGCATCTTCCTCCATCTCAGAGAGCTCGTCCTTGGCAATCTTGCCGCTGTGACCTTCGACCACAACTTCAGAGTTGAATACAGACGTGCCAACTGGCTCAAAGTCTTTTAGATACCAAATGATGCCGCCTTCCGTTAGAGGATCTGCCGGGTCTTTGCCCAGACTGCCGTTTGATTGTGGCGGTGTCGGTGGTATGCCCTGATTGGATCGGTTCATGGCCGAGAATGCTTCGCTGTCTGGTGGCGTTGCTGACGAGTCGCCGCTGCCCTTAGTGCTGCGTCTCGTCTTGCCTTTGCGCGGGCTTGCGACAACAATGGAGTCTTCCACATCGTGGCTAATTTCCATTGCGTCGTTACCGTCCACCGCTGGCGCATCCGTCATTACAGCATCGTCCTCTTCCGTCTTTGATGTTGTCTCGACAGCTTTGGACCCGTCCACAGCAGCCTCCATAATAGCTTCTAGCTCGCTGATGAGCGCATCATATGACTTGTGTGAGACATCTGCCTCAATGCGTAATGCTGATTCTAGATACGGCTGCACGGCCTTCATGATCCGCTTGCCCAGCTTGCGACGCTCCCGAATATCTGCAAATGTGCCCTTGGCAGGCGACTCCTCTACACTTTCGGAAAGCTGGGCGGCGATAGCGACCTTGTCCGGTGGTGACGAGATCCCCGATTGGATAGCCGTGGCCAGCGCTTGCGCAAATGGCAGAGCGGTGGGATAGAACCTTGCGGCAACGTTTTGCTCAACTTTTTGGAGATCCTTTTCAAAGAGCTCCTTGTCCAGCGATATGGCCTTGTCAATGGCGTTGGTCAGATGCTGCGCAATGGGGAAGTAGCACTCATCCACAAAGTCCTGTTCAAGCTCCGCGGCATCCACTTGAAGCTCCTCTCGCTGAACGACTTGCTCAGATATTGTCTTGAGCTGCTCCAAATCTTCAAGAAGCTTCTTGGCAAACTCAATGCGGCGTGCCAAGCGCGACTTGCCGCTAGGACCCATAGAGGAGAAGTCGCGGCGAGTAAGCTCCATTGACGTAAACGATTCCATCTGAAGCTGCAGCCGTTTGAGAAGCGCGGCACCCCTACGTGCCTCGCGCTTCAATGTCCAGTAACGGCACGCCTCACTCAGAAAGTCCTTGCGCTTCCGGAAGGGGAATCTCTGGATTGCGCTCTCGACCACCTCAAACACTGCATTCGGTATAATCGGAGCTCCAGACGGGAGCTTCCACATATTTTTAGGCGGCTCATCGTCTTTGATACCCGTTTCATCCTCGGTCCGTTCTTGGGTCTCGGTGAGCGATATCCTGTGCTGGGCAGCAAGCATATTAGCAACGGTGTGATTCTCAGCCCAAATACGCCCCTTCATGTTCCTCTTATAAAACTTCTTGGATGACCGCGTCGCCTGAGCCACATTGTTTTCTATGGTATAGTCTGGCGGGCAGTGCTTGTCACAAAACGCCTTCAAAATCATGGTGCCGTCGAGAACCGCAAGCGCGCCGTGGCTAGTCTTCATCTTAAGGTAAAGTCGCGATCGGCGCGCGCAAGTGACGTGGAAGGCCTGGTAGCAGTTCTTGTTGCTGCACTGAATGCAAGCTCCCATCTTTTGCCGGCATATGTAGCAATTGAGCTTCCACCTAGTCTTAGGCACCTTCTCAACGTCCATTACAGGCTCCATAAATGTGTGATTGCCGAGCGAGATTTCCGGAATCCACATGGAGCACAGCAAGTGAGCCCACTTGGATGAAGTCGTCTGCTTGAAGGCACCATCTGTGTTGGGACAGAAGACGCACGTTGGTATGCCACGACCACAGAGCTGACACTTCCTACAGAGCCATTGGCCCTCGGGAATAAACGGTACGCCGTAGCATTCTTGGTGGACAGCCAGATTACAGCCGTCACAAAAGACAATCGCGTTGGTATTTTCACAATCCCCATCGTCGCATATGGCGCATTTGCTGTCCGGCTCGTCGCCCACTTGCTGCTCGCCATTTACGGCTGCCGCTGAGCTGGACCTTGGGCGATGAGTTTGGGGAGGCTTGGGGTTTGGCTTTGGAATGCGCTTCTCCAAAGCGTGCCATTCCTTTTCGATTTTCGTAATGGTGATCTCAAATACTTCTTTAGTGATTTCTTCAAGCCCATCCTTCTTGCGCTGTACATTGTATTGTTCTAGCCACTTGTCGTCCTGTTCGTCCATGTCGTACTCGACACGGCCAAACTTGGACAGCTGCGTGTTTTCTTCGTTTTGAGACGGCGACGCATCCTGATCCTCTTCAAATGTAGCATCAAGGGACCGAATAAGCGTCGTTTCAGGTCTGTCAAAGTTGTCACCCTCTTGGTAGCCGACGTTGCTCATGGCTTTATCGACGTAGCGTGCTTGATCAGAGTGTTTCTTCTCAAAATTCTCTACTCGGTTTGTCCTTCTGAATGCAGGTAGCTTCAAGTCTAGCTTTTCTTTCGGCGTTTGATGTTGTATAGGAAGTATCTTTGGAGCGCGTGGTGTGGAAACAGGCGCAAGTGGCTTGATCCCATAGAACGTCACCACGTCACGCGTTGCTCGCCGCGATCGTCTCGAAGGAGTCATGGGCTGTGAATCTGTGCCTGTGTTTTCTTGAAGAGTGTGGAGAGTCGAGAGATCGGTACCGGTGGCCGTGTCAGGCTGCTGCGATGGTGTCATTGAACCATGCGCAGGGGTGCTAGGAGTTTGTCGGGAAGGCGTCGATGGCCCTTCTGCAATTATGCCATCAACTTCGTCGGCGGCAAAAATAAGAAATGGTTTATCAATGTCGAGATTCGGGTGAAATTCTTCCCAGCTTCGTTCTTCGCGCGGTTTATAATCCTCGGCCTGCTTTACTGAGGCAGCCATTGCAGCAGCGGAACCCCATTCTTCAGAGTCTTCAGCAGCTGAAGAGCGTGTCCTCGTGCTGCGCTCTCGTCGCGGCAGCGCAGGCGAAGGAAGTGCGTAGGAGATGTCGCGGTTCACCTTGCGAACTCTCGACGAGCTCGGGGGCGCGTCCGGCGCATCAGCGTCGACGAAGCGCCCTCCACCGCCAGGCCCGCCGGGGATATATCGTTGTCGTTTCTTGGGTTGGACAGGATGTCCGGCAGCAGCTTCAGCAGCCAACCTGGCTGCCCTGGCAGCGTTGGTCGACCCCTTTGGCCGCCCTCTTTTGCGCCCCGTGGGGTTCTTGGGGTTTGGCGCCGGCGGCGCCATGATGTTGGTGTTTATAGTATTAAGAGGAATCGTTTCGAGATGCAAGGAGACCAGCAGATGGTGTGTCTCTGCGTCAAATGTCGCGAGTCGGGTCGATGGAGTCAAAGTGCGCGAGGCGAGGTGGAGGACGGAGCGATTGGGTTCCGAACCATCTAAAGGCGCCGAATGCGAGAGCCAAGCTCAAATTTGCACATGAATGCACTCTAGGGCCAGCACCTGGCCTCGTTTGGCGGTCGTTGGATGAGGAATCCTAGCATTCAAGAGGAGACGTGACGTAGGCTAGCGGCTCTACGGGGCGAAAACAGTGTCAACGCGTGAGGTTGCGTGCACGGGCCAACGCATCTCGAGGGCCCGCAGGAGATTTTTAGTCAGCAGAATGCTTTCCAGGGGACGTGGCCCGTTTAGGCCTAGCGGCATCACGGCTTCTCGATCGGTGGCTCCGCTTCGACGCTGCAACGCCGCTTTGGCTCCAGAAATATTTTGGAACCGGTCGCAAGATCGGGCTGACGGCGTTTACGGGGGGCGAGGAGGACGGAGGGAGATGCTGAGAAGGTATGATTCAGTGGGTGCAGGCGGCTTGCGGCGGCAAACACTGCGTCAAGGTGAGTCGCTGAAGCCAAAGTACAAAGACGGCCTGGAAAGTCGGAGTTTGATCTTTTTTCTTTGTCTCAAACAAACGTTGGGAAACATTATTAATACACTAATTCATCACAGGAAGACGAATATATAAGAAATTTATTCATCTACTAATTCACGATTGAATCGTCTAATATTCCCGCTTAAACGGGGGGACGCTGGGACACTCCGCCTCATCCAGCGTCTTGGTAATAACGTCTCGATATGCCAACTCCACCGGACCATGGGGATTCTTTTGGAAACTCAGCGTATGCTTCATCCAATTCTTGTCATCTCTTTCAGGGTAATCTTCCCGCGCATGAGCGCCACGCGACTCTTTTCTGGCCGCTGCAGACACTGCCGTTTGAACGCTGTAAATCGTATAGGTTAGCAACTTGAATATTCAGTCAACCGAGCACCAAGGGAAAAATACATACGCGCATGTCAAAAGGTTTCTCAGCTCAAGAGTCTCCACCAATTCAGAATTCCATATCATGCCTCGGTCTTGCAGCCCAATATCGTGGAACATGCTGTCGATTCGCTCCATCTTGGCCACTCCTTCATCAAGGCTTTCCTGAGTGCGAAAGACATTAAGATCGCGCTGCATTGTCTGCTGCATGGCCAGGCGAATGCTATGTGGGCTGGTGGCTCCATCAGATACCCTAACTTTATCAAGCGCCTCGATATGCTCTGAGCCAGCGTCGGCTGCTGTTGGCCTCAATGCTGCACCTGGCGTACTGTTGTCTCGAATTGTATGCGAAACAGCTCGACCAAAGACGACCAGATCAAGTAGGGAATTAGCTCCTAGTCTGTTGGCTCCATGTACAGATACGCACGCTACCTCTCCGCACGCATAAAGTCCAGGGACTACAACATCTTTGCCTTGGCTATCCACCGTTACCACCTCACCAGTGTAGCGGGTCGGTATGCCGCCCATGTTGTAATGTACGGTCGGCAGCACAGGAATAGGTTGACGGCGAATATCAACTCCCGCAAATACACTGGCAGTTTCCATGATTCCGGGCAGCCTCTCTTCCAAAACGGCAGGTGGCATATGGCTCAGCTGGAGATAAATATGATCTGCATCAGATCCAGCCCCGCGGCCTTCTCTAATCTCTTTCATCATGGAGCGGGATACGACATCGCGCGACGCCAAATCTTTGCTGGATGGTGCATATCGCTCCATGAATCTCTCGCCTTCAGAATTCAGCAGATATCCTCCCTCACCTCTCGCTCCTTCTGTAATGAGGCAGCCAGCCCCGTATATTCCTGTTGGATGAAACTGAACAAACTCCAAGTCCTGGTTCGCGAGACCGGCTCTTGCAGCCATTGCTAGCCCATCACCAGTACACGTATGTGCCGACGTGCAGCTCAGATATGCTCGACCATAGCCACCACTAGCCAAGACGATATGGTTGGCAAAGAATCGGTGCAGCGTACCATCCTCCTGGCTATACGCTAAAACTCCACAGCATGCGCCGTCTTGCATGATGAGATCCAAAACGAAGTACTCGATGAAGAAGTTGGTATTGTGCCGCAGTGCCTGTCCATAAAGACTGTGCAGCATTGCATGGCCAGTTCTGTCGGCTGCAGCACAAGTACGATATGCTTGGCCGCCCTTGCCGTAATCTCGAGTTTGTCCGCCCAATGGCCGTTGATATCTGCAGTACTGTATTAGCAGGTAGCCAGATTTGGCAGTTTATGTTGCTCACATCTTGCCATCCTCTGTACGAGAAAACGGGCAACCGTAGTGCTCAAGCTCTACGATCGAGTCAATCGCTTCCCGTGTCATATAGTGTATGGCATCTTGATCGCCGAGCCAATCTGATCCTTTGACCGTATCGTACATGTGGCATCGCCAATCGTCTTCGTGCATGTTGCCGAGGGCGGCATTGATACCGCCCTGTGCTGCGACGGTATGACTGCGCGTCGGGAAAAGCTTTGATATGCATGCTGTATTGAAACCAGCTTCTGCCAGGCCAAAAGCGGCTCGAAGACCAGCACCTCCAGCCCCAATAACTAGCGCATCGTATTCGTGATCCTAAAGGGTCGGAATCAGCACGGTCCCCTGCGGGAGAGACGTCTTAGTTGAGAAACCCTTACTATAACAGTGTAATTATGAACAAAGGACGAGGACGAATCTTTTGCTCTCAACGGCGTGCTAGAAACAATGCGCGCTGTACCCACGGTTAGCAATTTACCAGTTTCTTGACGTGTGACATCTACCTACCTGTCGGCCTCGTTGTTGAGAATGCCCTCTTCGCACTGAGATTGAATAATCGCCGTATCTTCGTAACAGTGAGCTGATGTATCCATACAACCGTGACCAGAAGTGGTTCAACTCACCGTAGGCTCAAAGCAAGAGCCAGTAGCGTGCCGCACAAATGACGACACCATTGTGCCTGTGGTCGAGATCTGGGGAATAAAACACGAGATGAATGGAGCTCCGTCTACAAATCGAAGATACTCTGCGCGACTGGGCGCTTGTGGTCGCTTTCTAAGTATCCTGAACAATCTGAAATATTAAAAGCAGCGGTAAATAGAGGCAGGCTGTCTTTTATTGACGCGGTGACCTCCATAATGCCACTCTGTGTGCATATAGCCGGTGGGGGCAACCCCAGATTCTGTGCTACCAAGTAGCCGAGACGCGGCACCCGCCGAGTAATCAAGGTAACGAGCGACGCGATTGGCGGATACGTCTGTACTTTAACTCAAGAGTATAACAATCATGTCACGTTGTAGGAACTTGGTTTGTATACGAAAGATCGCCGTCCGTATCAATATATTCATAACATGGTATCTCAACGATGAGTGCTTGAAGGCAGCTACACCTAGGGGAACCCCGCAAGAAAAATACATTGAAATCGCAACACAACAAAGGGTATAATCAAATGAAGCAATCCGCGCCAAATACAGAGTCCAACAACACAACAACAGGCAGAGTTTGTATCGACACAGAATGAATGCAGGCAATTGATGCAAGCAAAAGAAGAAAAGACATGGCAGAGAAACGAGTACCACATAAACGAGGCCAGGAATAAGCAACGCAGAAAACAAAGACAAGAGAGCAACTGAACGCCAAAACACAAAATCAAAGGCCTTTGAAAAAGATTTTGAAAACAAACAAACAAACGCCGTAACAATGCAGAATTATGTAAAAGAATAAATGCCGTTTTTTTGTACCAGAGGTGGCACAATCATGTACTGGTATTGGAAGAAGAGAGGAGGGGAGGGGAGATGAGGGAGGAGAGAGTAGCCAGGTAGAGCGAGACAAATGCAACTCAGCCCAACGTATGGCCACTGTGAATAGGCTGAACCGCCGGCACATGGTGTGTGCCGTGAACTGCCTGGATGGATGAGGCAGCAGCAAGATTGGCAGATGTATATGTGGTTCCTGAATCCCAATTCTCTTCGCTGAGAACTGTCAAATAACCATCGCCAACCTTGTCTCGCAGTGCTTCAATCTTTTGGCGGTAATAGTCACCCGTAGTATCCCACGGCTTCGTCTCTTGCCAGTCTTGACTGGTACTGGTTGTTGTATACTCAGGAGTAGCACTGGAGGACATTTCGCCGTCAGATTTTGAGGGTATCAAATCCGGTATCGAATGTGAAGGATCACCCGGTGGCGACAACAGAACAGGTGGAAGCAAGGCTCGGGTAGCTGCTCGTGCAAGACGATCGTCTACCTCACCAGCAACTGCTCTGATAGTCGGGGCCTGCACATCTACAGCGGCGGGGGATGAAAACCCATCTGCAGTAGCGAGGTCCACGATCCGTCTCTTGGGCGTCTTTCGACGACGACGAGAGTTGGATGTGGCTTCTACCTGTCTGCTCTCAGCCATAGGGCGCTCCTTGCGGAGCGTGTGAGGCTTCGGCGTATCATAGACGATGGTGGGCTTATTGACCTCGACGGCAGGAATTTCAATGGCAGTGGGCTTCACAACAGGAACAGAGGCTGGGATGGCGGCTCGCTCGATGAGAGAGCGCTTCTCGGAATAGCTTGGGCCAGTGCCGTCAATGACAATATCCTCAGTGTAGCCAGGCGTGGCTCTGAAGATGTTGAAGATGGTGATGCGATAGTCTTTGTGGGTTCGGGTGAACGGGTTGCCGTCGACCCAAATCTCACGGATGTCAGGGATACCGGTCAATCGCTTCATCTCTGTAGGATCAGTCAGAGCATTATCTCTCACATCGAAACGCTCTAGGGGGTAGAGCCTTTCCACACCAGCAAGCGACTGAAGCCTGTTGGCACGAAGATTGAGGGCAGTGATGGCTGGAAGAGGGTTTCTGGTCAAAGAGTGGAGCGAATCAATCATGCAGTGGGATAGGTTGAGGGCGCGGAGGGCAGTCAGAGATGCTAGAGAATCAGGAATCTGGCTGAACAAGTTTGATGAGAGGTCCAGAGAGTAGAGGGTATTAGCAAGGGGGGTGAGGCTAGTAGCTGGGATAGCAGTCATTGCATTGTCAGCAAGACTCAAGTGACGCAGAAAGCGCCACTTGGACGAAGGCATGACACCCATGGCGAGCAGGTTTCCAGAGCTACCACTGCGGCCGTGGCTTGGGTTCCAAGAATCAGCCATGCTAGAGTATGAGCTAGCAGAGCCTGAGCGGGAAATTCTATGGCCCGTTCGGGGGTGCGGCTGGTAGACTCTAGCTCCGAGCTGTCTCGAGGGCGAGCTACTTCGTGGTCTGCTTGACTTGGGAGGGGATCGTGGAATATCGTCACTATCCTGTCGAGTCAGGCGTGGTTGTTCGGTATCCTCCAGAACGGTTTCCGGTGGCGTTAATGAGCCGACTCGCAACTCAGCAATGATGCTTCGCGGGTCGGGAGATCCTGGAGCAGAGACAGAACGAGAGAGTTCGGGATGGGGAGTAGCGGAGCCGCGACGGGGGCTGTATGCCGGTGCCCAAGTTGTGGTAGGTGAGCTCTGGGACTTTGAGGTGCGTCGACGTCTTTTATCCATATCGTCCAGAACGATGTCGATGAGCAAATCTGCAGGGTCTTCGATACTGGCACGGCGAACTGTCAGGGATCGGACTTGTTCGGCAAGTCTATCCCAGCCAAAGAACTGTCTAAAGTCGATGCTGTTGATCTCAAGGGTCTGCAAATTCTTAAAGACATATAATGGCACGGCAGAATCAAATGGGAACTCTTCGTAGCCGCTGATTAGCCTTGCTCTCCAGTCGGGGGCGAGCTTCAAGCATGGGATCTTTGTGAAAGCAGAGTAGAGATACTTCATGTCGGACTCCAAGGCAGCCTTCTGGCGCTCCTGTCGAGCTGAGGATATGCTGGAGCCAATGCTGAGGTTGGACCAAAGAGCTGACATGCCTGACATGACGCTTCTTATGCTCGAGACGGAGTGGATGGAATTGACATCGGAGCTATGAGCCCGGGGCCTCTGTTTAGCATTATTGAGGAATGAAACATAGTTTGCCGAGGAAGTGCTGTCATGCAGATTTTCCAAGCGAACCTTCATAGGCCCAACAGCGATACCGAGCTCCTCAAAGCGAGAGAGAAGGTAAAAGAGGTGGTGGGGAGTCAAGGCTAGCTTAGCTGATTTAACACTGGGAGTTGAGAGGTTAAGGCTGCCAAGTGAGAGAGCCGCGACAAGGGAGCTGGAGGTAGATGAGGAGGTAGAAGGACGTTCCGGGATAGTCGGCGAGGGGGGTACAACCACGGCGCTGGTGCTTTGAGAGCTCCTATGGCGAGGCTCTCGGCGTTGATATTGGAGCGCATTGGCGAGAGCTTTTTCATGTGCCTTGACATAAGCAGCAAGTTGCTAGACGCAGTGTTAGCAGGACAAACTGATGCCCAACGGTCATCTGCACATACCTTTATGAACAGGCTTCCGTCTTCTGAATCCATTGTAAATATATTATATCGGCATGGACTGGCGTCGAAGTCGGTATAAAAAGCCAGGGATTATCTGGTCGAGAGGGAGGTTGCAGATCGTATGGGAAATCGATCCGGTAGAAGCTATTACGTCTCGTGGAAAGTGTTGAATACCACGGTATTAAGACGGCACAGCCAACCTGTAGATTAAAGCAAAGATTAGCGTCACGGTCTAGGTGTTTCTGGTGGTATAGGTAGGCCGGCGTTTGTGAGCTGGGAAAATATGGCCCTTGGCCGGTGAGAAAAGGAGATATGCAGCAGCTGGTAAGAGGAGATGTCGCATGGTGGCAAATGCATGTCTCGTTGGGCACGTTGCACAGGATTGAGGCAGTCACAAAAGGCAACGGCTGGTTGACTCGAGGCGATGTCAAAGTTTGCCAGCCAGCAAATGATTCGTAGCACGAAGGCAAGGATGGACATGAAAAAGCAGAGCACGAGCATGAGCAATTGGGATGCAGAAGAGAGCAGGTCTCGCGTGTTTTGGGGTAGAAGGCTGGCAAAAGCAGCGTGGCCCGACATCAACGATATATGCACAAAAACAAGAGCAGTGGTGAGAAATCACATTTTGCAAGGCAGAAGACAGAGGAATATCGAGGCAAACAAACACAAAGGCAGATGGCAAGAACAAGAAAATGGACAGGAGCACGTACCTAGCCACAAAAAAGGGCGAAAAGGGGAATCAAAACGCGAAGCAAGCCGACGACATCCGAGCAGAGAGTAGCGGTTGGCGAACAGACACAATTAGCAAACGCAAGACGGCGAGGCAAAAGGCGAGTCCAAATGCAAGACCCAGCCTGCAAACAAGGAGGAGAGAAAAGAAAACAAGAACAACCGAAATCCCCGACGCCGGTATGGGGGATTCACAGGGAAAGAAAAGGAAAGAAAAAAAGGTGAGGCTATCACCAACAGGCGAGCAGGTTGGGGAGAAGAGCGAGGGGAGAGGAGGACGTGAAGGGGTCCTTAACCAGCAGAGGGGCTTGTTTTAGCCAATGCTGCAGCTGGCTGGGAAGAGGCAACGCAGCGAGAAATAACAAAGCCACCACTAAAAAAAGAGGGGGGGCGTGAGGGGGGAGGGGCGTACTGGGGGGTTTCCAGGTGACTCTGCACGCCCCCTAGGCGACGATGTCCGCCTGAAAAACAGCTGCCAGCAGCGCACCAAGCACTATAACCACCGGCGTTCCAGGTGGTGCGTATGAATCAACAGGCGACGAACGGCGATGCGAGACACAACAGGTAATAAGGTAGAGTAGCGTAAAATACATAGAGTAACAAAAATAGGCAGCCCAGCCAAAATCTATGTTTCTTTTCGCCATTCTTTTTTTTTGTTCATTTTCTTCTTCGTCCTTTGCCGCATCTCCCGTATCATCTCAGTCAGTCAAGTCAGTCAGCCAGTCCCATCAGCTTGTGGCCCAGCCCATCTGACTTTTACAGCATCAAGGTGACTGCGGCACCCGCCCACAGGCCAATAATGGTTGGTCCTTTGAGCGTCTAGGGACCCCCCCATGTGCATGATATTAGCGCCTCTGCAGGGCATCCCTCGCCACCCCCCGGGCGCGTTAGCGTTGCTTTTAGTGCCCACAGGTGCAGCATCGCGCCGCCTAAAAACGTCTGCAGACCACACCTCGCCCGCCACGGCCCGGCACACAGAGTCAGAGGCTGCGGCGGTCACGTACAGTGGTTGCATGATACTTGGCTTGCCGCCTCGTCCTCGTTGCACGCTTCAAACGCCTCTTTTTGTCGTTTTACTACGTAGTTGGCTTTTATGCCTGCATGCACAACAGCTACACTGACTCTAAATTCTTTTTTACACCTTAAAGCTGAATCCGGCGGCATGCTTCCGACTGGGCAGCTGGCCGTCCGGCTTTCCTGTGCACGACCGCCGCCGTGGCGCATGCGAGTCGCTGTAGCCCGCCCGCCAAAGAGCCACTGGTAATCTTAATTTTTGTTCGCGGTGGACTTTGCCGAGCCGTCACATTGGCACGGCTGGGCTATTTGCCCATTTGCTGTACACCGCAAAGTTTGGCCCGTCACGGAGAGCAGCCGGGTTATCTTGTCAGGTGGAAAATGGTGAAAGGTTAAAAGGAAAGCATCGGCCTATTTTCTATTTGCGCATCGGAAGAAAGTAGCAAAATATACCACAAGCGCCGATCTAAGTAAGTGGTTTACAAAAGACCAAATCGCTCATGTACTGTACTGTATCTATAAAAAAAAATCGCATTTGAGGCGTGACGGCCTCTGGTGGGGTGAGGGGCATCTTTTTTTTACTGGGTTCAGGGGGTCCCTTGCCCGCTGTAGGCAGGGATTGCCGGCAAGATGGCCGCCAGACGATGCGCCAAAGACCGCTGAAACGGGAAAATGTGCGCTAGAACGGGGGCACCCTGCAGCGGCCAGGGCCCTCAAGCGACGGCAAAAGAAAAGTGACGATGGCTTCACTTTCCTTCTTGCCACATCCTCTCGACGCGCAACAGAGAGATCGTCACAAAGGTCGCGTCTCATTGCCGATCAGGGATTCTGCTTCAGTTGCCACTGTGTCATTCCCTTTGTATCTTTGTATCTTTGTATCTTTGTATCTTTGTATCTTTTTTTTTTTATCTTCTCTAGGATCCTCATCCAGCTTGCAAATCCCGCCGTTGCTGCTCCTCCGCTACCAGGCTTTGTTTACTTTGGAACCATTTCCTTTCTTATCTGATACACACTTTTTAGAGTCAATACCGCACATGACTACCCGTTAGTGTCGACCGCAGGCATGCAGGGAGCACCGTTCAAAATCCACGCCGGGCATTTGTTTACCGAACACGCTGCTAAACAGAAATAGCATAAACACCATTCTTCCCTTTTCGCAGCGTCTTCCATAAACCACCTGCCGCCCCTCTCGCAATAACGGCCGGCCACTGTCATGCGACACATCTGGCTGGGGGGCTTCGAGACATTGTGTCGGCAACCTTGGCTCGCCGCCCACACCAAATCATCGACCCGTGTTTGGCTCGTCATCTGCAGGCGCCCATCTGCCGCCCGCCTTTGCGACGGATTAGTCCGCCGTCTTGATCTGGTGCAACCTCCATGCCCGTCGCTGCACCAGACGGTTCTCTGTTACGTGTGCGTAGCTCTGCAGTGGTCGTGCTGCGATGTGTCTGTCTCTCGCAGCCCGCCCGCAGTGATGTTCAGGCACACTGCAGCGCAATATCCCCCTCTGGCTGGCTGTGCTACGCCAGGTCCAGCGCTTGCAAGTTGAACGAGAATCAGATACTGTGTGTTGTATAGAGTACACTGCCAGCGCTCAAGGCGGCATCGTCTGCTTTGCCAGCGGCAAGCTTAGGGTGTGCAGTCGAGATTTCATTTACACGACTTACCCCACCAGCTTGTCAATTCATTGGGCCCATCACGTCTATCAAAAAAGTTGCCCGTCACTAGCACGCCCGAGCGTCCGTCAGCGCTACATACAGTGGTTGTTGCCAGTATATCGCGATAAAGACAGCATGTCCACCGTCGCTGTGCGCATTCTGACAGTAGTCTGGCAATCGAAGACCTCCCAGCCGAAAGAGAAAGGTTGGCAACAGCCAAGAGACTCCAAAAAAATACATCCCCGTCCATTGGCGCACGGGGCGGCTTGTCGGTAGTGGCGCGCTGTAATGTATCCCTACGCAAAGAGGCAATGCTCCGCTTACTCGCGTTGCCCGCCATGGAGGTTGATTGGATGCAATGCACGTCGTTGTAAGTGAAGGGACCACTCTCCCTACCCAAGCGGGCCAGTCATCGTGGAATATCATGGCAGAGCATCAACACAGCTGCGGGAGCATTAGCAACAAGCCCACACCATTGGGTAGCCCCCCACGAACGAGATGCGTAGCCCTTTCTAGATGACCTCTATTCGGCGCATGCAACGCCAGCGAGCCTTGCTTCGAGCCACCTTTTCTCGACGTACAACGAAGCCATCCTGACATGGGTTACCCACATGCGAGCAGGCCTGTGCTGCAATTCGCTGGCCGAGTCAGAGTCTGCATCTGAGGTGCATGCACCAAAGGCAAGGGAGGCCAGACCATATGCTCGATGAGATCCATTGCCAAAGCGTCCTCAGCGCTACGCCAAGCCTCGACCACGGCTTCTGTGACATCAGCCGCGTTTTTGTGACGTGAATGGGCTCCGCTGGTGTTTGGGGCCCAGACGAGACTGTTTCGCTAAAGCAGAGACGATCTTTGACCCAAACCAGCACTGGCTGCGTTCACCAACCAAGACCGTTTTGGCCGAGACTTGGGAATGCTTGCAGTCTCAGGCCAATCGTTAGCTCCATATGGCGCCAGATGCGTGTCTCTGGGAAACAACAAATTATACCCATCCCACGTTTCGCCCTGCGCAGCCCCGTGTGATTCAGTAATTTCGGTGCTTTCACTGCTATCTGCCACACTACTGGTCCATCTGTGCACACTCGAGCCCATGCGGGGACGCAATCTAACGCTCTGACTGGCTCGCCACCACCTGGAGCATTCCGACTTGCCGCCGCTGCGCGCCACCCAGCTCTTGTCCTCGTTTTTCTCTTCACCGCCTCGTCCAACTAATGGTGATGTTCGCAAGCAAAGCGCCTTCTTGCAGAATACGCATCGGGAAGCGCGCATAGCAGAGAAGGAAGGTTCAAAATTCCCGCACAACATCCAACATTGGTAACAATGCGGGCTGTAAAATCCCTCGCTCGGTCAACCTGTGTGCGCATGCTTGAGGGCCGACTAACACGAGCTGTTTTGTGGCCTGCAACATCAACGCTACGCTAGCCTCCGCTGCATCCCTAGTTCGCGACGCTATACCTTGAGCATGGCCCATGGCGTTCTGCATCAACACCCCGGCGGCTCGCGAGGGGGCAAAATTGCATCATCTCGTCGTGGCTAACGGAAACGCTGTCACAGGCGCCCTGTGTCCGCGTAGTGCGACAGCCTCAACGCCCACCATGCGTCGCTTCGTCCATGCACCACCATAGCATGTTGGCCATGCTTGAAATCTGATGGCCGACCAGAGGACCCCTCTACGCCACAAAACGATATGCTACCAAACATAGACCCTATCCCCGCTGTGGGTGGGAATCCCTTGCTGCAGACAGATGTTGCTCCGATTTCGCCCGCAGATATCCAGCATGCCTCACTCGTCCTCGCACAGAAACGTTTGTCAAAGACCGACGTCACACGTCCAAAGGAGACTTGAGAGACGCTTGCTACTGCTGCTTCGTTATCACAAGTGGATTTCTGGCCGGCCCACCCCCACGCTGGCTGCTAGACCGCATGGTTTTTAGAGGCGCTATTATGATGGAGAGATCACCGTACCCACACCTCCCGCCCTCGAGAGACCCAATAAGAGCCTCGACCGAGCCGAACGCCCCTCTTTCCAAGACCATGACGACTGAGACGCCTGTTTGTGTGTGGCTAGATCTGCATGTTTAACACCGGCTCTTTTCGCTGCTAACATGGCATTTTCTACGCGCGCCACTGCCGGCCGCTCACCCTGCCCAGCCTTTACGTAGGTGGTAAGTCGAACGAAGGGTCGTGCAGGGTTTGGTGGTGTAGATCCAAGGGTCTACCCATTGGATGAGGTGAAGATGATCGAAACGACCAACGACGGCAAGTGAATTCGACTCGGCAACTCCTCGGGGTTTAGATTGAACGCAAAACCCCAATGTTTGATTTACAAAACATACACTATATGCTTGTAGGCAGCACCAAGCTGCGGCCGATGTTCCAGGTGGCGATGTAGGGTACCTCGCCGTCCTCGGAGGGAGTCGTAGCCGGGTATAAGTCATATTTCGCAACGATGAATTAACAGTGTTCAAAGCACGAGCTAAAATCACTAAAAGCAACTCTCAAGAATATGCACTAAGTGGGCCATCTGCAATCCCCTCCAATGCCCTAATACGGCCAATACAATAAAGAAGATTGGTTGTATCAAGCTTGTGCGATCTGAGCCCTAGGAGGTCTGTCTCATGGCAGTGGGATTCCCACAGCAAAATAACAGCTGCTATAAAGGAACATTAAATATTTCTTCTGAAACAGCGTATGTACAGTGGGATACATAACGCCCACAGGAAATATGACAAGACAGGAGTGCAATCAACTAGCGTGCTACGTGTCTGCCCCCCGCATGTCGAGATACAGCTATTCTGCACGATCATCCGTGGCCTGCGACAGCCCCAGGCTCTTGAGCAGAGCATTTTCATTGGGCGTACGACCAAGAAATTCTTTCAACACCTGCTTTTCATCACGGCTACCTCCATGCTCGAGCAACCCGCGGCGGTAGCGATCCCACGCCGCGATGCTGCGGTGATCTTCGCTAAAGTTTACACTGAACATGTCCTGAGCGAACACGTTTGCCCTAAATAAGAAGGAAATAAGTAAATACCCCGGTTACCGACAAAACGGGTATTCTTGGAAGCTTCTCCGGAGCAAGCGCGGCACAAAGTGCGCTTGTCTTGGAAGACTGCAGGTAGTATTACGTACAGCATATAAACGTAGTATCCAGCATCATAGCCTGACACAAGGTGAGAGAAGTCAGTTTGGAGGTGGAACGGCTCCGGCGGATGTGCAAAGTAAAACTGCTCATGCAAGTCTCGGAAGGTTTGTGATTCATCGAGATTGCGCAGGGATTCGGCGCTTGGCGGGTGGTGGACGGCGAGATCGAATTGCGAATAGTACCTGTCAATTCCGCATCAGCAGACACTCTTTGATATCAGCATTTCCGGTGGATGGTCTTACAATATGCTTGTGTAGAGCGCCATTTTAGATCGAGGATATTCGGATATGAGCAAATCAAGTGTCTCGTCAGGGAGCTTCGCTTGCGGCGGCTTCTTGCCTGGATGATCAGCCTTCCACGCCTCCATGTACTTGGGATCGATGGCCGTATAGTGGTATCCCATAGCCTTGAGATCTTCTTTGATCCAGCACCAGTTTTCCAGCATGGATGCAAGGGCTTCGCCCAATTCTAAGCATACGGCATAGCCGTGGTGGCGAGCGAACCTAGTTCGGGCAAGGATATCGTGCATACAGTGACCCAATTCTTGGGGAACAAGTTAGCAATTGGGGGTGTTCATAGTTTTGTGACGATCTTTTACCGTGGAAGAGTGTAGTCATTTGGCTATGAGCCATCAGAGCGCACCCGTGCCTCTCGCGGAGAGCAAAGTTGCACATGATGGTGGTAGCTGGGTAGACGCGCGATCCGTCGGCATTGAGGTATCCCTATTCACGGTTAGTAGGATGCAGTTATTGGAGAATGGATTGAGGGTAATCACTGGTTGGAGGTTAACAGCCTGATTTCCTTTGTATTTGTTGGGGCGACTGAACAAATCGGCGTAGAGGTAGCCGATAAACTCGCCCATATGATCTGGACGTTTATCCCATACGCCCCAGACCCGGATATCCGACGACCAGACGTGGCCAACTAACTCATCCTTGGGGATCTCAACATATGCTAATTGGAAGTAGGTTGAAAACTGGCGCAACATGTAGTCAAAGGTGTGCAAGAATGGAAAGTACTCTCGCACCAGGTCCTCATCGACGGCTTTTGCTTCACGGTCAATGATATTCTGGTAGTACGCAGTGTCCCAAGTCTCAAGCTGAACCTCTTCAGGAGCTGTACCATGTTCCTTGTAAAGTATCTCCCTCTTTTTGGCTAGTTGTGCGTCAAACAACTTGCGCCGCTCCGCGCTCATGGGTTTCCACAGCTTGACCAACAGGTCCTGCACCCATTCTACCGACTCTATCATTCGGTAAGGAAGCTTGAATTCGCAGCGACTTTTGAGACCCAGCCGTCGAGCATTTTCATCGCGAAGGAGGATGATTTCGCGGAACAGTGGCCCGTTCTCTGGGTGCTTTGAATTGAAGGCTTGCATTATGCGTTTCCGTGTTTCGCCGTTGTGCACATGCTGCTTAATAGCCCCGGAATATTGCTGCTGCAGAGGAACACGCAGACGGCCATCGGGTTGAACTTCACATTGAGAAAGTAAATCTTCAGGTAGCCCATCCAACTCCTCTTTTGTAAAGTCAATACCGCAGGCTTTAGGATCCATCAGGCGAATGTTCTTGTTATACTCGGCACAGAGATCGTTGCACTTGGCCTGTACCTCATTGAATGTTTTAATCGTTTGTGCGTCCACAATACCGTACCCGCGGCTTGTATAGTTCTGCAAGGATTTGTCGAGAAATGTGCGAGACTCGAAATCTTGCAGCTCGCCCTTGTCCTTGAGAGCTTGGAGCAGCTCGTAATAGTCTATCCGTTCGCTGACTTCATTGCTGTACTTCTGTCGAACCTTCCTAGCCACGTCTACTTCTTCTTGTACTTCCTCTTCAGGTGATGCATACCGCAGCGCTTCAATCACTGCTTTTCGGCCGCCGTATTCGTTCTCGAGCTGGCCAATTGGGAGCAAGACGTTCTCAAACGAGACATCAGAGGGTTTCACAGTGCTGACGATTCGATCTAGAATCTTGCGGTGCTCCTGGACATACTCTTCCATTGTTGGAACAAAGTCATTACGATCAGGTACGGTGGGGAGTGCTTGAGCCATTGTAGAAGCTGTAATGCCGATTTGCGTACAATACTTGGTAAAGAGATGATTAATATTTCTGTTTGTTTGATAGGGATGAGAACAATGAATTCACGAGAAACAGAATGAGGGATTTAAATTGAACAGTCGATCTCTCTTCCCCTTCGTTCACTGACGTTGAACCGATGCACGCACAAACGAGGCTACGCCTATCGGCTTAGTGCCTGCAGATGAACACATGATGTTGCCACAAAACGCATAGCGCAACCCACTCTAGATGTCAGGGACTAAATGGTCCAATCAGCTTTCATTATTTGCAAGGAAATCTACGGGACCTTGATAATGGTACATGTGTTTGCTAAATATACACTGGCCGCGTGATGCTATTTTTCTGCACGCCAACCTTTTTGCTGCGGGTAATACTCGCTTATGCTCCAATCTGGACAAGCCTCTCGAGGGTTTTAAAGCCGTCGTGTGCAAAGCCCTGGGTAACATCCACCTTGTACGCCTTGCCGTTAACTTTGATGACGCCGTAGCCCATGTCTGTCCACGCCGCACGAACGCCCTGGAAGAAGCCGGAAACACCGCGCGCGAGATGGCGGAACGGCAACGTGAGAAGATGCTCCTTGTCGAACTTCCATTGCGCGGCTCGCTTTGCTTCCTCTGCGCGCTGGGCCTCGAGACGCTTAAGCTGGGGCACAAACTCTTCGGGCAGAGAGAAGCGCGTCTTGAGGACGACATTGTCGAGGCTTGTCGTGATGGTCTTGTAGCCCAGGATAGGGAGCATACGCTTGACCTTGACTTCGATCTGGGGCTGCTGGGCTGCGGCAGCGACAGCAGAAGCAGCTTTGCCGGCGGCCGAGGTTGTCGTGGGTGTCTTAACGCCTGCGAGTGCGGAGGGCGGCATGACGCGGATCGAGTGGACAATGCTGGGCGTCTTGGATATCAGGTAGAAGCCCATGGATCCGAGAAGCACATATGTTGCGCCGTAGACGTAGCTGACCCATTCTGGTACGCCTTCTGGCTGCTGCACAACGGTAGGGCCCGTGAGCACTGTCCATGTCAGGATGGATATGCCGCTGGACCAGCAGCCAAAGTAGAACCAGAAGTGTGATGGGCCCTCGTAGAGGATTGTGGGAGTCGGCTTGGTAGCCAGGCTCTTTATGAATGCATATCTCGACGGGGCGGCGGTTGCTGAAGCGCGTGCTGCGGGCGAAGGAGGAGGAGGCCTCACGGACTGTGCGGCGCGGCAACGGACGGTTGTGGAGAGGAATCGTGAGCGGGCGCAAGAGGTAAAGGAGAAGCGTGGAGAGGATGAGAAGATGTGTTGTCGGAGAGGAGAGAAGCGAACGGACGCGGCCAAGGAGGCCATGGTGGACAAAGGAGACGTGGTCGTAGCCCACGGAGCTGGGGAGAAGCTGTCGGAGATGGATAGGATATCGGATTGGTAATTAGATGTAGGGTGTGAATCCAATTGAATGGATCTATCGGATTATTCGCAGGGCGCTGGGTTGTGTGTCGTCGTGCAGCGCGGGCTCGGCGTGGTAGAGGGGAGCGAATAAAAAAATGAAGCCTCTCGCAGCACTAACCAGTAGCCCGCCGTAGCAGTGGTGGGTTAGGGGTTGTTTGGGAGGCAGCTGTACCTGGGTTAGGGCGATAGCGGGAGGGGCGTGCTAGTGATAACTGGATAGGGATCAACGGACATTGTTTATTATTTTACCACGTATTTAAATGTTATTTAAATTATATAAATAATTTAAACACGTGATTGGTATTCCGATTAAATTTAACATTTATTTTATAACAATTCTTTCTTGCTGCACACACCTCACTCATCTCATCT
The DNA here is from genome assembly GCA_000825705.1 of [Torrubiella] hemipterigena. NCBI lineage: Eukaryota > Fungi > Ascomycota > Sordariomycetes > Hypocreales > Clavicipitaceae > [Torrubiella] hemipterigena. The sequence goes on from CDHN01000002.1 coordinate 5,618,005, forward strand.
CCTCAAGTCTCTTATCAGCGCATAGCGTCCACTAACCTCCCAGCCAGCCCCACTAAAAAGTAATCGCCAACAACGCCCCAACAAAGGCGCTTGCCCCCCCCGAAAGCGCCAGCGACACCGCTGAACAAAAGCTCTCACCAGTTTTTTTCCGTCTTCGCCTTCTCCTCCTCATCGCCGTCAGCACGACATCATCAAAGCTACGGCTGCTGGCGTTTTCCCTGCTCGACTCAATTGACGCGCTCGCACTCGCCGATTCCTTGAAATTCTTTTCCCCATGGCCGCCCTCACATCTGCGTGCCGCGCCTCCGCCAGGCTCGTCGGTGCCAGAGTAGCTGCTACTCGCAGTGCGTCTTATTCCCAACCCCGTCCGCCGGCCGACCATGTCTCGAGCCAATTTGCCCGTAGACTGCTGCTAACCGTTGCTTCTTGTTTGAATCCACAGGCTTCTCCAACTCCGCACGATGCCTCGCCGCCCAGAACTTCGTTATGCCCGCCCTCTCCCCGACCATGACCGAAGGAAACATTGCTAGCTGGCGGGTCAAGGAGGGCGAGGCCTTCAGCGCCGGCGACGTCCTCCTCGAGATTGAGACCGACAAGGCCACCATGGATGTTGAGGCCCAGGACGACGGCATCATGATGAAGATTATGTCCCAGGACGGCTCCAAGGCTGTCCCTGTGGGCGCCCGCATCGCCGTCCTCGCCGAAGCCAGCGACGATATTAGCTCTCTCGAACTCCCTGCTGACGAGCATGCCGAAAAAGCCATTTCTTCCGGATCCGCCCAGACGACCGAGTCCAAGCCCGTGGAAGCTGTGGAGTCCAAGCCCACCAAGCCCGTCGCAACGGCGGCCGGCTCCGGCACCTACGAGCACAAGTACCCTCTCCTGCCCTCCGTCGGCCACCTCGTCAAGGGTAACGGTTTGACCGAAGCCGATGTTAGCAAGATTGAGGGCACCGGCCCCGGTGGACGTCTCCTCAAGGGCGATGTTCTCGCCTACCTTGGCACCATCAATGCTGATGCTCCCGCCGCTGTCTCTGCGAACTTTGAGAAGCTCGCCCACCTCGACCTGAGCAACATCAAGGTCGCTGCACCAAAGGCTGCGCCCGTTGCGGCTCCCAAGGCCGTCGAAGAGGCTCCCGCTGCCCCTGTCAACCTCCCTTTCGAGATTAACGTCCCCGTCTCGCTTGCCAAGGTTGTCGAGGTCCAGAACAAGATTCAGGACACCCTCGGCGTCTTCCTGCCCATCTCCACCTTCATCACGCGCGCTGCCGAAATCGCAAACAACGAACTTCCCCTCGCCCAGCACGAGCCTACCGCTAGCGAGCTCTTCGATGCTGTTCTCGGACTCGACAAGATCAAGTCCTCCAACGGCATGTACATTCCTCAAATCTCCGCTATTCCTCCCGGCACCCGCTTCACTCCTCGCAACACCCGCCCAGCTAAGCGCGATCTGATTGACGAGCTTGCCGGTACTCCCATCCAGAGACCCAGCCCAATGGTTACTGTTCCCACGGTAGCAGGCCTGTCGAGCGGCGCCAACGTCTTCTCGCTCGTGGTGCCCCAAGCAGAGGCCGAGAGAGCCCACGTCTTCTTGCAGCGCTGCAAGGTGATTCTTGAGGAGGAGCCTGGACGTTTGGTAATGTAAGACAAAAAACGGCGAAGGCAGACAGTTGTTTTTGAATTTTGTAAATTATATCACGTGCAAATTAGACTCTTTAAGCAGTAATACCAAGCATTATTTCCACCTATTACGCCTATGCCCATCCCATTGACAAGTTGCCCAATATACAAAAACGCGCCAAACGGCTCCGATATAGTTCCATTGCTCGCCCGTCTCTTTTCCACGCTCATATTATTCCCTTGCATCCCTCTAGCTCCAATTATTTTGTATTCAAGCTGTTGCTTATCGCGAAAAGTAGGCAGTGGCAAGGCCAATCAGTCCAGGAACACCCTGAACCAACAGGATTCGGCTCGACGAAGTCAATCCGCCGTACAGGCCGGCAACAACAACAGTGCCGTTGAAGAAGAGCTGGATCTGGCGCGAAAAGTCGGCGACGGGGTGAAGCAGGCCCCAGACGAGGCCAGCAGCAAGGAAGCCGTTGTAGAGGCCCTGGTTGGCGGCGAGGACCTTGGTCTGCTCAGCAAACTGCGCCGTGAGGCCAAACGAGCGGCGGCCGCGGGGCGTTGTCCAGAGGAACATTTCCAGCGCCATGATGTAGACATGGAGAGCAGCGACGCCGCCGGTGGTGATGGTGGAGATGGAGACCATTGTTGAAGAAGCTCGACGTGTATGTGTATTTTTGCTGTGTAGACGGTAGAGAAAGGTCGGGGACGGGGTTCTGGAAGCTATTTATTTTTTCCGCCGAGGGTAGCAACAGAAGCACGAGCAAGGTGAGACGGACAAGGCTAACGTGGGTTGCGTGCTTATGCAGGCACCGGTTCACCGGACGGAGTGGCCGTAGAGGCGCAATTAGTCCACCAGTCAACTCAATTCGGTGGGGACGGGCTTATCACTGGCGGCGGCCGATTTAGGCGGGCATTAAGACGGCAAGATATGTACAGACGTCGATTGGGGGTAGAGAAACGCTATGATAACAAAATGTAATTTACAAAAAGAAAAAGAAAAGATGGAACAGAAATCACCATGATGTAGGACCAAATGTCTTTCCTTCCGCTACGTGCATGCGTATCGCCGTCCCCTGGTAGTCCATGGTAGACTCGACGACGGTGTTCGCCCACCACCGCGGCGGCTTTATGTTGTGAATGGTAAATGCAAAGAAGAGAACAAACGTGCCGAGTGCAAGGCCGAAGTCGAGCCCGCACGATGTGATGAAGTTGAGGCGTGTCCACCATGCGTTATGGCGCCGTTTGACGTAGTACTGGAAGAAGTAGCCGACAATCGACCAGGATATGTAGTTGAGCGGCGTTGCAGGCGGGATGTTGCCGGAGCCGCCAAAGATGAGAGGCGCCATGAGGTGTTTGACTGGCGACTTGGGCCACCGCTTGGAAGCCCAGTGGATGAGGATTGGGGTGATGGCGCCAATAATGAAGAAGGAGAAGAGCCCAAAGTAGATCTGGCCGGGGCTGAACATGCGCGCCGGGCCGATAAGACCCCAGATGACGGATGCTGAGTGGTGTTAGCGAAGAAGTACAGACGGATGCTGTGGCATAACTTACCAGAGAAGAATACCCTACCGCCTGGGCATGTGAATCGATCGACTTGCTCCAGGTCGCAGACATTGTCAATGTTGCGGAGCGCAAAGTTGAGAACAAAGACTTGGATAACGCATGAGAGCGTTGTGGCTACAACCTGTGCCAGGAACATCGTGCGTGGTGGAATCTTCATATAGTGGCCAAACTTGAGATCGGCAACAAAGCTCAACGCTTGCGACATGGAGATGTAGCCAAATGTCTTGAAGAGCATCAGGGCTAGAGGGCGGCCGGGCTCAATGTAGCCGTACACAAATTCTGTTAGAACGTTGAGGCCGATTCTAGCATTCGTAATGGCCTCGATGATGCCAACAGGTAGGGTGAATGCAAATGAGATGAGCACAGCTAGCAGAAACGTCCACCAGCTCATGTTGGTTGGGTATGCCAGGACGGTGTAAAAGCTGATACCAAGCATCTGAGCACAGTTAGCAAGCAGCTTGCGGGAGGACGAAAAGGGAAAGAAGCTTACCAAGAAGAAGAGTGAGCTATACCACCATGTAGGGGTCTCCGGATATTTGCTCATCAGCCGCATGTGAATATCAGGCTTCTCATGCCCACTGTTTCTGTATTGTTTCCAAATGGTCTTGCCGCTGTGGATGTAAGTGTATACGATAAGTGACGTGATGGCGGCAAACGACAAGCCGTATGTCAGCGCGAATGTGGTGCTGATGAATAACGGCGAATAATTTTTGTATTCTGTAACGTTTAATGTGAAGTCAGGGTTGAGGACTCGTGTCGTATTGTACGGCAAGCCCATGTTGTCGAATGTGCGGGCGTCGCTAATGGGCAAATACGGAGCGTACCAGACGCCCGAGTAGTGCAGCACGGAAACGAAGAAGATGAAGAAGAAGATGACGCCGATGAGCGTGTTGGCAATGGCAACCCTGTGTTTATAAGTGTTAGTTTTAGTGCTTGGCAGGCCGCTTACAAACCTACCATGGAGTCATCATTGGCGAGCCAATGTACCCAGCAACCTGGGACCAGTCAAACGTGATCGGGAGCATGGACATTCCCGAGTTTTCGCCAAATAGCTGGTTTACAACGACATTTTGAGGTGCCAGCCAAGTAAGAGGCGCAAACAAACTAAGGCACTTGGCGAGATAACCAGGAAGGAAGAAGTAGAAGAAGGACACAGCAGACACCAGTGTAAACCACCTGTACCGCGACATGCCACCTCCAAAGACTCTTGGATCTGGCTTATCGTGCCTATCGTGCATTGCATTCATCAAGCTGACATTGACCAAGTTGGTTGGCCAGATCATGGAAGCAGGGTACACGAGGAACTTGCGCATGACGCCAGCCATGCCGTAGCCCAGCGATTGGGTGCAAATGGTCAGCAGGATCTGGAAGACGATGCCAAAGTTTTGACGGTAAAAGATCATCTGCGCAAGGATGATATCGGTGGAGTAAGCAACTGAAAAGGACACACCGGCCATGACAACAATAATGGAGTGTTCCTTGATATTGAACGGCCCTGGGTTGAGGCTCCAGGTGCGCCCAAACGTGGTGAAGGTCCGTGACGGCACAACAGCCGCCCAGGCGTGACCCAGGGGATACGCAATAACCTGGGCAAGCAGCGATGTAACGGAGATGGTTGGCTGGCGTAGCGAAAAGAGCGTGTTCATGGATGCTCCAATGACGACGAGCCCAAGACCAATTGTCCATGCGCGGACTGTCCCACAGGGCACATCCTCGTCGTAGTTGCGCACGGCGGCGCGCACTTCGGGATACGGCGAGTCGTCGTCCTCATTGTACTTTTTTGCATTGCCGTTGATTGGGTCCAGGTCGTCGAGCTCGTAATCGTCTAGATCTTGCTCAAGCAGCCGCTCCTGTTCCGACCCCGAGTCGTTGTCGTCGTTGGGCTGTTTAAGGCGGGTTGGCGTCTCGGGAACAAGCCCATCCAAAGAATTGGTCCGCTCAGGCGAATCCGAATGACGAGAAGCAACATGAGATGCCATTGCCATGCCGCTAGATTCGGCTTCCGCGCTGTGTCGGCCCATTTTGAAGTGCTGATAACGACTGGATCGCTACAGTGGCCCCCTCCCTAGGAGCGTAAGACAGGGCTAGACAAGTGCGCAACTAGGCATTGACAGGTAGAAATGAATGATAGAGTCGTCCCAGCGCTTAAATATCTAGAAATGAAAGTGAGGGGGACGTCGGTAAGATTTCAGGCTGAGTGCAGAGTGGAAGGACGTCGAGTAGCTGAGGCTGCGTTTGAGCCACGTCGTACGGTTGCGTACAGGGTGAGGCTGGCAAAGTGCCGTGGTGACAGCTGCGGGCGCCGCTGCACAGTGGATGCCGGCCCGCTAAAATCACACCAGAACACCACCTATTTTTGCGACTAGCGGCGTCCGTTATAGCGCTAAGCTAGTGATCATTCAGGGCGTTTCCAGCGGAGTGCTCTTGGACGATATTTCAACTTCTCACCGTACGCTATTGAGCAGTTTGCCAACACCGCCACAGCCCTTTGACACAAACGCCGCCGTCGGAAGAAGAGCTCCCGACACAGAGAGACCTTTTTGCTTTTGATACCCCGATATGGTAGCAGCATGCGCCGAGTCGTCGTGACGGGTCTGGGGGCCATTACGCCGCTGGGAGTTGGCGTTGAGAGGACCTGGGCGCGCCTGATTGCGGGCGAATCGGGCTTGCGCAGCGTCGTTGGGTTGGAGCCAAAGGACCGCTGGGACGAATTAACAAGCACAGTAGCTGGCATTGTGCCCAAGGAGCACGAGCCGAATGGCTGGAGAGCCGCCGATTGGGCATCGCCGCCAGACCAGAGGCGTCAGTCGCTGTTTGCGCAGTATGCCGTAGCAGCTAGTGATATGGCGCTCAAAGATGCTGGATGGGGGCCAACAAAGATTGAAGATTTGGATGCTACTGGTGTTTGCATTGGCAGCGGCATTGGCAATCTTGATGAAGTCTACAACACCAGCATAGAGCATCACACAGGGGTATGTATATGTGGCGTGGTTGGTAAGTCCATTTGCTAAGTTATCGACTAGGGCTACAAAAAAGTGTCGCCATTGTTTGTCCCAAAGCTTCTTATCAATCTTGCTGCGGGCCATGTTGCGATGAAGTACGGCTTTCACGGCCCTAATCACGCAGCTACAACGGCGTGTACAACGGGAGCGCATTCTATCGGCGATGCATCACGGTTTATTGCCTTTGGAGACGCAGATGTCATGGTTGCCGGTGGATCAGAGTCTTGCATACACCCATTGACTTTTGCAGGCTTTGGTAGAGCAAGGTCTCTGTCTACAGCGTTCAACGACGAGCCAGAAGCCAGCTGCAGACCGTTTGATGCGCTGCGCAACGGCTTTGTGGTGGCAGAGGGAGCTGCCGTGTGTATCCTCGAAGAGCTGGAGCACGCAAAGGCGCGAGGCGCAAAGATATATGCGGAAGTCAAGGGCTACGGCTGCAGTGGCGATGCGCACCACATGACGGCCCCGCGAGAGGATGGCCAGGGTGCGTTCCTCTCCATGACGAGAGCCCTCAAAAACGCCAATGTGAAGCCTGCGCAGGTCGACTATATCAATGCCCATGCCACGGGAACACAAGTGGGAGATGCTGCCGAGGCTGCTGCCATACGCCGGCTTATGCTAGGACCTGAGGGCGTAGACTCTGAGGCTCAAGTGACGGTGAGCAGCACAAAGGGTGCAATTGGCCACTTGCTTGGTGCTGCGGGCGCTATTGAAGCTCTATTTGCCATTCTGGCAATCCACAATGTACGTATCATGACACCTTTTGGAGAGGGGACCTGACCGGCTAACATGTGTGTAGAATGTTGTACCACCAACGAGAAACCTGGAGAGCGCCAATGTTGGCCCAGCGTTCAACTTTATACCCAAGACTTCCCAAGAAAAAGATGTACGCGTGGCTCTTACAAATAGCTTCGGGTTTGGAGGGACAAATAGCTCGCTGGTGTTTTCACAGTACGAGTAGCGCGTATGCGTAATGTATTATATGTATTATAGAAGTGAGAGCATTTACTCTGGTCTAGATGGTTCAACAGAATGTTATAGAAATGTCATAATTTGGAAATAATTCTTCATAAATACATCCTGACACATGGAATATATTTCCTATACATAGGAAGATTCTTTTGTAGAAGCGATCACCATTCTTCAAAGTGCAGCTCTACCAGTATTCTCTAGCATTATTGGGGCTGCAATGATAGCTGATAAGATTACACCACAGCGCTGCTCCGCTGCTCCGCAGCCTAGCGCCCGCCGCCAGGGGCCTGCGGGACAAGCGCAAAGCGAAAAAAAAAGTAAACCGACAATCAGCCGGCAACTTTTCCCAAAGAAATCTCGCCTCCTGCTTGTGCTTGACCAGCGACATCACGACACCTCCGCGCCGGCGCGAATCCGACCGAAATCCGACCAAGTTTTGTCAACACCGAGCAGAAACAATCGAATTTGATATCTGCACCGTTCATCATGGTTTGCGAAGGCTGCCGCACCTCGGCCCGTGGGCTGCTCCGGTCTGCCCTGCGTGCTGCGGCACCCACGACGAGAGGAACTTCTCCAGCAATCCGATCGATGCTTCGCTCAGCAATGCATCAGCAGCAAACCGCCGGTACTGTTCGCCAATTCAGCAACTCCAGCGCGCGAAGCCTCCTGGGCTCGTCATTCCGCGACTCGTACCGCGTCGTAGGCGTCTCCGAGCGCCTGTTCAAGGTCTGCGCCAAGCAGGCCGACTACAAGATCACAGAGGAGCAGCGCAAGCAGGACCAAGTCAAGAAGATGGAGGACGGCGAAGAAGTCGGCGAGCCAACCGTCTCCGAAAGCGTATGGCACACAAGTCAGTCCTGGTTCCTCCCCAGCTATCAAATCAGGTATGGAAACTAACGCCTCTCTGTGCACAGAATTCAACCTCCCCCCGACATTCAGCACCTGGTCGCACGTCACCATGTTGCACCTGTACCTGCTCAACGCCAGAGTGCGCTGCTTCGAGCGCGAGGAATACCGCAACTGGACACAGCAGCTCGTGGACCACTTCTTCTTCGAGTGCGAGAAGAAGATGCACATCGACCACCACATCACGTCGTCGGCCCTGCGCCAGCGCTACCTCAAGGACATCTTTGTGCAGTGGCGCGGCCTGATCCTCGCTTACGACGAGGGCCTTATCAAGGGCGATGCTATCCTGGCCAGCGCTGTCTGGCGAAACCTGTTCAAGGGCGACCCGGAGGTCGACCCGCGCTCGTTGGTGGCTATTGTTGGCTGGATGCGCGCGTCCCTGGCTAGTCTGGAGAGCACGAGCGACGCCATGTTCCCCCAGCAGGCTGCTGATATCCTCGAGAGACCTGTCGATGTCTTCTGGACAAGGCTTGAGGAGCCCTTCAAGAAGCATGGCACCGGCGAGCCTGCTAATGCTGCTCAAGCGGCGGCTAAGGCGGCTGCCGAGAAGAGGGCCTAAAGCGGCAGTTTGGTGTACGAACAACGAAAGAGGCTTAATTTGTACTGTGTATTACTATTTATGAAAAAGAAATGCGGTCGGAGCATCCTCATGTACATGTTGTCTACTCTGTTTCGACGGATGCTACTATTCTTTCTCCTTACTCCTGATTTCTTTTTGCGCCATCTGTTAGCCGATAGACTCTTCATCCTCTCTTCATTGCATACATTGTAATCTATGAAATACATAAAAAGTTTGACCTTTACAATTTTTATTCTTGGCCTTTGTGGGACTAGTCTGTCTTTTCCCACATCTGCCACTCGTACTGTGTGCCTGCTTCCTCTTGGATACCCTCGACTTCAGGTCCCTCGCCCGTCCACGTTTTCAACTCTTCAGTTGATCGCCTTGCCCAGCCCTCTGCTTTACCGCCGGTCAAATCCAAAGGGAAAAACACGTCACATTCAAAGTCTCGCATGATGTTTGTGAGTAGCACGCGCTTTGCCGCGGGGTGCTGGAGGGCAGCGCCGTAGATTTGTCCGCCACCCATGATTATGACGCGGGAAACGCTAGGGTGGCCCTGCGCGTACTCGAGAGCCTGTTCGACAGAGGATACTCGGATCGGCTCGTTGGGAGGCACAGGCTGCGTGGGCGGCGGCGGCGGTGGTGACGAGCGAGAGATGACGATGTTGAGGCGGTCTTTGAGAGGGCGGAACTTGGGAGGGATCGAGTCCCATGTTTTGCGGCCCATAATGACGGCGTTGATGGAGCCTGCGGGAGCCTACAATTGATGCATGTACAGTTAGCTTCGCGATTCGGTTGCAGTTACGGAGAGCTAGAGCTTATGTTGCTACTACCTGTGGTGGGATGCGGGTGGTAACGCGCGCAAAGTACTGCATTTCCTTGCGCAGGCCCTTCCACGGCATCGAGCCTTGGAACCCAATGCCCATGTTGCGCGTGGCGGCGACAATGAGGGTTAATTCGAGAGGCGCCATTGTTTTTAAACTGGTGACGCTGCTCAACGGCGGCGTGGATGCAAAGTGCGGGATGTGATGCCGCGTTGAAAGGTCGTGGTGGTGGGGTCGATTCAATCTACGCGTGGTGTGGTGGTTTGGTGGGATGCGTTGGAGTTACACTAAACGAGTGATGGAAGGAGTGAAAAATATACAAAAATATATTGTCAAGTAGAAACATCGCTTTAGATTTAAAAACATAGGTACAACTAAAATGTTCCTGCACCAGACACCTTTATAGCTTGGAAGGTGCAAGCACAGTGACGTCCTGGAAGGCAATGTCAAGATGGCGATAAATGTGGTTGAATCTATAATCTGTTAGTTTCCCGTTTCCAATCTGATAGGAACAACGTTACATACCGGTCACTACCGAAAAAAGGCTGTCCCTCACCCTTGGAATTGGTGGCCCAGAACCAAGGAGCGCCAAATGCACCGAGCTCGAGAGCCTTGGCCGTGGTCTCGGAGAGCTTGGTTTTCATGGCGGCGCGGCCGTCGAGAATCTTCTTGACGTCGGCATCAGTGAAGAGCTTTGTGCCCTTGCCGCCAACAGGCTTGTCAGTGGCACACTGAAGGCAGCGACGCAGCGACTCTTCGTCGGACAAGTTTGCGTACTCGCCGCCGCCCCAAAAGGCAACAAACATGGACCCGAGAGTCGCAATGAAGATCTCCTTGGAGTAGTTTGCCTTGACAAAGTGGAGGGCACGGAGCGGTACGACGGTATTGCCAACCTTCATGAGATCGGGGGTGACAAGATCAGAGAGGCCAACACGGTTCAGAGCACGCTTCGAGTCGTAGTTGAGGTACTTGCCCTTGGCGGGGAGAACCCATGGGGGCTTGTTACCTGAAGGACGATCAGTATATAGTAAGTATCATTCTTGGATTCGATAGGAGCTTACCACTGGCATTGTTGATGCCACCAAGAAAGACGGGGTGGAATCTAGACGGAGCAAGTTAGACAAGCTGATGGATGGAAGAACATACAAGGACACCATACTCTACCGTGACTCCATTGGCCTCAAGCTTGGAGATGTTGGGAAGCAAATCCTTGAAAGCAACATAGCTAAAAAGGGACACTGCATAGATCTTGTCAGTGCCGCGGACCCTCGCGCGTAATGCGTGCCAAGTTGACACTTACCAATGTCCAAGTAGCAGTCAATCTTGCCGCCGCCCATTGTTCACGAGATGACTTATGTGTATATGGCACTGAACCCAAAAGAAAGTGTGTGTGGTGCGTCAGATGCTCAATTAGCCAACAAAAGGCTTAAATGACGATATATGACCTTGGGAATTCGGCTCAGCAAGCAGATGAGCGAAAGTCGGAGGTCCGGAGTTTATGCAGGCAACGACAGGCCGACGAAGCAGCTAAGGCGCAGTGATTGCTAATCTGGGGATGGTGGTGGACCGAGGGTGGGGAAGAAGCTCGGTTCGGCGCAAGACTATCGCGACGCCGAAGGCAACCAAATAATGTTTTTTTTAAAGATGCAATAAGAAGAGACAAGTAATTGGTGGACAAGAAGCGTAGCAGAAGGAAAAGAAGAGCAAGAAGCGCAGCTTTCGGCGGTAAGTGGATCGAGCTGGGCCGCGCAGCCGAGGCTTGCCCACTTTTCCCCGGACGGGCACCTGGCGCAACTGGCATAGCTGGCAAAGCTGCTTGCTCTTCTGTAGTAGCGGATAAATATCACCATCAAACCACTACAAACTTATTCCCCCACGACTCCAGCTGATTAATCTTTGATATTTTTAACAACCGCTGCATGGCATTTAAAATCATTGTCATCCTCAGCTAGATTTACTTTTTGTATTTCATCCTCGTTTCTAACTCACCAGCCCACTACACCTCGTCTACCACAAGCAACCACACAAATGCCCTCCTCCTCAAAACCCGTTGCCCTTATCGTAGGCGCATCACGAGGCATCGGTCGCCAAGTTGCCATTGACATTGCCGCCAACGGATACGCAGGTACGTCTTTCTCGCTAGTCGTCAAGATAACATTTCTCTAACAAAAGCTGCTACTAGTCGTCGTGGCCGCCAAAACCGTCTCAGACCCTTCCAAGCCCATCCCCAAGAACCCCAACCCCAAATCCCAGGAATCGACAATCACCACTGTCACCCAGGAGATCCGCAATGCCGGCGGCGAAGCTACCGCCATCCAGGTCGACGTGCGATCTGAAGAGAGCGTCCAGGCCCTCGTCGACAAGACCATTGCTGTACGTATCATGCCACATACCCAAGCCTGACACTGTATTTTAACAGACAAACTCTTTACAGACATATGGCCGTCTAGACGTCCTTGTTTACAACTCGGGTGCCATATACTGGGCGTCCGTAGCAGACACACCGCTCAAGCGATTCCAGCTCATGCAGCGCGTCAACCCAGAGGGCCTCTACGCCGTCATCCAAGCTACGCTGCCCCATCTCCGTGCTGCCCGTGGCCGCATCGTCGTCGTCTCGCCTCCCATCTACAGCCGCTTCTTCCGCGGAAAGACAGCCTACGCCATGGGCAAGGTCGGTATGAGTGTGCTGACCAAGGGCCTTGCCATGGACTTTGTCCGCGAGGGTCTGACCGACATGGCCATCACCAGTATCTGGCCTGCTGTTGTAAGTGCATGATTGTGCCCTCTGTAATGCTCAACCACAACTAACCAGTGGGAATGAAACTAGGCTGTTGAATCTGCTGCCACAGAGCGCATGACCAAGACAAACCCAGAGGAGGAGCGTGATCTGCGCAAGCCCACCATCTTCTCGGATGCCATCCTGGCCATCATCCGCGCAGACCCAGCCACTGTCAATGGTGAGCTCGTTCTCGACGAAGACTTCCTTCGCGACCATTGCGGCGTAACAGACTTTTCCAAGTACAATGTCGTCGAGGGCTCCAATCCCCGCCGCATCATGCCCGCCAAGTTGCCATCTCTGCGTGTGGCCGAGCAAGACGACGAAGGCAAGAGAATGGACAGCACCAAGCTCGCCAAATTGTAAAGTACTAGGAGTAGAATACGGGCATCTGGACGACAAGGGTTCGTCTTGTTGATGTGATAAAACAATTTGACAACGATAGCGATCTTCCTTTTATTTAGTATAAAATATACGTGGATTTAATATCTAATATTCTCTTTTGGTGGTTTTTTTTCTCTTCCTCTTCTTCTCACACTCTTGTATACAAAACGCACAGATAACTTTCACAACAAGCCTAGTACACGCAGCCAAAGACTCTAGGAAAACAAACGACAACTGTCCAAAAACATAAAACAATACAAAATCTCCAACGCCTGCCTGTCTGCCTAATCCATTATACATTTTCCTTTGGCTCATCCACCCCAATACCAAAAGGCCTCGCCGCACAATTGTGGCAATATCCCTTAGTGGTTATCCATATCGATGGATTGCATCGCGGAAACAGTCATGCCAGATCGCTGGCTTGGTGTCCAGTCGCCTTGGATGCCATCGATATCGGGCATTGCTTGGTTGATGGCGGAGTCGACGGCTGTCATCGCCTTGGTGCGGTTCCACTCGCCTCTCGTCATCCAGATGGCATCCATCAGCTCGCGGTTCAGATACTCCATCTGCTCAATGGTGCATTTGGACGTGTACGTGACGATGCTGTCAAGCGTTGCGTCCAGGTCAGACTGTCGAATCTCAATTACCTGCTGGCTGGCTTTTTCCTCTTCTGTTGCCACGCGCGCAGATGTCGGCGACACGTAGGACGACTGCTGGCTGGCATTCTGCTCGCGCAAAGCGGGCACTTGAGAATGAATCCATGATTCTTGCGTCGAAGGCGTGCGGTTCAGCGTGTCCGGAAGGTCCCGATCGCCACTGCTGTGATGCCCATTGGTGGCTGGGGTGCCAAAGTTGGATGATCGTTTCTCGGACGGGTCTGAAGTCTTTGTAGTCGCCGCATCGTTGATCACAGCAGAGGGGGACATGCCTGGCGGCAGTGGTGTGACTGCAGACTGCTGGGAGATTTGTGTCATGCCTGTGCCGCCGAATCGGTCTTGCGACTTTGGTGGTGGTCCCATAGGCGATACCAATTGCGAGGCCTCTTCCATGCCACTCATCGTCACATCACCTTCGTGGTGAATGATGGTTGGGGCGCCATTGCTAAGCTGCGACGGGTGTGAGGTGCTCTGGTCCATTGCTGCCTGTGTCTTAAGCTGGAACTGCGCTGTCGTGGTAGATCCCGGAACAATCTCTCCTAGAGTCACAGGCTCTTGAGTCTCGCTGTCGTTACCAGTGATATCCGATTGGACTCTATCCAAGATGGACTGCATGGCGGCTTTCTTTCGCCCCTTCTCTGCGGCCTGCTTGGCCCTCTCGACCTGTCGCTGGTATAGTGCCTCCCAGTCGATTGCTGCGCTGTTGGCCTCAATCGTGGCAATATCCACTTCCACATTGCTTAGCAACTCGTTGGCCTTGAGGGTACGCTCCTTGTCGCCGATATTCTTGGCATCCTTTGCCAGTGCTCGAATGTCAAAGAGGAAGTCTTGTGGGCGGCAGTAGAAACCATTGGACAAACGTTCCTCAATCGTCGTGGTGTCGAGATTGTAAAACGTCTTGCCTGTAAGGCTATCCCTCAACACGTCATTGTTGTGCTTGTCCTTGACGATGGTGTAAGGCCGAGTCTCGGCTTCTGCAATGTCGGGTCGGACAAAATTAGGGTCTGACTCAACAAACAGATATTCAATCTGAGATGGTGCGATCACCGGCTGGCGGAATTTCTTGTATTTGCGGTTAATTTGGTCCATGATGGGCTGCAGGTGGACTTTGAGGCCGTTGAGCCACTGGTGATCCTGCTTCTTTTGTGCCTTCATTTCTGCCTTGCTTGGAGGTTTGGGGGCAATTCGAGGCGCCAAAGGAAGTTCCTCAAGCTTTCGCTTCTTGCGGTTTTCGTTATCGGGGAACTCTCCTGGATTCTTCTTCACCAAATTTAGCGTGTTGGCAAAGTATGCCCGGCGCTCCGCAGTGCCAGGGCTGTCAATTAGGGCTCGACTCTTGGCCGAAGTACTGAAGAAATCACGCCAAACATCGCTTCCTCGCAGTTCATCGTCGGAGCACTCTGCAGTACCAAGAAGGAGGACGGGGTCAGTTGGCGGAATGGACTTGAGCATAGTCTTGAACGTAACGAGGGCAATCGAAGAAGCAAGTGTCGCGTACCAGTCGTCGATATTGGGGATGAAGATAATGCTAGGTTTATGGCGTCTGGCTTCTGCAAATAGGCCGACAATAACCTGCTCGATGGGCTATTTATGCAATATTAGTAAACTGTTGGCGGCAAGGAAAGTGTACGGAAACTTACTCGGCCGTCACCTAAAAGCGTAGGAAGGTCAAAATTTTGCACATGCACACCCTCAAGGTAGTGCAGAAGCGCAGAAGACAGGTAACCATGGCCCATACCTGGTGGTCCATAAACAAGAAATCTTGGTCGGTAAACGCGAGCTCTTTCAAATTCCTGAGCGAGGTTTTCACGGGCAAAACCGTGGTCGCTATCATTGTACTGCTCAAACATAGCCTCTTCAAGGGCAGTAATCTTCTTCTTGGGAGGCAAAATCAACTCCAAACTCTGCTTCAGGCGCAAAAACTGCTTCTCAAGCAGTGGGCGAATGGCGGCGGGCAGCGGGCGAGCACCAGACGTGGCAGAGCGTTCCGAGGATGGGATGAGCTTCTTAATGGAGATCATAAAGTCGGACGAGTGAACGTTGATTTTGGATGGATCGACCAACAGCTTTTCCTTTGACGAATAAATTTGAGGATAGGTTCGTTGGATTGAGTTTAGCGCAGCTTCGGTGCAGAGGGCTCTCAGATCAGCACCGCCATAGCCTTTTGTCTTTTCAGCAAGAGATCCCTTGAACTCGTCGCTTAGACCCCAGTCCTTGGTATGGATGTTGATGATTGAGCGTCGGCCTTTGATATCTGGGAGAGGGAAGTAGAATTCTCTGTCAAATCGACCTGGGCGACGGAGGGCAGGGTCAATGTTGTCGGGCCTGTTTGTGGCACCAATGACAATAACTTGACCGCGGCCGTCCATTCCGTCCATGAGTGCAAGCAAGGTCGATACAATAGAAGCATGGATCTGCTCTTGCTTGCTGGATCGTACCGGTGCCAGACCATCAATCTCGTCAAAGAAGATAATGCTAGGCTGCGTCTTTCGAGCCTCTTCAAACAGAAGACGCAATTGCTTCTCTGCTTCACCAACCCATTTACTCAGAGCATCAGCACCCTTACGCATATAGAATGAAATCTTTTTGCCACCAGCACCAACAGAGTTAGCCAGCGCTCGCGCAAGCAGTGTTTTACCAGTACCGGGAGGGCCATGGAACAAGACACCTCGTGGAGGAGTAACATGGAATCTGGTGAAAAGCTCTGGGTACAACAGTGGAAGCTGGACCATTTCCTTGAGTTGGTCAATATGCCCTTCAAGGCCTCCAACTTTGCTGAAGTCGACATTCATATCGACACCCAGAGGGTCCGCATCGGCAAGGGCTTTACGATCTTTGATCTTGCCAACATTGGGAGCGCCATCCATGTTGGGCGGGCCAAAACCAGGCAAGAGGCCACCTGGGGCTGCTGAGGTAGGCGTCATACCGACGTTGCCAGCAACAGTCGCGCGGTGTACCATTTCATCGTCACTGCTGTCTGAGTCGGCAGCACCTCCAGCGGCCCCAGTTCCCCAAGGTCCATTAAGGAGCGAGCCAGCGCCGCTGGCACCACCAAAGGGGCCGTATGTAGTATTGAGGTTGCGCTCCCATAATGTGCTAGCGGCGCCTCGTCGACGGTTTCGCGCAGGGGTGGCAGCAGCATCGTCCACCTCGTCTTCTTCAATGTTGGCGGAAGTCAGTGGCGGCATGTAGTAATTAACTCTGGGTCGCGCTCGACGTGTGCTCTCGTTGTATGAGACGGGTGATTCACGGCGTCGGCGCCGAGATGCCTTTTTGAGCTCGCGAGCCTCCTCATTGAGCTCATCCATGTCCATATCGGGTTCTTCGTCACCAGAATCCCCCCCGGCGCGTGAGCGCGTCTTTGATCGTCTCGCAGCGGGTGTAGGACTTTCAAGATCCTCCAATTCATCGTCATCTTTTTCGGACACTTCGTTGTCAGCATTGGGTTCCCAGTCATCGCTGCTTTCATCTTGATTCGACTTTTTGCTCTTATGCCTTAGGCGTCGGGATCTACCCTCCTCACTAGGGCGAACATCGTCCTGTTCCTCAGCAGGGCCACTGGCGCGACGCGAGCGGCCACGTCTAGTAGCGACTACATCGTCGTCGTCGTCATCGTCTGCATCGGCCGCCTTGGCACTATAATCTTCATCTTCCTCCTTTTCGGCGGCATCCTCATCATCATGCTCTTCCTGCTTGGGAGGCATGTCGTCGTAGGCATCCATTTCGTCGTCGGATTCGGCAAATTTGGGCATGCTGCTCTCTTGTGTAGCCTCATCTATAGTCTCGGGAGCATCGTGAACGACTTTGGAAGCGCGAGAAGAGCGACGCGCCATGGCCTGGGGGCTATGACTGCGAGAGTCTCTAGAGGGCACAGCGTGGTGACCAGACTTGGAAAGCTCGACAAAGTCATCCTCGTCATCGGTGGCGGCAGCCCTAGTTGTGCGGCGACCCATGTTAAGCAAAGCTCCTTTAGAAACTTTAAGCTTTACAATGCGGGATGCGGTAGGTGTGTGATGCTCGCTGATATCGTCGCCGGCGAGGGAATCTTCTTCGTCCGATTCGGAGTCTTCGCTGCTTTCGTGGTAATTGTGCTTGCTTACGGCAACCTTTCTTGTGCGACGACCGGCAGCGTTTTTGGGGGCGTCTTCGTCTTCCGAGTCTTCAATGAAAGAGCCAAAGTCGCTGTCGTTGAGCAGCTCGTTTGCGTCGTCGTCAATGTCTGAGCCGCGATAGCCCCGGCGCTTCTTGCGGTGGGTAGGTGGGCCTTTGGAGGAGCGGCTCTTCTTTGTGCTTCGACGGGGTCCGGGTGCGTTGGGATCAAAGTCTTCGTCGTTGGAGTCGGATTCGTTGGGATCAAAGTCGAAGATTCTCTTGCGCTTGCTGGACATAGTTGGTGTGCGATGCGCGTGAAGGGGCGAGCTGTCGACGCCAGCTCAGCCTTTGGACACGACTACACGAGCGGGAAGGAAGAAAATGTCGAAGCAAAAGGGATATTGGCGCTTTGAATTAGGCCGTCATCCAGGGCAATTGTTTTTTATCAATGCCACGATGGGAATTGGATGAGTTGTTGGCAGATCTCAAGGTTCCGTGGTGATGGACGGGGTAGGGCGGACGAGCTCTTGGGCGCGTCACTCTCGCGGCAGAATACTGGACTCACGTGCAAGCGTAGGCAGTTGAGTGGAACCACGAGAGAGAGACGCGTTGATGGGCGACCTTGGGTTAAACAAGGTGATAACGAGAGGCAGAGAAAAAAGACGTAAATTGTTTTTAATAATAAAGTAAATAATATAGGCAAATCCTAGTAGATTTATAGGAGATGAATTGGCATACATTTTCCAAAATAAATAAATAAATACGCAGGCAAATTAAGCTAGTACTTGGTCACGAAACGTCCATCTGGAGATCTATGGTTACGATCTAACTTAGTTTCCCATTACTGAATGCGACATCCGGGCATGACACCAAGGAATTGAAAGATGATATGTATATTCCTTGATCGATAAGCCACAAGTGGTGTATGTGGGACGGGTGACGGCTGTCTGGTTTGTTCTTGTCACTTGTCTCTATGAGGAATTTAATAGTTTGATAGGAGGGGGGCTTAGGTACACCCTCAATCTTAATGGTGAGGTAGTAACTGATCCTAGGCTGAGGCTTCACTATACTTCTTTTTCACATCACTCTTGGGCTGCGAACCGGGAAGGGCGGCGGAGAGAGGGAGAGAGGGGGGACCTCAGTTTCTCTAACAAGATGACAAAACAGGTAGGTAGCCAGCCTATGGCCGTTGAAGGCCTGCGCTCATTGCTACGTCGCTGCGCGCTAAGGCATATCCAATATACGGGTTGCATATTGAGATGCTAACCAGAAGAGAGTGGCGGTTTCTCTGCCAGTGCAGTAGAGGTCGGACTATTGCCATGGGACAGCAAAAGCATCCAGAGGGATTTTCATACATTGTGAGCCGTTCGACAGACACTCCAAGCGAGACCAGGGTCTGGTATGGTGAGTTGCAACGGCGTTAAGAAACGCAATGCATATGGGCCGAGCGTCTAACCCTGGGTGAAAGCGGGGGATTCGGCTGGGAATACATTGGGTACAAAGTATTCTCGAGTGTATTGCCGACTCATTACCACTCAGTACGTAAATCACTCGGGACCCGCGCCTGCATTCACTAGCATTTTGTGGCGTTTGCAAAAGGACGCTACCGCCGGAGTTTGCTACCAGAAAAGGTTGGTGCTTGGGATGTGTGACCGTTCATGGATCGAGAATTGTCACAGGTCCACCTCTGCAACTTGGTCAGTTATGGTGGGGAACATGGGTGATGGTGGTGGTGTGGTAGCTGTTGGTCGCTACAGTTTTGCAACGTCTTAACCCATCACCTCTGTCTGCCTTTTGGGTGCAGGATGGGATGCCTTTTCTTCATGGGTTTTTTGCCACTGCGGCATAAATACTATCAGTAATAATACTGTTACTACCGCTATCACTACTAAAATGGGCAACAGCATGCGCATTTCTAGCAAAGGGCACCGAGTCTTCTCGCTGCGGAACCTCTGTTGGTTGGGCTGACTGTTGGTTCTCGCGTTATAGAGTTTGTCCAGGGCCCCGCGCACACAACAAAGGATCCCTTCTCCCCTCCACTCCAGGACTAGTGCAATGCACTATCGTGCGTAAGCTGCAGAAATGTGGTATTGTTGGTGGAGGCAACGGCCTGTCATTACTCGCAAGCAAGGTCTGAGGGCAATCACTGGGGCCACGCCTGCGTCGGCGCCAACGACTCTGTGTGATTGGCCCCGTCCGCCAAAGTTACGGCGCCACCCACAGCATTCACCAGCGGGGAAGTTGGGATTTGGAGCCCGAGAGATGCAAACGAGGCTGTGACTATCAACGATTTCGGCCCCGACTACGAATTGCTCCTCAATTTCCTGTGCACAGACTAGCCCCCCGGGGGCACAACGCCACCAACATCGAACCAACAGCCCGCGACCAACAAAAGAACTCGTCACCTCGTTCCCCCCCTCTCCTCTTTTTCTTTCTTTTCTTTTCTTCTCCAGACAACTACTGCTGTGTTTCATAAAGCAAACATCCTACTCTTGGCCTTTGTCGTCACGTCCAACGCCATCGTCAGTGTCACTCACATTTCTTCAAACCCTAAAATGAGTCAGCCAGATTCTACGGTCATTATGTCCAAGGGTTCTGTGCTTAGCGCAGTCCGAAACATGGCACGTAGTCTACTCCAAGACATTGCCTCCTTTGGCCCACGGCTTGGCTCTGACTTCGACCTGACCCTGCTCTTTGAACAGAGCATGTTCAACATCCTCCCTGGTGCTCTCTTCATCGTCTGTGCCGTGTACTACTATGCACAAGTATGGCGCGCCCCAAGACTGGTTAAAGCTGGGCGCTTGTTCCGGTTTAAAATGGTAAGTTATTGGTCGTCCAGAGATAACTCATTATCTGCGGCGCTAATAGCTGCTTCCCCAACTTTTAGTTCTTCGGTGTTGTTCTGATTGCATCAGAAATTGCCCTCCTGGCGCTCTTGGGCCAAAACCCACGCTTTCGCACTCTAATAGGCATCGTAGCTGGCAGCCTATCGACTGTCTCTGCTTTGTTTGTGACTTTTACCCTGTTCGCGGAGCACTTCTACTTGGTATGCCCGTCTCACATGCTCAGCATCTACCTGACCATCGGAGTACTTCTCGATGTTCTGCAGATATACTCTCTCTTCCATCGCGAACTAAAGGCTCAATTCATCATTCACATATTGAGCTGCGTGGCCAAGATAGGTCTTCTCGCTTTAGAAGAAGTCTCCAAACGTTCACTCTTTATCAGCGAAGACCTCAAAATGAACACAAGCCGACAAGGTGTCAGCGGCTTTTTGGGCCGTACACTCTACTTCTGGCTGAATGCGACCTTTTTGAGAGGCTACAGGACAATTCTAAAGATTGAAGATTTAGACAAATTCGACAATGACCTCAAGTCCAAGACACTGGCTAACATATTCCAACGTTCCTGGGACGAAGGTAAGGTGGCTTACTAAACTTTAGACACCTTCTTGCTAATTGTATTCGCTATAGGTGACAGCTCCAGTCAATACCGCCTACTTTGGGCTTTGTTGGGAACAGTTGGGTCTCAACAGATCGCGATTGCTCTCTGTACTTGTCTATTGTCAGTTCTCTGCATGTATTCACAGCCGTTCATTATTACACTGGTTGTTGAAGCCGTGGATGATCCCGGTTTGACCAAACTCAAAATCGTCGCGTTGGTCGCCGCATCCGCTTTAGCCTATAGCGGTGCAGCGGTAGGTTATCTGAATAAGACCAGGAGGGTTACAGGATGAAACTAATGCATTTTATGGTGTAGTTCTTTCGAGCTATCAATCAACAGGCAATCGCACGATGTACTACAATTTTCCGATCTTGCTCTATAGCTGCGTCATTCAGCAAAGCGATGACGATTGACTCGGCCAATTTGCGGCGTAATGTCGCTCTTACACTCCTCACATCCGACATAGCCGGGTTTCAGCTCCTACCTATGAGAATTAATGCGGCGTTAAGCTCTGTTGCGTCCATTGTTGGTGGCTTGATTTATCTGATTATCTATGTGAAAGCAACTGCTGTCGTTGTGATAGTTCCGGTTGCGTGTAAGTCTGGCCAAACAAACTCTATTTTAATGACATTCCTTTAACAAGTGCATAGTTTGTACAATTCTATCCTTTATCGTCGGCAGAAAGATAAAACGAGCACAAGCGGATTGGAATTCGGCCACCGAAGAACGCATGGCCACAATTGACACTTTGTTAAGTAAATTTAAAAGCGTGCGGATGGCAGGTCTTGGTTCCGCATTCTCTGAATTTGTCAATGCAAAGCTCGGAGTTGAGATTGACGCCTCCAAACGGTACCGCTTTTATAATGCTGTTCTGTTCAGCATTGGTAAGTGCTATACCATAAACAAGCCTCCTATGTTGTACAATTCTAATCAGTCTACCGACAGACTTGACCGGAATAGCAATTACGCCCGTTCTCATTCTCCTAGCAACATACCTTTGGACGAACCGCAGTGGACTACCAACTGCTGATGTGTACGCTCTCTTAACAGTCATAGGGCTAATTGCTGATCCGTTGGGTATAATTGTCCACTCATTTTCGCATCTTGCGAAATGTATGGCCTGCCATGATCGTATTCAAGATTTCTTATTCCATGATGAGCTGGTTGATGTGCGAGGCGGGGTAGAGCCACCTAAAAACGCCAATCAACCCGCGGTTACTGGAGAGACCTCTACAACTGGCCAAGCTCCAAGTAATTCTGACTTGCAAAGCGAATCACACGCCCCAGCTGGTGATACTGCTTCGACTTCCGCTGTGGTACAGGAAGAAGAAAAGGTCGCCGCTCTAATCAAGAATGTTGGAACCGCCCCAACTAGTGAAGGGGACCAGATTTTGCAAGATGTACATGCGACCATTTTGGCCAACAAATTTACCATTGTAACTGGCGCGGTTGGTTCTGGAAAGACTTCAGTATTTAAACTTCTTCTTGGAGAAGCCAGCATTGTCGAGGGCGAAATTGGTATTGACGGGCGCGATATTGGCTACTGCAGCCAGATCCCGTGGCTCCGAAATCAATCAGTCAGAGAAAACATCATTGGCCCAAACCCTATGAGGGATGCATGGTATACCACAGTTACAAATGCATGTGCTCTGGACGTCGATTTCAACAGCTGGCCAGAGGGCGATGCAACAAGTGCTGGCAGCTCTGCAAGCAAGTTGAGCGGAGGTCAAAAACAACGTATTGTAAGCATCAGGGCGAAGGATTTGTGGTCTATAATATCCCATTATCGCTAACCTAATCTAGGCACTCGCTCGGGCTATATATTCACAAGCATCTTTACTTTTACTTGACGATGTTTTTAGTGGACTAGACCAACATACCGCTGCTAGGGTCTTTAACAACTTGCTGGGAGCAGACGGGATACTACGCCAGGCGCGAGCAACCGTGCTTTTAGCAACACATTCAGGTATGCACACCTTTGCTGTTGGACTCGAGAATTAGGTCGCAACTAACAATTCACAGCGGAATATTTGCCTTCAGCTGATTGCATTCTGCATCTAAAGAGCGATAGTGTCATCAGTCAAATCAACGCGGTACCGACACAAGATGGAGTAACGGAACCAAAGGTCGCTCCGATTGTGGTCGACATGAATGGTGAGTCTTTAAATGCTCAAGGAAGTCGAACAGATTGGTCCGTCATTCCACGTGAGAGCAACAAACAGGTCCAGAATGCAGACGCCAGCCCGCCTTCCCAAACACCGAAAAAAAGACCGGTTCGAAAGGGTTCTATGCATCTATTTCATTTTGAATCATTTGGTGTATACCACATGATCGCCTTTGTGATACTTACTGCTTTGGGCGAACTGGTGTACAAGTTCCCAGGTAAGCTGCTAACCCCCCGTTCTCTTGGTTACTTTGTCTACTAAAACATTGCAGACATTTTTCTGAGCATATGGTTCCAACACCACGAACCATCAGACAATGGCTTCCTACTTGGTTATAGTGTTATTGCGGTAGTTTCCATTATTTGCACTACGCTCACCATTGGGTAAAGTGTTTCAAAGCTTAAATTGCCTCGTGAAAATAGCGCTAATAATTGACGCCAGGTGGTTTTTGGCTGTGTTGATTGCCAATTCGTACAAATCGCTTCATACGTGTCTCTTAGAAACTACTCTGAGGTAAGCAAAGGGCGGCTTACCGCCATAGTGGCCTAGGTTGCTAACTGAGGGTAGGGCAACCTCGCGATTCATTGCCACAGTAGAGAAGGGTAGTATTTTGAATAGGTATTTGATAGTCCTAATCTGAGACAACTTGAGCTTACAACACTAATCTATTGGTAGGTTCGGCCAGGATATTACAGTGATTAGCCAGGAACTTCCGTACCTGCTACTCCACTTGCTAATGTGTAAGTCTTGCTTACTTTCTCTATTTGTCCTAGTGAGAGTTATACTAACTATCCAATTATCTAGATTGCTTTGCGATACTAGTGGATCTTGCGGTAATTGCCAATGGCAGTCCGTACGCAGCAGGCGTTATTGTCTTATTCATAGCATTGATGATGGTTGTTAGGCGATTCTACCAACGAACATCGGTGCAGATGAGACTCTTGCAGTTGGGTGCGATGGCACCCATCTACAATCTTTTCACTGATGTTGCTGCGGGAATAGAGCACATTCGTGCCTTCAACTGGCAGGTATCCTTCGAAACTGAGCTTCTTGAGAACTTAGACCACGCCCAAACCCCCTTCTATCAACTGCTTTGCGTTCAGCAGTGGCTTATACTGGTGATGGACTTGGGAGTGGCTGGTCTTGCGATCTTGGTTGTTTGTCTGGCTCTTTTGATGCCAAAGGAGAGTTCCGCCAATGGTCTTGGTCTAGCTTTAGTAAAGCTGGTTACATTTGGCCGAGCTGTATCCTTGTGGATGCGAGCATGGACTGATTATGAGATAACACTGGGGGCTGTTACGCGCATCCAGGACTTCTCTAAGGCCACACCTCAAGAGCCACAACCAGGTACCGAAGGTGATGCCAACCGTCTATGGCCTACTGATGGAGCTATCCAGTTCAAGAAAATGTCGATGAGATTTGAGTAAGCATTTCCAAAACATTTTATTTACGTATTAACAACTCGCTAACACGGATGCAGCCCCGACGATCTCAAATCTCGGAGAATTGTGGGTGGTGTTACTTTCACTGCTCAACCGGGACAGAGAATCGGTGTCGTTGGTCGCACTGGAAGGTTCGTGTCGGGTTTGTACTGAAAGGTTTAGTTGAATGTTCACTAACATGATAAAAATCTAGTGGAAAGTCGTCCTTGATGATGGCAGCACTTAAAATGATGCAATATGAGGGCAGTATTAAAATTGACGGAGTGGAAGTGCGCAAGATATCTGGGGACACTTTAAGGTCTCGCATTACCACTATTGGCCAAGAATCAGTTACTTTGCCAGGATCGGTCCGATATAATCTATATCCTTATGCCTCGGGTATGGTTAGTGACGACACAATGATTCAAGTTCTTGATAAGGTTGGTTTATGGGAGCACCTGAAGTCACACGGCGAATTAGATGCGTGTGTTGTCGGTCTTGAACTGTCCCAAGGACAACAACAATTGCTCAACATTGCCAGAGGAATGATTCACCACATCCATGAAAAGACGAAGATTGTCTTTTTGGATGAAGTTGCGAGCCAGCTGGACCTTTTGGCCGACGAGCGCGTGCATCGGGCGATTGATGAAGTGTTTAGTGAGTGCACAATGGTTGCTATTGCCCACCGGCTCGACAACCTTCAAGAGATGGATGCCATCCTCACTGTGGCAAATGGTACAACCACATTTGCCCCTCAGACAAGACGCAGCCGTCTGCCACCCAGTCCACCGCCCGAGGTCGAGGCCATAGAGGCCGTGGATACGGTGGAAACTTTCAACGCTGTGGAAGCGGTGGATGCTGCAGAAGCTTTGGAGGCTGTGGAAGTCATGGAGACCGTGGAAGCCCTGGAAGCTGTGTATGGTATCCATCCCGACCCAGAACGCTCCCCTTCACGTGGACGAAAATATTCTGTTCGCGCTGGAGAGCCGAGACATAGGCAAAGTGCATCTGAGGAAACGATCCGATGTGGATCAAATAATCTTGCCAGTTTAACGACACGCGAAGGCATTGAGCTGCAACATCTATCGGCGGGAGCTGGGCACGGCCACGCAGTACTAGCAACCGTCACGGAGCGCGAGGACAACGGGGCTACATCAGAAGTCGATGGCGATGGAAATCGAGCATCCAGACAGCAGCGGTTCCATGGCACATTGCTTCTTGATAGGCAGTTAAATGTAGTTGACCAGCAGGCAGCGATACTGGCTTTAGCCACCCAAGTACTCCTACCTCTTTCTCCGGCAGACTTGGAAAAGGAAGAAGCGGACGACTTCACCTTGCAATCTGGCAGATACCAGTCGGCCAGCTCCAAGGCTAGCGTCAAGTCAGGCAGCAGCAAATCACATAGCAGCAAATCACAAAGCAGCAAATCACAAAGCAGCAAATCACAAAGCAGCAAATCACAAAGCAGCAAGTCACAAAGCAGCAAATCACAGACAGCACCCCGCCATCTGGGCACAAATTTAAGTGAGGAAGAGTACGAAGCGCTTATGAATAGCCCGATTATCACGCGACGGGAAGCTGAGAAAAAAGAGCCAAAGAATACTAAGGAATTACAAGAACAAGCAGAGCGGTGGGAGAAGTTTCGTAAGCGCAAGAGGTATGACGCTAGCGGCCAGCGCATAGTTGAAGTTGAACCTGGACGGACTGCGGATCCTGGTGTTTCGGGGACGGTTGTATTGACGGGAGATGGCCGCAGTGAGGAAGAGTCAAGAGATGATGTTGTAGGGACGCTCCGATTAAGGGGATATGGTCCCAGTAAGGAAGAGCCGAGAGAGACTGAGGATCATGGTGGCGAGGTGGTGACACCCGTGCTGAAGGAAGACGGCCACAGCGAGGGAGAGTTGAGAGAGACTGAGGTTCGTGATGGTGAGGTGGCGACACCCGTGGTGAAGGACGAGGGCCACAGCGAGGAAGAGTCGAGAGAGACTAAGACGCAAGAAGACAAGGCGTTGGCAAAGATTGCTATGGATGACAGTGACGATGAGGATCTATATTCTGCTGATTGAGTTTGGATGATCTGAGATCTGAATATCAAGATTCGGGGTGATGGACTGATTGTGGCAGTTGAAGCGCTGCGTCGCGGGAACCGCGGACCGGTTGATGGACATTGGTTATACTGGACAACAAATGAAATGCAGGGAGAGTAGAGCAAAGATACAGCAATAAAGTACAGACGACATATATGTCTTGGTTGATCCAAACACGGCACAATATCATTAATTTGTTGAACATTGTTCATATCCCAAGCCACTGGTTAGCGGTGAGGGGCCCTTGTCTACTATTGTTCAGCAAAGCTCTAGCAACACCGTTGTTTTCAATTTCTCAAGGTGTTAAAGTCAAGCTGATAACGCTGAAGAATTACGTAGCCCAATATACATATGTTGTATAGAATGGTAACAACGGATCTTATTCTGCGGCTTGTCTTCCACAGGGCAGTCAGTAAGCAAATCAGTTCAAGGCTGTGGGCATTGTCACAACTCTCTGACTCGTTCAGAGTTATGGGGCAGACTGTGGCTAGCTTACAGAGGCGTGGCCGGCAGTGGGTCTTGGCAACGCTATAAATGTCTTGATCCCCCAACACTGGATTATCGCGAAGTGCTGGCAGTCTTTCCTTGTTCAACTATTTTGTGTCTCGTCGAGCACTTTCTGACTTTTAAGCATTCAAAATAAAGCGCAAAGGTGTGTTATTTCAACCAAACGATGACTCTTAAATTAATTCTAATGATCCGCGGAGTAGCCCATCCGCAACTATGCCTACCGGTGAAAATTAAAAACCGGTCTCTATGACACGCTGAAAAATAGTAAAAAATAAATAAAACAGACCTGAAATTCCCAAAAGATTTGTCTCCAACGACATAAACAAAAATGACTTGAACTGCTGCGTATTTTGGCCAAGGCGTGAAGAAATGGCTCTGATGTTTTTAGAATATGATGTTATGTTATTCGCTCTGGCGAGCTCGGGTACATCGGTCCAAAGCCTCAAATGAGGCGGGCTGCATGCATGAGCAAAGCTCCCTCAACGTCTGATGCTGCAAGAGCGTGTAACTTAGCGTTCCATTAAAAGAGCTTTTACAGAGATTGTAGTTTTATACTAGATTAGGTACATGGTTCAACTAGCTAAAGCTGCCCATAAAACTTGGCTTCAGAGTGTAAGCTAACAGTCTAAAGAGTATAAAATATATACCATCCACATGATAATCGCGTGGGTGGTGTATGATTGCTTCGATAATACATCATGATAGAAGTCTGAAATAAGCAAGAACGCATTATGGGTATATATAAATTCTCATGATGGCCTTGAGATATTGAATCAAGCAATCCAAGGTTCGTTTTCCGTATAGACTAGATGGTTTCTTGGTGCAGGTTGAAGTAGAAGGGCATTGAATACAGCCACCAACAGTGGGCTCTATTACTGCCTAAACGACGCTGGAGGGGCCCGACGAATCTGGCAGCTGCTCGAACAGAGGCAATAGCAGGCAGCCTATTCCAGCATTGTGGCGTTGTTACAAAAGTACTCTGTCCGGAGCGACTTACTGAAAAGGGTTGGTGCATTTTGGTGCAGTTGGTGCGCAGCCTGATTTTTGCAATTTTTGATTGTCACAAACTCCACTTCTTACTGTAGCTTCAGGGGATCAGGTGCGTGTTTTGATTGTCCAGCACACGGCACGTTCACTCGGTGCCGGAATAGCCTCCATAGAGACGGCCGGAGTATTTCCAGAAGGGGTGTATCGTGAGCCTATAAGTCTTCTCCCTTTTCTTTTTTCGTTTCAACTTGTGCGCCGAGTTTCTTCCCAGAGTTGTGTGCGCGCCAGAGCATCTCCGCACGGCCCCCTTCGACGCGCTGTGGGTGACCTGTGGGTGGCCTGGGGTGCGCTGTGGGTATGTGTGGAGGGCCTCGTAAAGAACCAACAGTAGTGCAGCGCGCTGGAGGTAAGCTGCAGAAATGTGGTATTGGCAGTGGAGCTACAGCACGCTCATTACTCGCTAGCCTGGCCTGAAGGCAATCACACAGCGCTCCGGTGGTTATCGGCGCGAAGTCGCTTGGCGTGATTGGCTGAGCGGCCGAAGACTCATGAGCGCTCTCCACTGTGCTCACGGGGAAGTCGACATGTTGGGCCCGACAGATGCAAACGAGGCTGAAACCAACAGCGATGGCCTGGGGGTCCCCAGCACATGGCCATTTTCCTTTCTATACGTTGGCCCCCGCACAGACGCCACCAACTGTCCTTCACCATCGGTCCCTTCATTGAAAGCCTTCCCCGTCTTCTTCCTTCGCATTCCGCCTGTTTTCTTCATTCAAATCCCCTCCTTCCAGGAGTCCCTCGTCACTCACTCAACGACAAAGCTAACGACCTCAACATCTACTCTCCCTACTCCAATTGTGCAGACTCTCGCCGGATCAAGATCGTCCTCTCAGTTGGGTGGATGTAGCTGAACCTGTCTCAAATACTTCGGTCACACCTGAACAATGGACCAGCTACAAATTCCCAGCGATCTTCCCCAAGATGTGAACTCTTTTGGCCAGCTTGGCCCCTATTTCGACCTCACCCTGCGCTTTGAACAGATTGTATTCGATCTCATTCCCAGTTGCCTATTCATCTTCTGCGTTCCCTACTACGTGTACAGGATATTCCACTCACCAAAGTTGTCCGTGGCAGGCAACTTGTTTTGGTTCAAAATTGTAAGTGATTTCTTTGCTAATCGCATCCTATGCTATTGAGCTCTCGTTTCTTACTCTCAATTGCGCAGTTGACTGGCTTGGCCTTGCTTGCCTGGGAAATCGTTCTCATTTGTCTTTTATGCGCCAAAGCCCGCTTCCGTACTGATGTGGGCATTACTGCCGGCGTCGCATCGTCCTTGGCTGCAGCATGCATTGTTGTTGCCATTTTTGCTGAACATTTCTACTCGGTCCGACCTTCGTTGCTGCTGAGCTTCTACCTCGCGCTCACTTGGATTTTGGATGTCTTCAAGACCTATTCCGTCTTCCACCGCGGGCTCGTTAGCCAGGGGATTTTCTTATCGCTAGTTTTGGTAA
Source organism: [Torrubiella] hemipterigena (assembly GCA_000825705.1). Taxonomy (NCBI): domain Eukaryota; kingdom Fungi; phylum Ascomycota; class Sordariomycetes; order Hypocreales; family Clavicipitaceae; species [Torrubiella] hemipterigena. The sequence goes on from CDHN01000002.1 coordinate 5,647,489, forward strand.
CCAAGGCTGTCTTGATCCTCCTGGAGGAAGTTCCCAAACGTGGATTGTTGATCAGCAAGGATCTTCAAGATAAAACTGGTAAAGAAGCGATCAGCGGCTTCTGGACTCGGACACTCTATCTTTGGCTAAACGCCACCTTTGTTAAGGGTTATAAAGCAATCCTAAGCACGGAGGATTTAGACAAACTCGACACTGATCTCAAAGCGAAGGCAGTCTACGAAAGGTTTCAACAGCGTTGGGACAGAGGTACTGTGATCTCACGGATCCTGGAATGTTTTCATGCTAATACAACTTGCAGCTAATTCGAAGAAGAGAACGTGTTTTCTTCGAGCCTTACTGGGAACGGCTGGAGCTCTTCAGATCACAATCGCCATTTTAGCTTGCCTGCTGGCCGTTGCGAGCAGTTATGCACAACCATTTCTTATCAAAGAGATTGTCACTGCAGTGGAGAATGGTGATACGCATTGGCTAGTCAAATTGGGACTCGTTGCAGCATGTGCCCTGGCTTATTCTGCTTACGCAGTAAGTGGCTTACTTCTACCAGTCAACTATGTATAAATTAGCTAACAGATTTGCGTTTTACAGATTTGTCGAGCTATCAACCAACAAGCAGTGGCACGTAGCGCAGCAACTTTCCGCACTTGTTCGATCTCTGCAGTCTTCGGTAAAATGATGGTGCTCGATTCAGGTACTCTACGCCAGGGTGCCGCTCTCACCCTCATTACGTCGGATGTGACCGGCATGCAATCTTTCCCGACGAGAGCTAACAATGCTCTTGCCGCGTTCGCATCAATCGTGGGCGGCCTTATTTACCTTGCTCTCCACGTTAAACAAACTGCCGCTGTAGTCATTATTCCGGTGTTAAGTAAGTTTTGCCCTTGTGATGCTACACTCATACTACTTGGCTTACAAGAGATGTAGTTTGCACGGCTTTGTCATATCTGCTCTCTACAAAGATTAAAGCTGCACAGATGAACTGGAATTCAAAAACAGGAGTGCGTGTAGCGTCTATTCAGGGCCTGCTCAGCCATTTCAAGAGCGTCAGAATGTCAGGCCTTGGCAAAGCCTTCTCTGACTTTGTCAATGGCAATCTTGGCGGTGAAATCGATGCTTCCAAAAACTATCGCTTCTATAACTCAGTTCTCTTTGGCATCGGTAGGTGCTTCCTCCATGATACATTCCCCAGCGGATAAACTAAGACATTAACAGACTTGACTGGAATCGCAATAACCCCAGTTGCAGTGTTGCTAACCACATATTACTGGACAAATCCCGAAGGCTTACCAATCGCCGATGTATACGCCCTCCTAGCAGTGTCTGGATTGATTGCTGAGCCATTGGGCCGCTTTATCCACGCATTCTCACATCTTGCCAAGGTGATGGCTTGCCATGACCGTATTCGCGACTTTTTGCTTCATGAAGAACTGGTTGACGTGCGGGAGGACGTAGAACCAGAAGATGCTAACGAAAAGCAGCAGACATCCAAAGGTAAGCAAGTAGCCACTGACAAGGTTGATGTACCGAACTCCGAAGATGAACTTGCGGCTGCAGTCTTGAAGAAGTTGGGCACCTGCCCAACAACGAAAGGAGACCAGGTCTTGCAAGACATGGAAGCAACCATTCGCCCAAGTAAATTCACTATTATAACTGGCCCGGTCAATTCTGGAAAGTCCACAATGCTCAGGCTGCTTCTTGGAGAGGTTGCTATAGCGGAGGGTCAAATTCAAGTTGATACAGATATCATCGGTTATTGTGGCCAAATCCCTTGGCTTCAGAGTCAGTCAGCGAGAGACAACATCATTGGTCCAACCCCAATGGTCGATGCCTGGTACAGAACTGTTACCGAAGCCTGCGGTTTGGATGTCGATTTTGAGAACTGGCCAGATGGCGATAACACCAAGATCGGACAATCAGGAAGCAACATAAGCGGAGGTCAAAAGCAGCGCATTGTAAGTGAAAATAAGTCAATTTATAACAGTACTTGCTAATCAGCGATAGGCACTTGCTCGGGCTGTGTATTCACGCAAACCCTTGCTTCTTCTTGACGACATATTTAGTGGATTGGACGATCACACCGCAGGTAGAATCTTCAACAGCCTGCTTGGCAGAGAAGGCATTTTGCGCCAGTCAAGAACTACAGTTGTTTTGGCTACCAGTTCAGGTACAACCCAACCTACCAGTAGTCATATGTTACGTCAAACCATTCCTAACAAGCTTTTAGTCGAATACTTCTCTTCCGCCGACTACATCTTGAGACTGGACAACCGGAGTGTTATTACAGAGATAAATTCAGAGCCTACTTACGATGAAGTGTCGGAGAATTGTATAGCGCCAGTTGACCTTGAGAAAAATGGCGAGACATCACAGCCTGCATCTCAAAGAAGCCCTTCCGTCAAATCACACAAATCACACCAAAGTAGTCGAAGCACTGGGAGCAAGAAGAACAAGAAGACCAAGAAGACCAAAAGCAAGAAGACCAAGAAGCCTGCGCGGAAACCCAAGGTTAAGGAGCCAGAAGATCGTTCTACGCGATACTACTATTTCTCATCCTTTGGCCCAACCCAGATGATTTTTTGGATACTATCAAGTGCTATTGGAGAGTTGTTGTTCAAACTTCCAAGTTCGTTGAACATTATTTACTCCATCAGTAACCGTGCTAACAGACTGCAGATGTTTTTATACGCATTTGGTTCGGAAGCCACAAATTGGATGATAGACGATTTTTGATCGGCTATACAAGTATTTCCGTTGCGGCTGTTCTTTGGGGCATGGCCTATATCTGGTATATTCACTCCTTGCTTCGTCTTTTTACAAAGATACTAATGTATGTTGCCAGGTGGTTCCTCACGAAACTCATCGCTAAGTCGTATGCATACCTACACGGTGCACTGCTTGATACACTTCTGGGGTAAATAATATTGTGCTTATTTCAGTGTCATTTACTAATCCTATACAGTGCAAGCTATCGATTTATTGCTACCACAGAGAGTGGTGTTATCTTGAACATGTATTTGCACTTACACTTCTGCCTTTGAGTTCTTGCTGCTGACTGTCCGGTTAGATTCAGTCAAGACATAAGCTTAGCTAGCCAGGAGCTCCCATACTCCCTCCTACACACCATCATGTGTCAGTTGTTGTTCTTTACATCTTGATTTAACTAGCGCCCTACTAACTGCTTACTTGTATAGGTATCTTTGTCATATTATCAGACCTCGGTATAATTGCCAGTGGCGCAGACTATGCTGCCGTTGCTATTCCGATATTCCTTTCATTCCTTATGATTCTCTTGATATTCTACCTACGAACATCTCGTCAGGTTCGACTACTACAGCTCAAAGCTATGGCGCCTATTTACAACCTACTCACAGAAGCTGCCTCTGGTATGGAACACATTCGCGCTTTCAAATGGCAGCCGTTCTTTTTGACCCAATTTATTGAAAAACTGGACGACGCTCAAGTTCCATACTATCAATTGCTCTGCATTCAGCAATGGCTCTTCCTGGTACTGGATTCGGGCGTATGTGGCCTAGCGATTGTTGTTGCTGTTCTTGGGCTCTTCCTACCGCATCAGTCTTCAGCAAACGGCATTGGTCTTAGTCTGCTGAATTTGATTACATTTAGTCAAGCTATATCGGCTACTCTCCGAGCGTGGGCTGAGGCCGAGACATCACTATCCGCTGTGACTCGTATTCAGGAGTTTGCTAGAGTTACGCCCCAAGAGCCGCGGCCCGGCGACGGGGATGCCAAGCGCCTGTGGCCTACCAAGGGAGCCATCCAGTTCGACAAGTTGTCAATGAGATTTGAGTACGAACATCAGAAACTCCTGTTTTGGTTCTTGTCAACAGCTAACACGCATATAGTCCTGAAAATCCCAAGTCCCCGAGGATTGTGGGTGGAGTGACATTCACCGCTCAGCCCGGACAAAGAATCGGCATCGTTGGCCGCACTGGAAGGTTAGTTCTTTCACAGCAATGCAGTATAAAACATTTACTAACTTGGCGGCAATGTAGTGGAAAGTCGTCCTTGATAATGGCAGCACTTAAAATGATGCAATACGAGGGCAGCATCAAGGTTGACGGAGTGGAATTACGACAGATCTCCGGAGACACACTAAGATCTCGCATCACCACTATTGGCCAGGAGTCAGTTATTCTGCCGGGATCGATTCGGTATAACCTACACCCGTATGCTTCTGCCGATAACGTGGTTACTGATGAGGCTATGATTGGTATTCTGGGAAAGGTTGGTTTGTGGGAGCATCTGGAATCGCATGACGGGTTGGATGCTTCTGTTGCTAGCCTGCAGTTGTCTGAAGGGCAGCAGCAGCTCCTCAATATTGCCAGGGGAATGCTCCATCATATCCATCAGAAGACGAAGATTGTGTTTATGGATGAAGTCTCGAGCCAGTTGGATAAGGACTCTGATGACCGGGTCCAGGCGGCCATCAATGAAGTCTTCGAGACGTGCACAATGCTGGTTATTGCACATCGACGTGAAACGCTCCAAGAGATGGACGCGATCCTCACCGTGGCAGACGGCGGAGTATCCCTTGTGGCACAAACACGGAAAAGCAATGAGCCTGAAGAAGAAATCCCGGATTTCGATGGTACCCAATCTCCTATTGACGGGGACTCGTCGCGTGGTCGACAACTGTCGATTCGTGACATAGCGCTAGAGGCAACTGAAAGAAGGAGTCAGTCTCTGGAAACAGTGAAGCGCAGTCCCCCTGGAGCTGGCGGCAACGGCGAGGGTCCATCCCAGCCAGACGCTGCTAAGAAAGCAGCAGAGCCAGTGGTGCAACGAAGTCCGGAGGAAGAGGCGGAATATCAAAGATTCCAAGCACTGCTTAGCCAAGATGTCGATAACGATGCTGGCGGGGAGCTTCTGCTCGGTGTGGTATATGATCCAGAGCTCGAGGCAGAGAGAGAAGCCACCGCGAATCTGCCGTTTGATGAGAATGGGAATTTCACGGGTTGAATTGGTTGACGGGCGGACGATTCGAAATCGCATTTGTCCCACTAGAATGGGTACTGTCTTTTTATGTTTTATTTATCTATTTTTCGTGTCTTTATTTTTGTAGTATATAGCATCAATTTGATAATAGTTTTGTTTCGTCTTTGAGAAGAGAGTGTTTATTCGTATGCTATTGATGATGATGAGAGAGCTAAGTTGGCTGGAATCATGGTGCCTCTAGACATGGTCATGGCAAGTTTGTTAACAGGTGAATTCCTGGTCTTGTGGGAACTATATTCACTACACACAAAGCAAGTAACTGATCACTAACTTAAGTTATAGGAGAGTGTGATGTTGTGCCGATGAGACCCACCAGCCGAGCCGCGGGACGACTTGCCGCAGCCTGGAGGATAGAGTTTACAATACTAAGAGACGGGGCGTACGGAGCCTCCGTGAGTACAGTGGCCTGCAGCAACTGGTCCCCGCTAAAAGTGTGTAGCCCAGTTGCCCTATACGGAGCGATGCGATGCGATGCGCTATAAACGACGCCCGACCGAGTCGAGTCACACGGCGCCACTCTCAGAACGCCCAACAGGGACCAGGGCGGGGGGGTACTAAAATTACAGTACGTACTGTGCCCAGGTACTGTACTGGCACACGCTGAAGAGAGAGGGTCCAGCCAGCTGCTGGGAGCCTGGTGGTACGGTGTTTGGGTACAGTGCGTGATGGGGCTGAAAGGCGGAGAGGAGGAAACGCACAGGCGCGGATTCGAGTGCCAGCGGGATCATCACAGCTGTGCGAAGCGAAGGGGAGAGAGAGATAAAGAGAAAGAGAGAGAGACGGTGTGTATATTGCGCATGTTATCTTGGGCCAAAAAAGAAATAGAAAGAGAAGATAACATTTATTGCATTTAATTCTCTTAGTATTCTATTAATTTTTTTGTTTCTTCTTGTTATAAAACATTTTTTATAGTGTTGGGGGGGAGGTATCCTCACACACAATTTTACACTGTACGGACGGCACAGGGAACGAACGCACTGACTCTGAACAGCCTATTTTGGCGAGGATGGGCGGAGGGAGCAGAGAACAAAAGCAGTACTCCTGGTACAGTACTACTGGTAACTACAGACAGCAGTACTTACAGTACAATTAACTTACTGGTGCGATTGGCGGGTCTCGGCTCGTCTTGTCCTGTCCAGGCGGGGGCCACGTCAACCCGCCTCACTCAACGCAGTCGCAGCGCTGTTTTTGGGCGTAAGGCTGCCCCCATCCCACTGCATCATGCCACCACAAACACGCGCGCTAGCGATGGCGCTTTTATATATCAGCTCGTGATTGCCCGCGCCGCCAGCCAGCCCGCCAGCAAAACGCACTCTAGTGTTCTCTGTTTGCAAGACGAAAAAAGAAAAACTTGATTCTTGAGATCAACTCTCTCTCTGATACATTCGACTACATAAACAGATCACAGCCCGTCTTGTCCTTCTTGTCGGTTCAGGCTCCCATCAAAAGACCACCCTCACCCACAAGCTGAACCAACCAGCCAAAGAAAAAACACCGCATCCTCATCAATTTCTTACACCATGGGCTCCTCCAAGAGATCATCTGCTTCTTCGGCACCAGGAAGCCCCTTTGATCCCAACTTTTCATTTGGCCCCAAGGTACGCTGGCCCGCCATTGCAGACTTGCACGCCGTAGCTAACCGACCATGAACAGCAGCGAGTCGATTCGTACGCGAGCACAACATCCACCGGCACGTCGGTCCTCCGTAGGGCATCGTCCAACTGGATAAAACCATCTCCTACAGTCAATGTCCATACAACCTGTGGCCGCCATTCAGATCAGCTGCTCTTTGGTGGCCCTTCGCTGAAGGACATGGCGAAAGCGCTCTTGGGCAAGAAGTAAACAACCCCCGCCCACTGCTCACGATCTGTCTCTCTTTTTTTTCTCCTATTGCAACAGCGGCAACGAACTATCTTCATACCCTTTTACGATTATTTCTTTCCTTTCTTTTTTTGGATTTGGAGTTGGGATTGGATTGATACCCTCGAAACTGTACAAACGCTTGCTGGGGACGCTGGATGTCTCAACCAGCAATGACATGTACATTTATCTTTATATTTACACTTAGAAAATGAACGACTAGAAATTATGACAACCATATTTTATGTACAATTCTTTTTTATTTGACCTCTTTTTTTTTATTTTCTCACGAGTATCCTTCATCATCGGCCCTCTGCTCAGGATATGTCGCCTTGTCCACGGCCGCATACGTTTTCGACAACCTGTCCAGCTGCCTGCGAATCCACGCCTGCGCATCCGCGCTTGCAACCTCGTACGCAACTCGCACAGCGTACCCGACACGATACGCGCCAAGCGGCCCTTGACCGAGATGCTCCACGGACCGCAGGATGCCCCGAACATATTCTTGCTGCTCTTGCTCGTAGTTGTGCTCGTGCTGCAAAACACCCAACATACCCTGCAGCAGCACCATGGTCGCCCAGTACGATATCTGCATCGTGCCAGCCCAGCCCACTGGGTACTTGATCACCGTGGCATACAGTGAGTCGGGATCTTCGCTGGGGACTTCTTCTACGGGGGGAAATACGTGCTTGTACTTTTCGTTCCATGCCTTCATGTGCGCGTGACACCGTACGGCTATCGGCCGTGCAGCCGCAATGTACACAGGGTCGGGGGGCATTCCGCTGCGTGCTGCTAAGAGGGCAGGATATCCCAACCGGACCACTTCAGGTACGTATGCAAGCTGGACGTTGTACTCGTCTACAGCTTCAATCGATTCGTCGCTTATGGTTGGCGGATGGATAAGACGCCGCCCTCGGTCCTTCATGACGTGATGCCATTCCTTTCTCGACAGGAAGCACGCCTCGTCTCGCGGGTAGAACAGGTCCGACATGATCTAGACAAGAGAGGCCGGTTAGAAGCGAACTTGTGAGCCTATCTTTCTGGTCTTGGTTTAAAAACGTACTAGAATGCCTCGAATGGAAAGCAACATTGCTGCATCCCAGCCGTCTGCATGGGCTGCAGGGCCACGCTGCTCAATAAGAACACCGATGCCTCGCGCATGCTGCAACCACGAGTCTGATGAGCCTGTCCCAGCAAATAGCTACGCCGTGTTAGCGAACCAAGGTTAAGGCCCACAAGAGGGGCATGATGCATACCTCAAAGATGCACAGCAGGATGGCCATGCACAGCGTATCAGAGTCCCGCCATTTGGTCCGGTGAACAAGCTGCCGCTGCAACTCCGCGAGCGACTGACCATAGAGCGTGCGGCTGCTGGCAACCATGGCCGCATCGCCGACGTTTTTGCCGACAATGTGCATCGAGAGGCAGCACAGCGCGCTGTCGAGCCCGGCCGTCATGCCAATGCTGCCAAGCTGCATCCACGAAAAGAAGCCCGTGACGTCCTTTTGCTGCAGCGTAACCGTGGCCGAGGCGAGCATTGTCGCTACAAACTGGGCTCTATTGGGCGAGGGGCTCCGTGTGATGCTCTGCGCTGGCGAGCTGAAGCTCATAAGAGACGACGAGGACGGGCTGCCATTGCTGCTACTGCTGCTGCTGCTACTCCCTCCTCCTCTCTGACTTGAAGGCGATAGCTTCGCGCCGCTGCCCTTTGGCCGCACGACATGCTTGCCAGAGACGAACTTGAGTTGCTTCTCGTATCCTGGGCATGCAGCGCCGTACCTAAGACAATTGCCACAGGCCGGCTTGACTTCGTCGCACTTTACTCTGCGCTTGCGACAGAGCTGACATCCGCTGCTTCGCGGCACGCCGACCATGGACGACGAGCCTGCGTCATGCAGACGCTTTCTCGGCGGCGTAAAAAAGGTGCTGTTCTGTTGACAAGGGTGTTAAGTTGAGCGGCAATCAGGTGATGGGAGGACGACAGAGACTCTTGGTCTGGCGGTTTGAGAAGACGTCCCCTGTGTGTTTTGTTTTTTGCTAAATTTAAAGCTTGTCGTCGGTGACGCAGTGAGGCTTCAGCCGCACACTAGCATTCTGCCGATCGACAAGATCCACCAGCAGCCCAGCTAACTACAGACTGGCGATGGCTGCACGCTGGTCAAAGAAATATCAGCAAAAATGCAACAGAAATCTATATTTGCTCATCGCTGTCTAGGAAAACCATCCACCAAATAGACTTTGGCTCGGAAAATAAGCAGCCATCAACCGAAGCCGTGTCAGATCCCTTCTAGCACCGCCTCATGTTCCGGCGTGTAAGCCAGAGGACCCCACGATAACGCTTCACCTGCGGTACGGGCTATTTTCAGTACCAGAAATCCAGTTACAAATCCCTCCAAGGGTCCCGAGACACTGACCAACAGCACTCAGCTCTGCTCAAGACACCAAGGCACCTCTCACCGTTGGACTGGCGGCGCATTACGTAGCATTGCGTCCGACGTCTTGGCGCCAGACGAGGATGGAAGAAAAACGGCTGCCTATATATACGGATTTACACGCTGCGTTTCTTTTCCACTCCTCGTAGGCAACATCATTCTGCTTCTTCATACACACACATCTTCTTTTTGTCCTCTTCTCGAAGCCATGGCCTCTTCCAACAATACTGCTAGCCAGGTCGCCAGCGCTGAAGCTCCTGCTGACTGGTCCCGCGCCAACTACATGTCTGCCGAGGACCACGCTATCCGCACGGCTTCCATGCCCGAGGAGGGTGCCCAGACCGAAGCTGGCAACGGCCACCCTACTACCCCTACGCTTCCCACTCTGCCTACCAACGTCACCACGCCGACTCTTCCTACAACTCCCACCAACCCCATCAGCCCTAACGGTCCCGCCATCCCCGCCCCCGAGGCTGTTCCTGCAGTGCCTGCGGTTCCTGCGGTTCCCGCCGTCCCGGCCCCCGAGGCTCCTGAGCCCATCGTTGCGCTTCCTACCATCCCTGGCATCCCTAGTGTCCCTGCTGTTCCCGCTGTTCCCGCTGTGCCCGCTGTGCCCGCTGTGCCCGCTGTTCCCGGTGTCCCTGCTATCCCTGCCGTCCCCGTTGTCCCTGCTGTTGGTGCTGCTGCTGGCGCGGAGTCAGATGATGCTACCCATGCTGCCCGTGTTGCTCTCGCTAGAGCAGAGACCAACGTCATTGAGCCTGAGACGCCTGCTGAGAAGAAGAAGAGCGGCACCTGGTCCTGGAAGTCTCACAAGATCTTCCACCCTACTAGCGCCGGCTATGCTTTCCTCGTTGTTGGTCGCTTGATTCGTGCTGGCTTTACCTTTCCCAAGGAGACTCCTGTCCCTGCTCAGGCTCAGGCCTAAGGGTCGACAGAGTTGAGTTGTTCTCCGGGGCAATATAATTCTTAGATACCACCGCTACGCTCGCTACCATTTTCCTAGTAGTCGCTTAAACTATACCTATTTCATCTTTAATCCGCTTTTATACTAATAATATACACAAATGATACAAACTCTGCATGCACATCTCCACAAACTCAGACATACACACTTGCACGCGTAGAAGACTGATGTAAGATGAAGAGCGAAAAAATGTCTTGAGATGAGACTAAAATATAGACAGTTAAGAAACAAAGTAATGTAAATCGAAAAAGAGAGAGAATGACGTACAGCACAGCACACGGAGGAGCAGCACACTACTTAAAAGACAACGCCCTCCATGTACAGCGCCTTCATCCCTGAGTCAGCAGCGTAGTCCTCGGGCGTAGAGCCCTTTGCAGGCGCCGAGGCATTAGCAGCAAAGACCTGTTCAGGCTGGCTCCATTGGTGCACCTTGTCCGTGCGCTGGAGCTCGTCCCAGAGCCTCTCCGTGAGGAAGCGGTAGAGGAAGCGCGTGGCGCCGTGGTACTTGATGCCGTGGTCGCTGTCGGTAAACTCAAACGTCTTGAGTTTGGAAGGCAGCATGCCGTCGCCGACCAGATTATCCAGGACAACACGCGAGTGCTGCGGATGGACGTTTGCATCGGCGGTGCCAAACGTAAACGCGACGCCGCCCTTCATGTTCTTGAAGCCGGCCGTCTTGCGGACCGCGCGCGCGTCGTAACCCGCCGGGTTGACATCGGGCGTCTTCATGTAGCGCTCCGTGTAGCCCGAGTTGTAGAAGCGCCAGTCGCTGACGGGTGCGGTGATGAGGGCGCACGTAAACACGCCCGTGTCGCTTTCGGCAATCTTGGACGCCATGTAGCCGCCAAACGACCAGCCCCAGAAGGTGACGTGGTTGGCGTCGAGGTACGGCGTGGTGGCGAGCAGCTCCTTGGCGGCCCAGATCTGGTCCTCGACCTCGAGTTTGCCGAGCTGCCCGACAATCGGGGAGCGGAACTTGCGGCCCTTGAAGCCCGTGCCGCGGTTGTCGATGATGTACACGATGAAGCTGAGCTCCGGGTCCGCTGCGACATAGGGCACCCATGAGTAGTATGTCCAGGCCTTGGTGGCGCGCTGGCTGCCGGGGCCGCCGTAGGGCTGGAAGAGCACGGGGTACTTCTTGCTCGGGTCGAAGTTGGGCGGCACAATGCGCTTCACGTTCATGGTGTACCCGTCGGGGTGCTTCATCTCGTAGAAGCTGATGTTGGGCAGGCTATAGCTGTCGAGAAGCTTGACGAGCGCGGCATTGTCCTGGATCACGGCGAGGGCCTCGTTGTTGCCGACCTTGTAGACGAGCTGGTAGGGGACATTGGGACCCTGGTACGCTGCGACGTAGTACTTGGCGCTGGGGGTGAACGAGGCGGACCAGTAGCCGGGCTCTTCGCCGACAAGCGCGGTGACGGAGTCGGCAGCAGAGTCGAAGGAGACGCTGTACAGGTGGGATTCGGTGCTGTGCTGCTTGGTGGCGCTGAAGTAGGCGACCTGGCGCTCTGTGTCGACGCTCAGAAGGCTGCGGACCTCCCACTCGCCCTTGGTCAGCTGGATGCGGTCGCTGCCGTCAATGGCCTGCAGGTAGAGGTGAGCCCAGCCGTCGTCCTCGGCGACCTCGATGATGTAGTTGGCGGACTTGCCGGCGACGCGGCCGATAAAGGCGTTGACGTCGAACGAGTCGCTACGCAGCCAGCCGTTGTCGTCGGCAGCGCGCTCCCGGATCAGAGTCTTGGAGGCAGTGGCGGCGTCGACAGCGACAATCTTGGCCTTGTCTTGCACGCGGTTGAGGATCTCGTAGACAAAGGTGCTGGCGGCGTCGGTGGCCCAGAGGAAGCCGTCGAGAATGTTGCTGCCGTCGTACTCGTCAATGGGGATGCGGGTGATGGCGGTGCCGTTCTTGAGCTGGATCAGACGGATCTCGGGCTTGGGGATGACCTTGGCGCCGGCGTTGGGGTAGATGCGCAGGATGTTGTGCGGGTACTGGGGCGCGAGCTTGTCCGTGGTCAGGTCCTCGCCCTGTGTGAAGAAGTCGACGGGGTAGTCGTAGACGTCCTTGTTGTTGGCAGACACAACGGCAAGCTGCTTCTCGTCGGGCGAGAAGATGAGGCCGCCAATGTTGTCGGTGGCGCAGGCCCAGTTACAGACACCGTGGTAGAGATCGCGGCTGCCGTCAAAGGTGACCTGGGTGACCTTGCCGCACTTCCACACGTAGACGTTGTACTTGTAGATGAAGGCAATGGCCTTGCCGGACGGCGACAGTTGGACGGCAGCAATGTCGTTGTTCTGGCCGGCCATGAGTGGCGCAGACTTGCCCGTCGCCACATCAATGACCCAGTAGTTGTAGAGGAGGGGATCGAGGTATTCGGGGCGGTGCGGCTTGCCTACCACGACAATGGTGCGCATGTACTTGTCGACGGCGTAGAGAGAGGTGCCCGCGGGGATCTGGCTCGCCTTGACGGTCACAGTGGTCTTGTTGGTGAGGACGCTGGCGCGGATGTAGTCGCCCGCCTTGTTCTTGGTCAAGTACTCGCCGTCGGCGGTGCTGTTGCCCGTCGCGGCCAGCCAGCTGAAGGACGAGGCCGAGCGCGGGCTCAGCGTGTTGTCAATGACGGCATCCGAAAAAGTGAGCTGCTTGTTGCCGTTGCCCACGGGCGCATTGGGGCTGCGGGTGACGGACACGGCTGTGGCGGACGCCAACAGCGCTAGGAACGAGACAATCTTGGAGGCGTGCATTGTGTGCTGCGACAGCCTCGATTGATTGACTGGAGGGGGAACTACTGTAGTCTTCGAAGTTTCTGCTAGCTACAGCGTCGGCTTCTGCTTCTGCTTTGAACTTTGTGTTGCAGAGATGATGCGCGCAAACCGCCGCCTTTTGAATCAGGAACAATTTCTAGCACCGGGGCCGCAGCGTTCCGCTACAGAGGCACGCATGCCCCAAGAGGAAGGTAAGAATAACCTTAAAGTCTCCATCTAGGCTCAATCAGGCATGTTTGCAGCGCATGGCGTAGCTTGGCGCACTACACAAAGAACGCGTCCCCCGCCCATAGTCCCCAATAATGCGACTCAAATACGGCGCCATTGGCCCTCACAGAACGGATTTGGAATCCGGCCTAGGGTTGGTTCCCCGAACTGGGGAAAGCGGCTAGCAGCGCAATTTCCACCGACTGAGGCCTAAATGACTCGTTCTGTCGGCCAACTGACTACTGCCACACAGCAGCAGTAGTACGGACGAGGAAGCTGGGGAAGATGATCTGAGTCTAAAAGGCGAGTCTAGACGGGCAATGTCCGTCTTTAGTATCGTTCGGAGAAGACGCGAAATGGTAGGTGACGTAGCGTTAATGCTGGGGCGACCATTGGTGGAACAAAACAACAAAATTTGGAGTAGTCGTGCAGCTGTATTTTGTATTGGGTTTTGTATTTTGATGGAATATGGAACTCGGCTCTCTATATTATTAGATGACAGTGTGTTTTAGCAAGCTGTAGATTGACACGATGATAAATGAATTGGGTGGTGAAGAAACAGTGACGAACAACTGTGTTGTCGGCCAGCCATCACGCGGCGGGCTGGTGTTCTGAGAACAGAATTACAGGGTGGTGTAGGTGCTGTAACTGCGCCATATCCACTGTATCCATTGGCTACTCTATTCACTGCGCTTGCAGCGAAGAATAGATCGGATAACTATGCAAACAGTAAAATAAATAAAATCATGCTAAATATTCGCAGCTTATATAATACAATTATAAAGCTAATTGGCCAAAGATAGAACCAAAAACATACACTGAAACGTCCTATTGGCCATGGGCAAAGACCATATTCAGACACCAAAGCTAGAGGGAAAGCAGTATAAAATCAAAATTATTGTATGTCTATATTTTTCGTCTTTTCTACATTAGACTAATACTAACTGTACACGGGGATGGTGCCATCCTCCTACAGAAACACGCTAGTTCGGGGAGTTTGGTTTGGTATCATTAACATCACATCCGGAGCCCATCGTCGTTGCCCTCTCCTTTACTTGGTCCAGTCTCTTGTGGCGCCAGCCATGAAGTTGCGGACGGTAATCTGCAGCCAGTTGGGAGCCGAGCGCAGGAACGAAGCCCCGGCAGACTGCTCGGGGACGATAACCTGGCCACCCTTGGTGCCAAAGACATTGGCGCAGGTGACCTGGGCGACCTGCTCGGGGGTGATGTAGCGGATGCCGTTGCTGTCGAGGTTGCTCTTGAACTCGGTGAGGAGCGGCGTAGCGACAAAGTCGGGGTGAACAATGGTGGTCAAGACGTTGGGAGCCTTGTAGGTGTGGGCAAGTTCAGCGTGGAGAGCTTCGTGGAAAGCGAGGGCAGAGGCCTTTGTGGCGCCGTAGTCAGCGTGGCCAGGCATGCCGACAAAGGAGGCGACACTGGCAATGGTGATGATGTGGCCCTTGTTGGCTTTAACCATGGCCTTGCCAAACTGCTGGACAGTGAGCCAGTGGCACATGGTGTTGATGCGGAAGATGCGCTCGAGGTCCTTTTCGGCAATGGTCAGGATGTTGGCGGGCTTGGCAATGCCAGCGTTGTTGACGAGGATCGTGGGGTTTCCAAAGTCCTTGCGCACGCCGTCGGCAGCCTCGGCGAGCGAGGCCGAAGAGGTGGCATCGCACTTGTAGAACTTGACGAGTTTGTTGTTCTGCAGGTCCTTGGGGGGCGGCTGGATGTCAAAGATGGCGACCTTGACGTTCTTGGTCAGCAGCTCGCGGGCAATGGCCAATCCAATGCCGCTGGAGCCGCCCGTGACGACGGCAATCTCCTTGGGCCAGTCCCAGCCGGGAGCGCCGCCGATGCGCCACGAGTTGGCGGCCATGGAGTTGAGCTTCTTGTTGAGGGCGCTGGCGCCGCCAATGACGAGCAGCACGGCCAGGGCGAGCTTGACGGTGGTCAGGTCGTAGTTGGCAGGGAGGCCGGCGCGGGCGAGGATGTCCTCAATGACATGCTGGGGGCCCTTTTCGAGGAAGGCGAGCAGGCCACCAGAGACAATGGGGTTGAGGGCGAGGCCGATGACGCCGCGGATGGACTTGCCGACGATGGACTCGCGGACGGCGTAGAGGGCGGACATGGTGTGTGGACGGTAGGGTTGTGTTTCTTCTTGTTGTATGTGGGAAAGAAATAGAAGAAGAGGAGAAGATGAAGGAGGAACAGAGGCGAGGAAGATGGAAAACAAAAGTATAAAGGAAGAAAAGCAGAAGGGGGTGGTTGGGGTACAAGTCGTCTTTTGTGTTTGTGGAGAGAGACGGAAGAGGGGGTGCACAGCTTGTTGCGTTGACTTTCACAAGCTTTCTCAGCAAGAAATAACAACGGCTTTTGGCTTAGCTTGCTGTTAGAAAATGGAAAAGCGCTGAAAAATAAAATAAAAATTCTAAAGTTGGCCGCACATGGAATTCCTAAGCTCGGCAAAAATGACCAAGGCCGGGCAAAGTGGGGCCGCCAAATCGGAGGCGCGCGGGGTAGCCTGGCGCTGTGCGGACGGGGAATCGGGGCATCTTGTCGGCGGAACGTGCGGAGGCGAAGCTGGCTTCAGACGATACTGACAAGATTATAAAATTATATAAAATTACGATTATACTGTCTGTATACTATAGAATGCATATATGAAATAATATGTATATGCTTTTACACAAATGTACGCCGGAGTAGCGCCGTCTTGCCTCCCCCAATCAACCCCAACCACTCGCTCCCCTCCCCGTTCCCAGCCCGCAAGGCGCAAGGGGCCAGAAAAATACCGAGGCCCGTTTTCCCAGCGTCATACGCATTGTGTTCTGCGGCTCCCCTGTCAGACCACCACCAACCCACTGGCGCCTGCGACTTCCCCCGCGTTTGAGCGCTATATTGTCTGTCCTTTTAGTGGTTCGTACAGTAGTTCCGGGGCAAACAAACAAACAACCCGGCATGGGCTGTGCCGTTAGATGGACCGTCTCCGGTTGAGGTTAGCCGCGGGGGGGGGAACAGGGCTGGTGTTCTGGTGGTCAGGGTATGCTCCTGTCCAAGTGATGAATCTGCAGAGAGCGGCGCGACACACTTTTTGTACTGCAGCATATTGAGGGACATTCAGGCAGATGATGGTGTACGCAACACTTTGTGCCATTAAAAAAATCAGCTTAAGCATACAGGCGTTCCAAGACTACGTCAAGCGCACTGCCTAGAGACCTCTATCGAGCAGCTCCTGCAAGGTACACTTCATGCTACAGGCTACGGCTTCTCGCTAGCAGACACCAATATTTACCTGAGATGGATTATATTTCACCAGGCTTTGCTATTAACGAGTTTTACTGGTCAAGGATGAGAAGTTGTATACCATCGTATGGAGCCTCACGCCAATTAAAGCGACCGTAGTAACAACAACCCGAAAATTTTTGTTAAATTTATGTGCACGCATGATTCCATACAAACCTAAACCAAACATGGTACCGTAATTTGTGATGTCGTGTAACTTATCTTGTTTGTCCAGTACAGCGTCCAGGCGCTAGTCGGCAGCCTGGCCAAGCCCACGTCGGAGCTCCGCCGCCGAGCAACATGAATCTCGCAGCAGCCACTCGCTAATATAAATGCGATCCCCAGATGGCAAATCTTTTCCCAAATACATGAGGCGTCAGAAAAACGCCAGCCAAACCGCACCTTCAAATCTAACAGCCTCAAAGCCAGTCTCTTTCATCACCATGCTGCTCGCACGAACATCCTTGTGTAAAGTCAATCAACCTCGTATACTGATGGCTATTACTATTCATTTGACCATAATAGTCCTCTGAAAAAAAGCAATACAGGGAGCCTAAACAAAAACAAAACTAGGATGGAGCATCTAGCGCTCAATGCACATGTTAGCCATTTGTTAACGGTACCCTCTGCTATCAAAGACCACCTCTCACAGACACCACAAAAAGAGCGACGTCCTGTAGTCCAGTCAAGCTTTCTTCTCCCGCCACTCTATTTTAGCGCCTGGAATCATTTCGAACTTCTAGAAAAGCCAGTCGGACTTTGGCTTTGCACCCGCGCGCCTACTCTCCGGCCCGGGTGCCGGCAAGCGCTAACCCGCTCCGCCCCGGTCCGGCCGGGACGCCCACCACCTCAACAAGATAAGACCTTTTTTCAACAACGGTAAAATTCCACACGCAACCGTTATTTGTCAACGGTGCTTTTGCAAACTATTAAACCTTGTCACGCGCCTCTCTCGATTACTACCAACTCCGTCCTACAACCTCTGCGCAAAGCCTCCCGTACCATCTACGCACCAATGGCACCCAAACAGTCAGGGGTTCCTGGCTTCAAGCCGCTGTCAGACCAAGTCTTCATTCGCGACGGCACCGCTGAATCCAGCACGGCGACAAACGAGCCCGATGTCGTCATGATCTACGGCTGGGGCGACTGTCTACCTCAACACGTCGTCAAATATGCCATTGGTTACCGCGAGCTCTTCCCACACGCCAAGCAGGTCGTCGTGCTGTCGCCCATCGCTAAAGCCATGTACACAAGTCTCGAACAGCGCTCGTCGTCCATGACGCCCATTGTAAAGGCCATCTTCCCGTCAGATGGCGCAGCAGCCGGCAAGATCCTCGTTCATGCCATGTCCAACACCGGCGCCATCAACTTTGCCGCCACGCTCAACCAGTACCTCAGCATGTACAAGAAAGCCATGCCGCACAACCTCTTTGTCATGGACTCGACGCCCGGTGGAACAGACTTTACCTGGTCGAATCTGAAGCGATGGTCGCGGGCCATGGCGCTTGGCACGGCAAAGTGGTTTCCGTGGCCTTTTGTCTTTACACAATCCATTTGGGGTCTGTTCCTCATGCTCAATACGCTGTACCTGTTTATCAGGAGACGCAAGCATGCTGGTGCATGGAGCAGAGTCGCTGCCAATGATGAAAAGTACGCTGTCAAGAGTGCGCGCAGGCTCTACATGTACAGCAAGGAGGACGATCTGATTGGCTACCAGGACATTGAGGAGCATGTTGCTGAGGCCAAGCAAAAGGGCTACGCTTGCGATGCGACTGTGTTTGCGGGTAGTGGCCACGTCGGCCACATGAGAGAACATCCTACGCAGTACTGGGAGGCTATTAGAGAATCATGGGAGCATGCTAACAGCGAGTAGACCTTTTGCATTTGCTGGGCCTTTGCTTGTTTCTGTATATTAATCGCTCACGCAGTGTACACTATAATAGAATCCTTCATTAGACGGTCTTGACTACTGGGACCTTTGCATATACTCTTTAACGGTTTAATCACAAAAGTTTATTATGTGACGCGATTGAATACAAGTATCAGAACGCTAATTCTCATCTCCACGGTTCTGCCTGACTCCAACTCGCCAGGATGCTTCCACTTAAACACTGTCAATATCCGACTATATACAACCCCCCATAACTACATCTTTCGACCGCAGTTAATTGCAATAAGACACTCTTCATATCCAGATTGGTAATAAATACGGCTAGAGTTTCAAGGTAGTCCCCTATCTCACTATGTCGCCTATGGTTCAGTGTCTCGGCGCTGAGTTACCATTACGTAGCATCATCTACCAGCCAGTCCGGGGTACAGCGATGGCTTTTAATAGTCGGTAGGTTTTCTTTTAGCTTGGCGACTACTCATAAACACAATATATCAAAACTCAAACAAAGACATGTTCGCCGCAAGACGTGCGTAGTCGGCGGCATCTCTTTATATTAAGGCAGCCAGATCACCTGTAATATGCCCCTCCACCTATTACTTGCCAGAGGCACCGCGAGATCATATCCGTAGAATGTGCTTACACTATCATGTTATAACCAGTCTTTTGGCTACGACTGCATTCAGTCAGCCTGTGCTTGAGCAATCCGATCTGCCGGGCTGTGGCTTCTGCTAACTGAGCTGTGTAGTTCGTGTCGTACTGAGTTTACGCCAAAACAGATTGAGCGTATGAAGAATGTCTGGAATACATACCGCAAAGGGAAGCAGAGAGGGTCTTGCCTGGTATTTATCAGAGCCTTTATATACAACTGTCTCACTTGGAGCGATGGAGTGCAATCTTTGATCTTCAGCCGGCCTTTGCTCGAGATTTGAACATCAAATTGCGTTCACAAACGTCGCATTTGCAAGGATAAAACAAGGGTTTTTTCGATTCATAGAGAGCTCTTTTGTGAGCTCTATTGCATAATTCTTTTGTACAAATAAACTCATCGCTGCTATATACATACACACATCCGCCCGCCTATTTTCAATGGTCCTCATTCGCCTCAGAGTAGCGTACCGTGTACTCCACTGTTCTGTGAATCTCCTTGTTTGTGTATCTGTTGATCTGCTCGTCGCTGCCGTGCTTAGAGCCTGACCTGTGTACCGACTTCATGTGGAAGGCGTCGGCGTGGTTACCGCCCAACTCTTCCCAGCCAGACTTGTCTCGTGAATGGCCGTGCGTGGGAATACGCGCCTGTGAGTGCTGGCTTGAGTTG
This sequence comes from [Torrubiella] hemipterigena, assembly GCA_000825705.1. Lineage (NCBI taxonomy): Eukaryota > Fungi > Ascomycota > Sordariomycetes > Hypocreales > Clavicipitaceae > [Torrubiella] hemipterigena. Next base: position 5,667,222 of record CDHN01000002.1, read on the forward strand.
TTGTCGTATGAAAACTTGTTCTGCGTTCGCAGGGCTGGGACGACTCTTCCCACCAGCGAGCGCAGAATGGGCAGACAGCCGCAGATGATGGCCGTGTTGGGCTCAATAATAGTCCACATGACATTGGTAATGTCCCACGTCTGATCTACCGAGGTGGCCAGAACGTTAAGAGACGTGAGGCGGAGACACGACGTCACGACACCAAACACACCAACAGCAAAACAGCCGACCAAGGCCAGTTTATACCATGCAGTGATTTCCAGTCGATAGATGAGAGGGGTCGGGATGAGAAGGAGGATAACATCGGTGCTAATGGAGAAGGCTGCGTTGGCATACCAAAAGGTGGCCATGTTGATGCATGTTCCTGGTATCGACTTATCCATGGCGCGGGAGATGGGGCTGCACTGAAGAGCGGTAGCGATGACCGAGGCGACACAGTATGCTGAAATGGCGCCGAGGAGGGCCCAGCAAGTGATGCGGAACCACTTGACGAGCTGGAAGATGCGAAGGTAGAGAAGGACGATGCTGATTTTGGAGAGGTTAATGGCAAGTTTGTAGACGATTTGCGCCATGTAGAAGAACTAGCAGAGCAAGTGTTAGTTGGGTACGGCCTTTTATAGCAAAGGTGAAGACCTGGAACTCACAGTCATGGATTGGGTTTGTTGGCTGTGTGTGAGGGTTGTAAAGTGTCGTCCCATGCCATGTTGGCAGGCTATTGATGAAGAAAAGTTAGCCATAGATCTATTTGATTAACGGATCTAGAGTTTGCAAAATCTTACCACCAACCAAGAAGCCATTGAGCAACTGGCCAGCAACCAGCGCTGCAATAGCGGTGTAATCATCGGCCCCAAATCCAACTCTCTTGGCCTGGCGCGCCCATAGACGAAGGCCAACAAATAGTGGGCAGAGTATAACGAAGACGAGAGAAGGAACGTAGACAAGATAGGCGCGGTTGGCGTTTGGATCGGCGAGAGGGGCGTCTGTAGTCATGATGGGCCAGTTTATAGTGCCGTTGGTGACTAACACGGGGGTATCAAAAAGAAAAAGAAAGGCGAGAAAGGATCAACGAGAGACGATTGGAAAAGAGAGAAAAAAGAAACGAGACGCTTCCCATATGCAAGATAGAGTTGAGACGCCACGCATGCAAGAAGGGGGAGAAGAGAGTAAGAAGAGTGAGAGGGCGGGGGGATGGCATGAAGAAAAGAAGAAAAAGAAGGCCATGCAGGAGCAGCTCTGTTTCGCTAGCAAATGCCTGCAGGATAGAAGCAGTGACACGCTACTATTGACCAGGCTAAGAGCCGATCCCACGTTCGATAGCCCCTCAAGCCCATGTCGACGGGTATGGTCGAAGCCAGGGGTGTGAGAGGGGCAGAACAGGAGAGTTGCACCGACGGCGAGCACGAGAAGCATTCTGAATGCGCGAGAGACGAAGCGTGTTAGTGCCCGTCCAAGAGCTATTCCAGAGTAAGGAAAGCCCCCTGTTGGTCACCGTTCGGGCTAGTCGTGGTCCGCTGCACGACCTCGTGGCGGCCCCGCTGCGTCTGCTACCGGCTGGGCATCCCGGAGTCCCCTTTTTTCTATTCTGCAGCTATATTCTTCTGCTATGCTACTGTACTGTAGTTGAGCATCAAGAGCCATGAGAAAAAAGAGGGCCTCTGTAGCGGTAGAAGCCCACTCTTTTGTTTCGATAGCGCTTTCGAGACTCGGCCGGGGAGGCGGGACGGGCCCAGCGTGACATTGTGCTGAGTCGCAGGGGTTGGCAGACATGGGTTGACGGTGCTAGTGGTTTTCCTTTCTCCTTTGGCAGAGCATTGGAAACAGTGAGCTTGAGGAGATGCTGCTACAGGCGCCGCACGCAAGAGGGGCGGCAGTTGAGGTGCATTGGGCCATTGCAAGGGTAGCTTTTTGTCGTGGACGCGTTTTTTATACGGGTTTTTTTTTCGGTGGGCGATTGCTATTTACCCTGTGTATTTGTTATCAGCAATCGGGCAATCAGCATCAGCAGAGATCCTCTCTCTTACGTGGTGCATGCATTCTTTGCTGCTGTGTTCTTCTTTATTAAAAAGGTGGCGGCTGCAGCGGTGATTGTGCGGGCGATGTAAAGTGGAATAATCGGGAAAAGGGCTACAGTGGCTGGCTGCCTGGCTGCCTTGGTCCCCTACAAAAAGACGCCGCCTGCGAAGAACCATCTCCTGGAGCCACCACCACCAGTACTACCCACCCGCCCACTCTTCTATTCATTCACCCATGCTCCTGGTTGAAACACGGGAAAAAAAGACGACGAGAGGAGGCTGATGCAGAGAGCAGCCCATTGCTACTGAGTAAGCATCACTAGCTAACCCTCAGCCGCGATAGCTTCACCGTACACACGACCATGTCGGCCACTTCGAAATCCTGATCTTCCACTTTAGCAACATGGCACAAACTCGCGTAGAACACAGCGCTGGCTCGATCTGGACCCAGGCTGCAGATCCTAGCCTTGCTATATTAACGTTGTCGCTGATCAGGCGCACATAGCTGAGTGAGGGACCCCCCTTACGCTGTGCTCTTCGTAATTCGCTTTCTTTCCCCCGCTTCTACAGCCTTATTTCAATTTCCGCTGTTTCTGCTCTGGAAAAAAATGTTTCTCCATTGCCATCTTACTCTGGCGGAAACACATTTTTCAACGTCTTGTACGCTACTCTAGAGCAATCATGGCTTCGTCAAAGGATGCTGCCGTTCTTGTGGTGGATGCCGGGCCGCCGCTGTCTGTGCTCGGCGACGCCAACGAAAAGCCACTCGATCCAATCGAGGAGAGCCGCTTGGTGCGCAAGCTCGACTTCATCGTGTTTCCCGTCTTCTTTGTCATTTACACAATGTCCTTTCTGGATCGCATCAATATTAGCAATGCAAAGATTCAGGGCATGGCCCAGGAGCTAGATCTGTACGGTAACCGCTTCAACGTGGCCCTATTTGTAAGTCTTGGGTGGCTCGCCGATGCTCTCTATGTGGCTTTCCCTCCCAGCTAATCACACTCACTGGATAGGTGTATTTCATCTCATATGTGCTCTTTGAGGTGCCTTCCAACATCCTCATCAAGAGATTCCGCCCTTCGCGTTTCATCTCTAGCCTCATGTTCCTCTGGGGCATCATCAACATGTGCATGGGCTTTGTCCACAGCTATGAAGCCCTTGTTGTGCTTCGCTTCCTGCTTGGTATTTTCGAGGCTGGTGTACTCCCTGGCATCATATACGTCAGCTCCATGTATTACAAACGCCATGAGTACCAAAAGCGCGTGTCCTTGTTCTTTTGCAGCACAGTGGTGGCTGGCGCATTTGGCGGGCTGATTGCATTTGCTATTGGCAAGATTGGTAACCCAGACACTTCTTGGAGATACATCTTTATCATTGAAGGCGCTGCCACAGCTTTCCTCGCCATCATTGCGTCCTTCATCATCATTGACTGGCCGGAGCAGACACGCTGGTTGAGTAGCCGCGAAAAGTATGTGCTTCGCCGCCGACTCGCCGACGACGTCGCGGAGGTTTGCAAGATGGATACGTTGGACAAACCGGCTCTACGGCGTATCTTTTCCGACTACAAAATCTGGCTTGGTGCAACTCTGTACCTCGGTATCAGCGTTGCTGGCTTGTCTAGCACCTTTTTCTTGCCCACCATTCTGAAAGACTTCCACTGGAGCACGTCTGAGGCACAACTTCACACCATTCCTGTCTATGTCTTCGCCGCTGGTTGTATGATTTTGGGTGCATGGGCTTCTGACAAGCTCAAGCATAGGTCAAGCTTCATTGTTGGTGGCATCTTCGTGACCACCATTGGCTACGTAATGCTATTGAACCAAGCAGACAAGTCCCGCGACTATAAATTCGGTGCTGTTTTCTTAGTCTTTGGCGGAGACTACATGGTTGTGCCCATGGCTCTCGCCTGGTTGCAGAACAACCTATCTGGTCACTGGAAGCGGGCCTTTGGCGCGTCCATCCAAGTGATGATTGGCAATATTGCAGGAATTATTGGTAGCAATGTGTTCCTCCAAAACGATTCTCCGTGGTTTCATGCTGGATATGGTGCCAGTATCGGCTTCTTGTGGTTAGGGGGCATAGCGGCTATTGCCATGGCCCTGTTGATGGCGGCAGAGAATACGCGACGGGATCAAGGTCACCGGAATAACCTTCTGGAACTTCCGGAAGAAGAGAGGAATAACCTGGGAGATGCCCATCCATCGTTTCGCTTTACATTGTGAGGCTGTGTCTGGTGGGGATATCTGTCACTCAATTGAAAACGTACAAATGAAGATGCTTAATATACCCTTTACTATAATATAGTATATCTATACTGCGTGATTTAATACGACAAAATAAGGAGTCTCAGTTTAACGTGTTTACCCATCTCGTCTCTAATCCATGCCATAAACATGTACTTTTACATCAATACCCTAGAGTATATTTTCACATGCACAACCTCGCAGAATTGTTTGCTTCACACACACAAACTTTCGTGTATTTATCTTGATCACAAGCAAACTCACTGTATTGTTTATAAATTAAGTCCACTCATTGTGACTTGTCATTCGATCAACTGCTGTGCCAATCTGCACCGTTTCATATTAAAATGTGTGTGGTGGCTTACACTGTGGAGAGCTTGCAGGATGAGTAGCGTGAAAACATGCCTTACAGTATAGCAGACTACTGCAGCTTTAATTAGTAAACCAATAAGATCGTTTACCTTCACTGTTCTGTTATCAAGTTTGTTTCTCGGCATAATTTAACTCGGCTTTATCGCTGCCACGCGTTCGTTTTTTGGCAAAGCCCATGTGCACCATGCAAGTTTCACCCTCCCACCACAAGGCTCTCTCGCTCCCCTCCACTAGCGGGCACCACCAGTACCAGCATCCAGCCACGGGTGGCACACTGCCCACCACCAGCCAGAACCGCCCCCCTGCACAACGCTGTAGCAGAAGCAAACGTGCACAAGGTCGGCGTTCTCAGTCACCTGCTAGCGCGGCGACGCTAGGCCAAGTCCGCTAAGCTCTCCCGCACTGAGACATCGGCTTGCCTGCTGCAGCAAGGTAGCTTTCCAGGTACGAACAGGCGTCCGCTAACGCTATTCGGGAATGTACTGTGCGTGCAGTACAGCGTGGTCTGGTGTTCTGCAGCAGCTGCACCAGCAGCATCTACAGTGCCATCCCAAAAGGAGCAGCGCCGCGTGAGGCTACCTTTCTTAGCGCAATGCGACGTATTCACTCGTGGCCACTGCAGACGCGAATTAGGTTTTTTTTTCCCTATTGGCTGAAGGAACGTGCAGACCTGTCTCTGTCGTATTTGCCCATTAGCTTTAATACACAAGACGAGACGAGGCGTTTTGATTCCGTCTCCCGCTTTGTCACATTCTGCTCGTTCTCTTCCTTTTGAACCTTGTATACGCATGTGCGAGACTGTCTACAACGGTTTTGTCATACATTCTAGATTGAATTCTTGACGACCTGTATCTCTAGTGAACTTTGATTTTCTGCTGCAAGAACCCTCGACTGGACGCATCATGCTCAACACAAGGTTCACACGCTCGTGAAGCTCACCCTCGTCTTCCCTTCCGCCCCCCGTCCCCTCCAAAGGCGGCCAATTCGCCATGGCCTCTCAGCTCGCTTCTCGGATCAAGTCTCGACTGTCGCTGCGCAGACGCTCTTCGCATGGGCCGGTAATATCGACAGACAGCCACGACAGCGTGAGCACGGCGCCAAAAGCAGCAGCGGCATCAACACCCGCAGCATCAGCAGGCTGTTCCCCCGCCACGGCGATGCCGGTCATGGTGGTGCTGGAGGAGGCGCCCAATACCAGCACCACAGCCAGCACGGATAGCATTGCGCACGCCCACGGCGACGGTGCAAAAAACAGAGGCAGCTGGTCCGATGCTGCAACCACCTCGTCCTCGCATAATGGGCTTCCAGATGCTGACGCGGAGGCAGTAGACGCTGGTGCACCGCCGATTGGCCGCAAAGTGGTGTTGCTGGATCTCACACAGCAAAGCGAGCAGCAGCAACAGCAGCAAGGGGACTCCCCTGTAACCCGCTCCAACAGCAACAACGTTAGCGTACCTGCACCATCCCTCAGCGGCACCAACAGCACCTCTGACGCTCCCGCAAGCGACTGTCGGCTCCACCACAAACGGGCCAACAGCAGCTCCAGTTCCACCAACAGCACCGCCGTTGCGCACCAGCACCAGCAGCAGCAGCAGCCGCCGCCGCCCAGACTGGCTCCCTCCACCAACGCCTCGTCCTTCGGAAGCAAACCTTGCCATCACAACCACATTCAGCCGCAAGGTCAATATTATCCAGCCTCGCCGCCCACTCAGCCGCTACACTGCATTCGCGAGCATTCCGCGGCCGCCATTGACCGCCAGCCGCTGCCGCCTCATGACCCGGACGACCTTCCGTACCGCGCCTCTTGTGCTTCCTCCAACCACAACCTAAACACCACCCTCGCTGCCCGCATCGCCCAAGCCTCGCTCCCGACGCAGCACTCGCAGCAATCACCGAGCACACCCACCGCCGCCTCCGTTCATCACCATCAGCAGCAGCAGGCTCCGCCACGTTCTCCAGCGCCCACGCGGCGCAAGAGCTCACAGTCGAGGAGCACTACCCTCCCTGCCGCCCCTTCGACGCTGGCCGTTGGCCGCGACTACAGCAACACAACCATGCCGCCCACGCGAAAGGTCTGGGTCAAGCGACAGGATGCCTCGCCGACGACCGTCACCATTAACGATGATGATCTTGTCGACGACGTCCGCGACACGGTCCTGCGAAAATACGCAAACTCCCTAGGCAGGACCTTTGATTCCCCTGACATCAACATCCGCCTCTGCCCCCGCGATAGACAGCGCGACCGTATCCTCGGCCCGGACGAAGTAATGTCCCGACTCATCGAATCGTATTACCCCGGCGGCCAAACAATGGACGAGGCCCTTATCATCGACATCCCGCGACGCACGCCAAAAGCTTCGCCTCGATACGTCCAAGCTCCCCACGCCGCGGCCGCCAACTACTACGAGGACGAAAACCGGCCGTCGGAAAATGGCGAAGGCTACTTCCCACCATTTCAAGGCATGCCGTCACCGCATGCCCCCTTAGCAGTACCTGGTGCACCCAACGGCGGGCCTCCACACTCTATATCAGTCATAGGCACCGGCCACATTCCGTTGATCCCCTCGCCGGGATCTAGCATGCGTCCTACTCGCCACCATCGCGGGGATCGTCCTCGACTAGGCAGAACGCATACATCTGCATCGGTCATCCTATCCGGCGGAGGTGTTGCCAACAACGGTATACCTTTTCGCCCGCGACCGCCGCATTCACGTACTCATTCGAATTCCTCAGAAGCTCCGCTGCACGGCCAGATCCCCGGAGCCCTCAACATGGTCAACCTGCCCAAGTCGCCTGCTCCAGAACACGTGCAGCCCATACATGTCGACACGCCGCCTGCGAGGACGTCGTCGCCACGCGCACCAACTAGCCGCATCAAGAAGAGCAAGAAGTCTGTCGAATATGGAGGTTCCAACACACCAGGCCCCCTCAACAGCACAGTCCCTCCCATCAACGTCTTGATTGTGGAAGATAACCCCATTAACCTGAGGCTTCTCGAGGCTTTTGTTAAGAGATTAAAAGTGCGATGGCAGACGGCAATGAATGGGCGTGACGCGGTGAAGAAATGGAGAACAGGCGGCTTTCACTTGGTGCTGATGGATATCCAGCTTCCCGGCATGAACGGCCTGGACGCCACGCGTGAGATTCGCCGTCTGGAAAGGGTCAATTCCATCGGCGTCTTTTCTTCGACACCGAGCACACCGCAAGAGGAGCTGACATTAGAGCTACTCGAACAAGACAGACTCGCAGATCGCTCGTTATTCAAGGGCCCTGTCATCATTGTGGCCCTGACGGCCAGTTCGCTACAAAGTGACAGACACGAAGCGCTCGCAGCAGGCTGCAACGACTTCTTGACCAAGCCTGTCAACTTTGGCTGGCTGGAACGCAAGGTTATGGAATGGGGATGCATGCAGGCCCTTATTGACTTTAGTGGCTGGAGACGGTGGAAGGACATTGCACTGGAGGCGGAAGAAAAGGAAGCAAAAGCAAAGGCTGCAGCAAAGGCAGCCAAGAGCAAAAAGGCGCGATCATCTTTGGCCGCAGCAGCCAGCTAGAGAGAGAGAGGCCCCGACTGTATCGGTATCTTCTTTTTTTTAATCAATTCTCTTTGTTTGTATGTTGGGAGTAGGGTTAGCAGGATGACGAGGAGGATTACTTGTACACTCTGCTCGAGGGACGAAACACGAGCTGTATATTGATAGGCATCAGGACTTGTGCAAGGCCCCCGAGTACATGAAGGGGAGTCTAGCCGCTGGTTATAAAATATACCCCCCAAATTCTAACCTACTAGATGGGCTCTCTGTACTTTCTCGTAAAGCTCCCTGCCATAGAAGTATTTTGATTTATTTTAACATGAACCATTTGTTCAAGGCCGGCCGTTTAGTATTAGCGGCGTTGTTGCACTATAGCGCTGCTTGGGGCCGAGATCCAGCGATGCTCAACAGGCCCGCCAGCCAGCCAGCGACTCGGAAAAATAAAGACGCCGGCCACCACACAATAGAAAACCTGGGCTCCACACGCGACCAGCGGACAGCTTTGCACGCAATTTTCTCCATTCTCCTTTTTTGCAGTATCAAGCTTGTCAACTTTTCCCTGGCCAATTGGGCCATCGCACGACATATTATCTTTTTCTTTTTCTTTTCCATTTAATACTGTACCATCACATCATGCCAGCTAGATTACCGTCCAGCTCGACCTCGCTCGCCACCCTCGACTCCCTCCTCGCCTCCTCGTCACAAACCTCCTGCGCCCTCACCCGCAGCTTCTCCTCCACACCATGCCGCGAACGAATGACCCGTGAGCGTCAGCGCATGTACAAGTGGCTGACGTCGCGCGAAGGCGAGGCCTTCAAGGCCAACGAGCGACGCTACCTCGGCGGCAGCCGCGACCAGCCCTTCCCCGTCAACCCGCTGTTCAAGAGCCAGCCTGTGCTGGACGAGCGAACGCGCGAGTTGATTTGGGAAAAGGTCACACAGCGAGGCGATGCCCTCAAGGTCGTGTCGGCAGATATGGGCGTCGATGTCAGAAGAGTCGCTGCTGTTGTCAGATTAAAGGAGGTTGAGAAGCAGTGGGTTGCCAACGTAAGTGCTTTCGTCGTCATTCTTTCCTTTCACCGCGCGCAAAATGATGAGACTACAATTATAAATTTTCGATTAGTCTTGAAGACCTATCCGTGGTTATAAATGGTTGTTTCGACTGACTTGCATCCTTCCCCATTATCCTCTGTCATCTGTATATATGCCCCAGTGAACTCGGCGCTAACATTTTGACACAACAGGGCAAGAAGCTGGCCAAGCCGTATGCCAAGGCTGTTATGAGCATGCTTCCCACAACGCGATATGACGAACGAAACCCTGCCGCCAACGCACCCCACGAGCCCGTCAACGACGTCCACATCCACCGCTACACGCTCCAGCAGCTCTTTGTCCCTGTTGCCGAGTCCAAGGACTTTACGCGCAAGGACGCCGCCAAGGCCTTCCACCCTACCATGCTCTCTGTTGACGAGCGCTCGCCGCAGCGCGGCCTCATTCAGATGGAGAAGGAGATTAGCAAGGGCAAGTCTGTCGGCGAGAGCAAGCAGCTGTTTGTGGAGCGTGAGCAGAAGCAGGAAGAAAAGGTTGCTGCGAAGCTCGCGGCGGCGCGAAAGGCCGAGGAGGATGCCACACAACGCGTACGGACAGACCGCTACGAGTTCCGCATCAAGGAGATCAATGTGGACGATGTCGGCGCGACTGGCAAGTCGAGAAAGGGAACGGGCGTGCGCTACGGTGCGCCATTTGACGACCGTAAGCGCGGCGCCATTAAGATTCCTACGTCGGTAGAATAAAAGCTACCCGTGTGCTATTAAACGGAAGAGACGGGGAGGGGGAATACCACCACTTGTATAATATTACAACTCGAAGCCATGTACAACGCTTTCTTATATTGTCATAAGTCTATACTGCGCAGCCTTCAAAGCGGCCGAGCGCATTGTATGCATCTATATCATCGTCGTTCGTTTCTTTTCTAAGTGATTATATCATCCATAATTCGCAAATCTATGCTGGGACTGTCATGTTTTCGCGAAGCTGGGTGACTTCTGCCGTTGTCAGGCCGCACTTGTTCACGACGTAGTCTTCCACGGAGCCATACTCTTCGCGCAGCATTTTTAGTGCGGCAAGCATGTTTTCAGGCCTACCCTCGTCAGTAACCAGTTTCTCTGTATATATGTAGACAACTTACTTTGCGCTGAGCATTCTGGCAATACCGTCCGGGTTATCCTTGAGAGCGGGGTGATTCAATAGTCTCGCCGTCGCCATGGCGCGCCACTCTGTAAGTCCCTCCTGCGTCAACCCGTATTCCTCGGCAATAGCCTCGTCCTTGACACCACACAGGGACAAGATGATGGCCGCAATGACGCCCGTGCGGTCCTTGCCCGCCGTGCAGTGCACAAGCAGCGGTGCCGGAGTGGCCGGCGGGGCAACAGCAAGATGCTTCAGGATTGTGCCAAACGCCGGAGATCCAGCCTCCAAGATAGCCTTGTATGCAGCAGTGAAGCCTCGGATGCTGTCTTCGTCGGCATAGTCCTTGAACCGCACGGCGTTGGCTTCGGGGGAGTAGTCCTGGTCCTTGAAGACGGGGACGGGGATGCGCTCTACGCCGGGCGGCAGGATCCCAGACGCATGCTCGTTGCTCTGGTCGTAGCGCGCTACTTCGACTAGAGAGCGGAGGTCGTATGTGTTTTGGATCTTTCGCTCGGTCAGGGCGGCGGATATGGACTCGTTGTGCTCGGCGGCTGAGGACGGGGCGGCGGCGCGGAAGACAATGCCGCTGCGGATGACGCGGTTGGCGGATGCAGGTACGCCGCCGAGGTCGCGAAGGTTGGGGATCGTGCGGACGGGGTTGAGGTCGCGCATTTTTGGTAGATGGTGGTCGTGCTGGAGAAAATGCGAGGTGGTGTTTGGTGGGATGATGTTGGTGGTGGTGGTGGTTTGGGCCGGCACCGGCCCGATGCCGAGGTTCCCCACCATTGGGCGTCTAAGCACAAGGCATACGTTATACAGGAGAGAGTATATATATCTATGTATTGACGTTTTAATTAGACTATTCTTCGTCTATCCATGATCCAGGCATGCCGCTTGGAGGAGGAGGCTCAACCATTTGCCAGAACTCTCGAGCATATGCTGGGATGCAGTAGTCCCAGACAAATGTCCAATCTGCAGGTACTGGTCCGTAGCTGAACTTGGTAACTGAAGGTCCAAAAACTGGCGATGACTGGCCATCTGACGTCTTAAAGTAGCATAAATTTTCTTGCATTGTTAAGTTGCTTGACACGAATACATTTGCTTCATTTCGCCCGTATTCTTCCAGATCGATACCACAGGCCGCCAGATCTTCTAGCCAGTGCTGCGCCCGAAGCGTAGCACGTCGACAGAGAATTCGCGCAGCTGGGAAAACCAAGTCGATTGGACAGAGCCAATGAATACCAGAGAACAGTAGTGTCTGCTGTCGATTGAACGGATCCCTGATGGGGCATATTTCGGGTGTCGTTGCGCCAGCAAAGAGGATTCGTAAGAGCTGGCGCCAAGGGTCCAACTCACAGCTGATCCCATCGATTGGTGCCACCCTTGTATGGCGATATGAATCAAAGTAGAAATGAGCAAATCCAGCCATGCCCTGGAAGCTGGGAAACGAACCTTGTCTTGTCGCAAGCCGAAATTCCTCCAAGCCAATGACACTTCCAGACTGTATTAGACCAAGTAGATTGTCGGCATTCAGAACGTGGTTCCACTCTATTTGTGCCACATGTACTTTCTGAAGTCCAAGATGAGTGACTTGTTGTATAATATGTGCCGCACCACTGATATTTAATTGCGCATCTTCAATAGCAAGGAGCCGACTTGTGCCGTGCCGTCCTGCCCACCGTCTAACATGAGCGTGCTCATACAGCAATCCCGTAGAAGCGAGTCTTCTAAGAAGAACATCTCGGTTTGGTGATTCCCGAAATGACGAACAAATCATCATAAATGGCGTCCACGCATCATTGTCCGGCTCATCAAGCTTTACACCGGCATCAATAAGATCCAGAGCGATAGCCACGTTATGACGATGTAAGCAGTGCTATTTGAAGTTATTTATAGCAGCACATACAACAGGAATCATACATACATGAATCAAAGATCTGCCATTTTCATCGTAGTCAAACAGAGTTCGCTTAGATTGGGATAGAAATTTAAACAAATCAGCACTTGAGCCGTTGGATATGATATCGAAAACTGTTTCTGGATATGGCCGGATAGTTCTTGGATATAAAGACATCTTCCAACCGCAGGTCTCATGTTGCAATATGACGTTGAGTGACAATCCAGTCAGCCATCGAGGGAGTTGCAATCGGAGTCGCAGCGCTTCTAAATGTCAGCGTATTGAATTCGATATCCACCTTTGCTTACATTGAAATGTCTCTCCTTTCGTCTCATAGCTTTGAAATGAATAGTCAGACCCCCACATATGCGCACTACTGTTCCATGCGTGACAGCGGCGCGCGGCGCTGGTAGGCAGATTCTTGACCGGAAGCGACGAATCTGTCTTCTTTATCGAATCCTCGAAATTTTCAAGTTTCGATATAATGGCAGAGGTATCTCTCTTCATGGAGTAGCATTGGTTCCTATGCAATCGCTTTTAGCTTACCTATCACACCATCCATGGGTAAGCCTACATGGTATAAACAAGACACGCAGTCCGTAGTCCATTTAGGGCGTTTTCGAGCCGGGAGTGATATTTTTGAAGCTGTTCCTTTTTTATGATGACTCTAATCTTGGCAATAGACTTCTTGAGTCGTTTATTTGAGGTGATATTTTGACTAAGATCGATAGCAAGCTTTTGCAGGTTCGAGAGTGCCTTTCCACACTGAACAAGGCACTGCTCTGCTCCATTGGGAACATTAACGGAGTGGTCGGACAGTGAATTTCCCATAGACGAAACCATTGGTTGTAGCCATTCCATCTGATCAATCAAGTCGAACACATCTTCTGGCGCATCTTGGACTTCATTCCAGAGTCGTCGTAACTCGAATGCTTGTTTGGCAAGCTGACCGGGGAACCCTGCAGCGTTAATACCGGAGGAAACGACGCCTAGCAGTGCTGCCATGGTGGTACAGCATTAAGAACGAGTGAAAGTAGAAACTACAATCCAGATCATGGGGCATCGCTGCTATTAAAGGCGTCGAGTGTGCCTGCAGCTGCGCCTCGCAGGTGCCAGCGTGGCACAGCTGGCCTTGCAAGTTGGCCGCCTGAATATGCTTGATTCCTTTCTAAACCCTTCACACCGGCTTTTAATAACTTTTGAAGAAATAGTACAATGTTGACTGCCACGATAGAGCCAAGCTCATTTTAGACGGTTTAGCGAGAGACATGGCCCATGGTGTGGAGATACAAGGCGTTAGAAGTGATCGCTCAACGCAGGGTCCTCTTCCAACATAGCGTCTTCGGAAAGGACCCTTGCGACCGTTTTGTTTTAATCCGTGTATTATATTTAAGCCGAGTGTAGCAGTTTATCCACTTCCAAGAAACAAAGACAAAATAATAAAGTCTCTGTCTAGACGAGCGGCTTAACAAACCCCAGCAAACCGGTGCCAGTTTTCTGTGTTCAAAACAGGCTTTTGGGCATCTTGCAGGCGGTCTAGAACGGCCTATGGTGCCTCTGCCATCACATGATACCCGCGACAAGTCAGGCAAGGCGCCGCTGGAAAAACGCACTGTAAGCCTGCTAAAACCCGAAAATCAGGGTGCTGCCCACTAAACAGGGTCGAAGCTAAGCTTCCTGCAGCGGGGCTTTCGCCGCAAGCTGTGCTGTAGAGGCCGCTACGCTAACCCAATGTGACGTCAACGAACCTTTTTTCGCTGGCCGCTAACGAGAAATGGACGCAAGCAATTAAAATGAGCATCGTGGCCCCCTCCCATTCTGTCTCTCCCCCCTGCGATCGTGATTTTCTCTCGCTGCCAAAAAAGTGTTGACACCTTTCTTCTCCCTCCTTCACCATCGTGAGTCTCGCCATCGCGATAGCCGTCTTGCCCATATTAACGCGTTGCCGTCTCCCGCGCATCAGCCACCACATCACTCTTTAATATCCGCGTAATTTGCAGCTCGCCTCCACCACCGCGTCAAACATGGGTAAACTCAGCCTCAAGAATCTCGGCACCGGCTACGTGCTCTTCTGCGTGCTCTTCCTCTGCAACTTTGTTATTGCGCTCGCCGTCATCGGTCTCTATGCTACCGATGTCCAGCGCGGTAACGAGGAGCGTACTGGCGTCAACTCCAAATGGGTGAGTTTTGTTGTGCGCGCGACTGGCGCTCACTAATCACAGCGCCAGCTTCATTATCCCCGACACATAGCTAACTTTTTTTCTTCTAGGTCTACGGTGTTGTTGTTGGCGCACTGTCTGCTGTGACTTGCTTGGTCTGGTTTGTCCCTAAGCTGATTGGTCTTGCTGGCATCCTCGCTCCCATCTGGAACTTGATCGTCTTCATCCTCTACATTTCGCTCTTTGGCGTGTTTGCTGCCGTAAGTGAAAAGTTACACGCGCTAAATACCCGTTACTAATGTATTGCTTTTTGCAGATGTTCATCAAGGAGGACCCCAAGGGCGACGGCTTTGTTATGCGCATGAAGAACGCTGTCTGGGTCGACCTCGCTGGTGCCATCCTCTGGTTCTTCACTGCCATTGTCAGCCTTGTCTACTGGACCAGACACCGCGATCTCGGTGTCACCCGCTTCACCGGCCGCGCCCGCGTCTAAGCAACACTCTGACGATAGACGGCTGAGCCGCCTTGGGAACCATGGCTGTGAATACCGTCTTGGTCTCCTTCGACTTCTGAAAACACCATGATACCCCTTGCAGAAACTGTCTGCGGCGAACATCCACGGCAACGACTTTTGAGCGCGGAGTTGGACTGATACTGTTTTTCGTTTTGATATTTTCTGCGCGAAGCTGGCTCGGCGCAAACTCCAGCTACCTTTTACGCTCGATCGATTTAATAATACCCTAGTTGCGTCGGTTTGAACATTTTGGGCATGCGCGAAGTATGGTTGTTGGTTACTCCTATATACAATGCTAATATTAATGATTATCCCTCCGACCTTGGCTACCGTAGATTGCCAAGGGAACGCTGCCCTATAACGTAATCTACCTAAGTAAACGGGCTACCGATTCTTCTACCAGGCTATTCGTATAGGTATTCTACGAGTCTACGGCTCTGCTGGTTGCAACACGATGAAATATTCATTTCGATAAAAAAAGGTCTTCGGCTTTGATATCAATACTCCGGCGAACCAATATACCACGGCTATACCTCGCTACCAAATGACAGATTGATCGGCGGCATGGTTCTGCTTATCACAATTCAACAGCGCTACTGAAGCGCAGTGCCGCCCCGATCTGCAGAGCCTCTGAAACAACACAATACTCGCTTACTACGGCATAGCACTTTTTGGCCTGCTGCGCACGCCGCTCAGCGTGGCTTTGTCGGTCCTTAGCGCAGCCGACGAGTCGACGTAAATCTGGTGCCGTGAGGCGTCCCACCACGGCGCCCTTGATAGTGGCGATGCAGAGTACTGGGCACAGCACGGGTATTATACCACACATTCGCGGCGTTGGAAACCGTTCCCCGTCAGCCATAATGTCATTCTGCACACCAGGCTTGCGAGGCGTACTTGGCTGAGCGCATATCCCCTGTATCTGCAGGCAAACATGCAAAGCTATCACATCCAGGCCTTGCCACCTGCCACCCTCCAGCTGCGAGGGTGCCCTGCACACGAACATGTAGATGGTCAAAGCGTGATGCCGACACAGGAGTAGTAGAACCCATCCTGTGGCGATCAGGTAGATGGTGATCCAGCTGGTGGCGGGTGTGACGAACTGGCTGGGCTGGGTAACCAAGTCACCAGTTGCGCGTTGACAGCGGGTGGTGTGGTGGGCGTGTGTGTGTGTTCATAGCACGCGTCCTTGTCCACGCCGCCACCGTCTGAGCTAGTGCCGAATGTCTCGATGATTGTTCCGCTGGGAAACAATGACTTGTAACTAGGATATCGCAGCAGCAGCAGCAGCAGCCTGTCACCCAACCACATGCAAACACCGTTGCTGCAACGTATCGTCATTTATTGTCTTTTTTTTTTTCCTCTTTCTCACTGGCCCACAGCAAAAGTGCAAACTACGTCACCAAGCGGCAGAGAGGAGACGTTGCGATGCACGCTAAACCTAACCAAGCCTAAAGTTCAGGCTGTCGCCAGTACGCAGCGGGGGCCAAAGGCTTTCTGGGCGGCAAGCCAGCGGTGCCAAGGCTTGAGAAAGGGCCGCTGTACTTTTCGTCGAAGCATTTTTTGTGTTTTTGCGCCTACAAATTTTATTTTCGTATGAGGCAGAAATGGTTGTAGATAGCTCAATTTTTTTTAAACAAAAATGTATAAGTTGGAAAAACCGTTGCATGTTATTCGTATAATACTTACCCAGGTGCTGCCTGTAGCTGTTGCGTGCACTGCGCACATGGATGCTTGCCCACCGCTGCACCGCCTGGCGCAGGTGCCGCTCCCTTCTGCCAATCTCCGTGCCAGCAGCCTATCAGTCCACTTTTTGGTGTCTCGATGTCCCCTGTGTGCTGCGCGATCCACCATTTTCGACGTACAAGTACTTTTCGCCGCCTCTGCCTCATTTGCAGCATACGACTGTTTCGTAGAGTCCAGTTTTAATTTCCGTCTCTTTTCTCCTTCTTCATAAAACTTCAGCTTCTTCTTCTTGTCGAATCTGCTTCCCTTTCGACTTGATTCCTGTCAATACAGATCGACTACAACGGCCATCTTTCGACACCTACGGCACCTGAGCCTCGCCGGTTGACACACCACAATCACCACCGTATTGTCCCTCAGCAAAGCGTCTTCAGCACCGTCGCTTGCCCATTTCATGAATCTCAACCATTACATCGTTCATCGTAAGCTCCAAATCATCACAGAAATCACGAACTTTGCTCGAAATTCAAATCGAAAGAACGGTCGTCCTGCAGCCTGCAGAAGGTTGTGCAACGTTCTGAGCCGCTAAACCCGTTCTTCCCACCGTCTGTAATCGTCATCGCCCACTTCTCCCACCGTTCCACGCTGACCTTTCAATTAGCACACGCAGCCGTGCCTACACGAGCAAAAAGTACAATACGAAAGGCCATCATTTTTTCGAAATCTATGTTGGCCTAAAGATTTACAAAGTCGAAGCCCCTCAAAATAGACACACCATTGTTCAGACAGGATCGAACGCAGTGTCATGATTTGATGGCCCCATCATAAACTCAACTGTCGTCATCGTAACTTTCCCGCTCCGGACCAGCCGCTGCATCCAGCAAAAGCTTTGGCCTCGTAATACGGAACGGTGCCCTCGTACGCCCGGAGATCAAAATCGACAACAGCCAGCAAGCGCCTCGACGTCATGTCGTCTACCTTTGCCCGGTCGCTGAATAAGGCACCTGCATATCTATCGCCATGTCGCCGCCCAACTCTCGGCCGTACTCTATCCAACTCTTCTGATTTTTCAGTATCCTCCAGTCGTTCAGACGACCGAGGTGATATTGCAACATCTAATCCGTCTACGCCTGCTCTGGAGACGCTCGAGCTGCATCGTTGTCCCAATAACAGAAGTAAGCACCCATCTTGTTTTCTTATCTTTGTCCATCATCCCTTTGCCACACTCTCTCCTACTGTGAGCAACAAAAACCAAGGCAATACAAGGGATAAGCCCCGCCGTATGTTATGGTCGCTGCTGCGTAGGCTCCACTACAACACCACCTTACCTGTGCTGCTCGCGCGGGGTACAGCGCTCGTGTGCGCTATAGCCTCTGTCTTGGCACCACGACCACCGTCAGGCTGTACGGATCAAAGACCCTGCGGTCTGCTTGGCGTATCTTTGACTTTGTCCCAGGACAAAAGTGCCCGAGCGTGGACTTCTTTCACTGTTATTAAAATAGACACGCACGATTTCTCACATCGTGGCGTCCCCATTTTACATCTTGCATCATCGCAAAATCACAACGGTCTCTCCTACTAACACGGTAAACTTGCAGCTACCCGCGCACCCTCTCCAGGATACGCAGCGTCCCCTCAGCCTTCTTCGAGTCGGCCTATTGCCATAGAAATTCCAAAAATTAAAAAGAATAGTGCTGCTTCTATTTACACACCACCAGAGCCGGTATCTGGTCGAGGAGAGCTTCCTGGGTAAGTCCACTGACAAAACACTCTCTGCACAATACCCTCTAACATGACTTCTCCCAATAGCGGCTACTTTCCTCTGCATGAAGATCCTACCACTCGAGTCCATCACCCCCATCCATTCAGACCAGACGTCAACCCCTTCAAAACAAAAGCTCACTCAACCATGCCTGGCGAATACTCAACGGCGTCCTATCGCCCAACATCCCCCAACATGAGGCCAAAGCAGGCTACCGTTTCTTCTTATATGCCTGCTGGCTTCCACGATCAGCCACTCCCTTTGGGCAAATATTATCCTTCCAACTACGAACAGAGAGACGACTCATTCCAGACGCAACACAAACACAAATCGAATCCTCGTGCTGCTCTTGTACGACAGGATAGCTCAACTTATCCACCACGAGATGTTGACTCAAGACAACGCATGCTGCAGTACCAACGTGACATGGTCGCCCAAGCTGCCATGGTCTTGAATCATACCATGAAGAATAAATCGTCTTTACAAGATTCAGCATTTCACCATGTTTCCATTCCTGATATCCGCCTTGGTTCCGGCAGTGCATACAAACCGCTTTCTCCGAGACTGGATCCTCTGGGAAGCCCAGGCCCAGTGACCCCTATGGAATTGGAAGCTGGAGGCAGTTATCTCGATAAAAGAATCGTGACTACTGAATTCGGTAAAGAGAATCTCGCTCCAAACACTGCAACTTTTTCGCCGCGATCCCTGTGAGACAGATACTATCCCAGGGAGCAGAGACACCGCGATACTACAGACTCTTCTTTGTTTTCGTTTTTTCAGACAGCCATTTGTATTTTCTTTGCTCAACATGTTACACAGCGGAACCTCATAGAATGCATGGATTCGGCGTTGCAAAGCCTGGTTAGACATGGGCGGCTTACCACATTGCTTTTCTTTTACTGTTTACAACTGCTCACCAACCCACGGCCGCTCGTACTAGCGCAGCAAGCTTGTTTGGTTCAATTTGATACCCTCGCTATATAGATATTCAATTTTTAACTTGATTTGATTATACTTTGCATAAAAATTCCCCTAGTTTGTGTTGAATAAATATAATGTCCACGGATGTACAATCTAATAGTGAAGCCTATCACGTGTACTGGCGTCTGAAGCGCGGCGGGAGACGCGTTCCACTTAACGAGTGACGTGAACCGCAAGCAAAGCAAGCGCGCGGGACTCCAGTCGACAACTGTTCATCTTGAAACGGCTAACGAAATTATCGAGGTGGAATTAGTTATGATTATCACACTGTCGATATGTCTTATGCCGTAGCAAAGGCGGTACCTTCGGACGCTGGAACATCGCCATCGCGGCCGACGACATCGATAGTCTACGAGTTCACGTGTCTGTTTACACATGACCTACGAAAAAAACAAAAGCGATGGCAGGATGGCAAATTAAAATACCACGCTTTCAATAAGCGAGTCATGGTATATGATGAACGAGGTCATTTCGTTGGTGATTCACATTGGAACGGCGATGCAGATCTAATGGACGGCGACGAGGTGGAACTGGACAGAGGCAGTGCGATTGTCCAGGTCGCAGAGTGTATCGGCGAGAGGGAACAAGATCTCACTGAGGTATTAGACAAGAGGGCTCGTGAGGTTGAGAAGAGACGACAGATCGCTGCTTCGAGGGCTGGAAGAGTCGGAACCGCTTCATCCAACGCCATACCCAGCAGCGCCACTTCGACAGTCTCCAGAGGCCCAAGACAGCAGCATGTGCCTCTGAGTGCCATGCTCCAAAGCCCAGGCCCAATAGGCAGGGCGGCTATTCCCAGCGAGTCGCCTTTTGAGATTCGCAGGCAAGGCCTGCTCAGCTCCGTTGCACCCAGAAAACAAGCATGTGTTGCAAAGCCGCCTCCTTCCAGAAAACGGAAAGCTAGCGCCTCGCCGCCTGAGAAGAAGGGACATGCTCAGAACCTGTTCGGTGTAAGGTTAAACCTCTCGGCTGGGCCTCCTCCAGAGCTCTTAGCTGCGCGGGCCAGAGCATTGCAAGAACGGACCAATCTACAACGCCAGCGGATGGCTGAGGAACGGGAGAAAGAATCACTCTTTGTTGAAAGTAGCCCAACAGATGCTGCTCCTATCACACCATCGAAACCTGTACATATGCCACAGCCCTCTCGTGGTTTGTTACAAACGAGGCCGCCCCCAAGAGCGCCGCCGATACCACAGCCTACACAAATCGAAATACTAGACGAAGAGAGCGATGCCGAAGAGCCACATGCCCCTCCACCAAAAGAATCAATTCCAAAACCTACTGATGATCATCCAAGAAAGCAGAATGGGTTCACAGATGCTCGCTTGGCCATGGCCAGCGCCAGTGTGGAAGATAGGCCTGATCCGCCAGCGCGCAAAAAGAAGAAGACAACCGACACTAGGGAGGAAGCTGTACGTGATGTATCAGTAGAAGTTTCAGAGAAACAACCAGTCGAACCTGCTCCAGAACCTTCGAAGCACAAAAAGAAATCTGCAAAAGACACCGAAGCTAGGGTTGATAAGGTGTCGTCAAAAGCTTCCAAAGCGAAAACAAGGACGCAACAATTGCCCAAAGCGAAAGAGACGGTTGACAATCCAGATGCATCCAGCACAAGCCAAAATCGCCCTAAGAAGGAGAAACGGAAAATCCCGCCGACACCAGAAGGACCTCGCGCAATCCTGTGTATTAAACCAAGAAAACGACGGGGACTGGTCATGCTGACCGAGCCAATTCGATATCCATCACCCCCTCCTCCAGCAGAGGATCAAGATATGCCTATGAGGTCACCAACACCACCAACACCAACACCGATAATAGAAGAAAAAGATGACGCGCCAATGAGATCACCGACGCCACCAACTACTCCTCCAATAATTACAGCACATCATGATAGCCCCGACTTCGAGCTGGAGTCACCAATGAGTGACAAAACCCCCAAGAGTAGCATGCCTGTACACTCAAAACAACAAAGCCCAGCTGAAGGGGAGGGTCCGATAGCAAATGTTCCTACCGAACCATCACCTATGCCTTTACCTATTCCTCCAGCGTCATCACAAGCTCAAATACCATCCTCTCCCGCTCAACCAACGATAGTTTTGTCGAGTTCACCACCATGGGTGCCAGACGAACAGCCCAAAGACGACGAACCTATGGCCAAGGATGAAGCTGCTGAACCACCAATCACTACTAATAAGCTTGAGTTACCCGCTGAGTCTGAATCTGATGATGGCGCACCCTTGCCAAAAAGGCGTACCCGAAGAGTACAAAAGAGGCGTGAGCCAGAGCCTGAGCCTGAGAAATCACTGCCTCAGGAAGCATCACCGGAGGAAGTGGAAAGCCGTATTCGCCCGCAACGCCGTGCACGGCAACGCAAACAAAAGACACCGGAACCCACATATGCCGACAAGCAGTCTGTGGCTTCTGTCAGCGACGCCGAGAATTCAGATCAAGAAGAGGAGATCTCATCCCCTCCAAAAGGGCCACGCCTTTCGAGAATGGCACGCAAGGGCATTCGAAGCATTGAAATCATCGGCTATGATGATATACCGAACCCCATCCATACACTGGGCTCCTTCGGTGCTGCTCCCACCATCAATATTGGGCCACGGCCAGCTGGCGGTATTGGAATGCCTAGAGTCGACCGTGTGATTCCTAAAGGGAATCTTCCACGACCACGTCCGCCCGCTGCTGATACTATTACAACTGAGGAACCAGTAACTACGACTGTGGCTAAAGAGTCTCTGCATACTAACGTACCCGTATCACCAGTCTCTCTGGACACAGTTCCTGAGACAGCGTCTGCTCCTGTCCATCCAGCTAGTCCGCCGCCACCTATCAAACTCTCGAGCACGGCGGAAGATGATTTGCACCTCGGGGAGATTCTGAAAACTGCTGAAGAACAAAAAACAGGCGATGCAATACGTCCTGTTTCCCCAGTCATTCCGGTGGCAGTTCAAGAGTCAGTTGCAGTTGCACCCGAAGCAGTGGCGTTGAGCAATGTCCCAGTAACTACAGAAAAAGAAGACGCAGCCATTTCATCTAAACCAGAAGACCCAAAGACGAGAGCGTTTCAAAGAAATTCTTCGTTCACAGCCCCTTCACTTACGAGAGGCGCATCAGACTCGTCTTCTGGAAGCACAAAGCCTAGGATCGTCAACCCAGCTACTCGGGGCAAGAAAGCCGCTCGAAAAGAAGATGCAGCCGGACAGATGCCACAATGTATCGTTCCATTTGAGCCAGTGCAGCCAATGCGCCGAGCCGTCGCCCGTCCTGCTTTGAAGCCTGCCATTCTGCGGTCGGCACCACCACGTCCAGCCAATAGTTTCGCAAGCGCAACGACGACGACTAATGCTAGCGCAGTTACGTTTAGCTCTGCGAGCGGTGGGCCCTGGAGCCGGCATGCTCACGACCTGCTCGGTATAGGTCGACCCGGGCCGCCTTGACTGCTGTTGTAAGACCAGAGTCCAGAATAATGACGCTTTAAGCGCAGTATTTCAGGGTTGTCAACTTTGTATCAGCGATGCCTACGCAATGGTCTGAGAGCGAGTCTTCGGCAAGTGGCCAACTCGCCCCGGGCTGTTGTGGGACCACGGGTGTAAGTAGAGCTGGGCAATGTAACCAACCTGATGGAGAGTGAGATGAGCGAGATATTACGATCATATCCATTGCCTACACATAAAATCTTTGTCGATTGGCTTTCGTCATAGGTGTACGGTCAGAATGAAGAAATGAGATG
This sequence comes from [Torrubiella] hemipterigena, assembly GCA_000825705.1. Classification (NCBI taxonomy): domain Eukaryota; kingdom Fungi; phylum Ascomycota; class Sordariomycetes; order Hypocreales; family Clavicipitaceae; species [Torrubiella] hemipterigena. Next base: position 5,690,304 of record CDHN01000002.1, read on the forward strand.
TACACTAGTATTAGTCGTTGCAAATATCATGTTTATAGTCTCTTTATATATACCCTTCATATCTTCATGACACACACTTCAATACTATTCATGCATCGTTCCCGTGACATACTCTACTTCTTAGTTTGTTCTGCAGACAAATCTGAAGCAGTCAGTAGATGGCCAGTTCCATAAACGCCTTTAGCAACCCTTGTAGGCGCGGTCACCACCAGCACGGGCAACAAAGGTAGCCCAATGGCCAGTAAGAGCCTCACAGCTGCGCTGACCGGGAGACACGGTGCCGACATAGTAGGCTTGATCGGTACAAGAGCCCTGGACGCCGCAAGGCTTGCACTGGCCACTCAAGGTGCACTCATCGTAGTGCTGGGGCATAACGTGGGCAGAGAGCTCGTTGGCACCGTTGACGACAAAGAGTAGCTTGTGGCCATTGTAGCCGCAGGCGGTGATGCGGGCGCCGCCGCAAATGTCCGTCGTGTGGTCATTCTTCTCCTGCTGTGAGTAGTACATGTTGGAGCAGGAGCCGCCAAATGAGGCGCGGCCGTTGCAGCCCTTGTCGTCCTGCCAGGAGACGTTGCAGGCCGGGATGCAGCATGTGTTTTGGCCGCAAGAGGTAGGGACGCCGGCCGAGTTGTATCCAGCCTTGCCGTTGGCGGCGACGAGGGTAGCGAAGAGACTGATGGCAGTAATGAATTGCATGTTGGGCGGTATTTAGGTGCAAAAGATGTGAAGATTTGAATCTAGAGTAGTGGTTTGGCTTGTTTATAAGATTCAAGGACGACGAAGGGTGAGTGGTTGCTACGGCTTTATATACTTGTTTCCAGTTCCATGTTTGGCCATTCTTACATCATAGAAGGGACGGTAGACCGGGTCGTCGCATTCATCGTTTATTGAATTGCTTCTAGTTTCATTAAGGTAGCTCGAGACTCCATGATCCCACTTGCCGAGCCCTTCAACATAAGCACTTGTAGGTGGTGAGCGGGCCCCCTTTCGGGGAAGTTCGATCCGCCTAGCAGGGCCGTCAGCCCAATGAGGATCGTTAGCGCCAGTGCATCTGCCGCGCGCGGTGCATCGGATTAGCGAAATAAGAGCAGCTTTAAAATTGGGCGGTGATAGTGTGCTTGCCAAGTGGCTGTGTTGGCGTCAGTGTTCAAAGGAGCAGGACGGTTGAGTATTGGCATTGGGTGCGGTCAGCGCTAGGAGCTGGGCACGACGTCATGGAATCTATGGTTATTGGATTTGTGCAAGTTGGTGTATGAAAGTGGGTTTGTTTTCTTGTAACTGTAATTATGCTGGAATTATATTTGTAGACGGTTTGGTTGGAGACCTGGTTAGTTGTGTTTTCTGCGTCTATCAATAGAGCTGACGCGTACGTTATAGAGCCACGAGCATCCGCCTTGAACACCCACAAAGATTGCACACAGCAATTTATCTATAATAGTCGCAATTTAGTATTCAGTAACTGTTCAAGATATTTCAAATATTTTTCTATTCCAAATTTGGGCCGTTTAAGTGGTTGCCGTATCATATCGCTTTCATACCCTATACAGCCTTGGTGACAAGATTCAGTTTACAACAGATCTGGCGCGTCGCTGGCATGGGTAACAAAAGCGCGGGGCAAGGCCGAGAACCCCTTGGGGCCAGGAGATACTGCACTACCTGGTTATTCCCCGAGGGGCTGAAGCAAAAGAAAGTTTTGAGCTTTCATGCCCAGAGAGTATGACTCCTCCGTACAAAGTATTGTGAGTGGGGGTGAGTGGGTGGTAGCGGCCGCCGTAGCCGTCCGCCATAAAAAAAAATTATCCTGTATGGACAGCCGTGCCAGCTGGCTGTGTCACCAGCTGGTGGCAGTGCCAGACCACGGCCACCACCGCTTTAAAACGACAGCCTGCTCCCACCACCCATCTTCATGACTCTCCGCTCTTTGGTAGCAGGAGCACAAGCCAGGTCACACGCCCGGTAAGCGGCCCATCTCGAATCTGTCGTATCTGCCGATAGGCCTCTCTCGGGGCAGGCGGCGCAGGGCAGCACTCTCCATGATGCTTTAAAGTGACCTACCTGGATGTATGATTACTGCCATAAATGCGCTGTCGGTTTTATTACACAGCGCTGTTGAGTCACATCTTAGCGCACTTTTCCCACGTATGCCACTGCCCATTGACCAATTACAGGGGCCTGCTCTCGCCGACGGGCCCTCTCAAGTGATCCCCACGGTGGGGCGCCGCTGGCCAACCACAGGCACAAACACCCACACCCTGGACAAATCTAGGGCTTCTGATTTGCTGGTTTCGCGGCCATCAACGCCTGGCGCTAAACCCTTTTGAGCACGCCGAAAAGGCCCAGTCAGCCCGCGCTGCGCCTTCTGCTTCACTTCACGAACTGAAATACTGGCCATGACTCCTCCGGTCTACAGCCTGAGGTTCTCTTCTTCTTTCTCTTTCTCCTCTTACGCCTAGATTAACGTTGCCGACTAACAAAGCTCTCACGCACCAGGAACCTAGTTCCTCCTGCCAATCAAGGAATTCCTGCCTCCTAGCGCAATCTGCTATCCTGTCTCTCTTTCAGGATACCACCCACTGAAGCTTGTACGCTGACGTGGTGCGCCGCTCTTCATAGCAAATCAACCAACAAAAACACCAATTGCCCAATCCGCCAACTACCAATGTAAGTTTGCGCCCCCGGCGTCGCAGGTGCAACAGTTGATCCTGACGTTACAAAAAAGACGCCATATTCTACGACAAAGTCTCTAAAGGCTTCTTTGTGCAAATTCAAAGTTTCACCGTGGATTCATACTTCTCTACCATCTCACACTCTACCACGCCAACTATCATGTCGCGGTCTACTACCACTACCTCTACTCTCCCCCAGGGGTTCTCCGTCTTCCAGCCCTCGCTAGGCGCTCAGCTCCAGTTCTTCCCCGCCATGGGATCACAGGAGCTCGATGACCTTGTCAACGCCTACGTTCCTGGTGCTGCCTCGGTGCAGGAGAAGCGAGCTAGCATTGCTCTCGACTTCTTCGAGCACACTCAGATCACCGGACAGTCGTTCAAGTTCTACCCCGTCTTCGCTGCCCCCTCCGCCACTCCCTCTCCTTCCACCTCCGCCGCCTCTTCCTTCAACGTCTCCCCAGTCAACCAGACATGGGACTGGAGCCAACCCTCGCGAGCGGGTTCAGTGTCTTCGCATACCTCCACAAACCGTGTGAGCAAGGCAAGCGCTTCTCGCCAGCGTGCTACTGACTTCAATGTCCTGCCTGGTATGAAGATCATGACCAAGGATGGCCGTGATGTGACAAACTCGGCGTCTCGAGGATCAAAGACCAAGGAGCAGCGCGACCACGCACACCTGATGCGCATCATCAAGGCTTGCGACAGCTGCCGGAAGAAGAAGATTCGATGTGACCCCAGCCACAAGAAGCGTGGAGGTTCACAGGTTGCTACTACTGCTGCTCCCGCAAAGGTTAGCAAGGCCATGTCCTCGCCACCAAGACCACAACCATCACCACCACAATCGATATCACCGCCAGTTTCTTTAGAAGAATTTACCTTGGATGCGACAACCTTTGACCTAGACACCAACTTCGACTTCGATCTGTCTGCATTGGAGCCTTCGGCCGATCTTTGGGACCAGTTTGTCCAGTTCCCTGCTGCCGACGATTATGGAGACTACAACCTCTTTACGGACCTAGATGGCTCCCTGTCCTCTCAGTCCTCGGTTCCATCCTCTTCCTCTCGCAGTAGCAGTAGCAGCGGCTCAGGCTCAGTTTCACCCTCGCTCCCCAATGCACCTCATGGCCCAATTGCAGCACCGATCACCCTTTCTCAGTTGGATACCGAGGTTTACAACGACTACACCGACTTCAACCTGTACTCGCCTGGCTCAACATTCTCTGAAGATGAACGTATGCTCGATATTGGATCGTCGTCAAGCGGCCAATCCAGCGTTAGCCAATCTCCTCGTGAGGACATGAACTATGGAACCGATGTCGGCGGAACCGCCGGCGTTCTCCGTGCTTCTTTGGAAACCGTTGCCGATGGCGTTGGCTTGGGACAGAATCACGACCGTCCGGCGGCCTTCAATGCTGCCACTGAATCCAACATCGCCTCTGCCGCCAACTACCACTCATCTGCCGCCTTCGATGGTCTTAGCTTCACTACCAACTCTTCTGGCCAACTAATCATTTGTTGTCCACCTGGCACGGTTGCCGTTGCCAACGGCGCCACTGCTCATGGCCTCAACAACAACGTACGTGTATCCCGTCGTCCGTCAACATTTCAGAAATTAACCGTGATTCAGGTCGCTTCTTCCGCAGTTGCAGCTTCGTCTGTACACACCGCAGATATGATACCGGTTCGTACCCCTAGCCCACAACGCTGGTGCAAACATGTTCGACTGACTGTAATTCAGGACCTTAACGATCTGCTTGCCTCGCCCACCATCATTGACGTCGGCGCAGGCGGCAGCGGCCTAGAAGGCCCTCTGTCTGATGCCACCTCTGTCAAAGCAAGCCGCCGTACTGTGTCTAGGCGTGGTGAAGGAGACACTCCCCAGGCTACCGTCCTCTCAAGCCGCGATGCTGGTACTGTATACTACGCTACCGCATCGTACACCGCAGAGCCACAGCTTGTTCAATCTTCTGCTGATGGCGTTAATGCTGCAGTCTCGGTCTTGGCCGCGACCGGCACCGCTGCTGTTACGCCTAGTCAGGCCCTTGCTCGCGATACTGGCGTTGGTCGCCCTGACCGCGACAGTAATGCCCAATATGGTCTGCAACAGGTCTCTCCCGTGTCAGACGTAATCGCCACAGGTGATCGTGGCGGCGTTGGCCGTACTGATCTTGATGATCGTCACCTTGATGTTGCTGCTGCTATGGCAGCTGAACGCGATGGCGTCGGTCGCATTGACTATGTTGATCGTCAACCTACCGTTGTTTCTGCCGCTGCAGGTGAATCATCTGCCGGCGCAAGCAACGACTACACTCTTGCCAAGCCAACTCAACCCGCTCTTGGTCAACAAGATATTGCCTCGGCGATGTCATTCATCGCCAGCCAGACGATTGTTGCTGTCATGCTCTGCCATACCGTCGCGTCTCTCCAAGCCGGAGTCTCGTCATCTGTACGGCCAGTGCTCCCCGCAAGCGGGCTACACGGCTGCCAAGAACAAGAGACGCAATCCAATGATCTCGTGTTGGCCAGACCCATCGCTGTGGTTTAGTCCGTCACGCTGCATGGCGCTGCACTACCTGTAGCTGTACCTGCCGTGGCGACGGTTGCCACAGTTGCTGCTTCTGTTCTTTTTTCTTTACACTGTTTAGCGTTTTCGTTTCCACTTTGCAACATTTTCACTCGTCTATACCCTCCTAGACTGGTTTCTTTAGCGTCGAGCGTTGACGCATTACTTGTACTACTACACTACATCTATTTCTTATAGTTGGCTTGGGAATTCCCCACAGTGCTGGGAATCGGAATAAAAAGTTCGCGGCGTAAATCCGCATGATTCTTAATATTTTATCACTGTCTCTTACTGTGTCTAAAAACTCTTTGTATCGTAGCGAATGGTGCCGTTTGGTGTTTGCTCGGCCCGTATTACGGCGGCTGGTCGCCTGGATGCCCTACACGTGACTCTCTCTTGAACGGTTTTCTGCATACTTGGTAGGACGACTTGAAAAACTCAAACACATCGAATAAGGGCCAATTTTGGGTCGGTTTTTCATTTGAAATAATTTCCGATTCTCTTTTTTGGATACATTTTATTCTCTTCATTTATTGGTTTCTTGGAGACCATCACGAACGGTGACTTTTGTCAAAACCAACGCCAATAGGCGAATCCAACTGCAGTCTTTTTTTTAGTGAGGTGACCGGTCAAACGCAGGCTGTCTGATTTGTCTGCCTTCTCTGATTCTACGAACAGAGGACAGAAGGGCGGTCAAGCGTTAGTTAAGGACGGCACAAGAGCCCAAGTTGAAGGCCTCTGGAGCTATTCGCGCTCAGAGCGTGGATTCTGTCGAGGCTTTGATATTGGCGTCTTGGCCATCTTGTTTGGGTGTGAAGGTTCGACCAGCGCCGATTGAATAACACTCTCTATCTGCTTGTCAGGATTCATTGCATGGTCCAAAGCTTGCTTACCCACGCATCACTTGAAGGAGATAGTGTGCAGTGAAGACTGAGAGTACGACTGTTCCAAATACGACTGGTACTTGAAGCAACTGACGCCATTGTTGCTGCAAGACGCTGAAGCCCAACTCTTTAGGAACATCTGGGATCTGCACGAGGACTGCTTGCACTGTGTAAACCGTTACTCATTTTACAAACGGAGGCTGCTGGAGAAGCAGTCCAATTACCATGGCAGCACCACCACCCACAGATTCCAAGCCAAAGACTCTTGGAATCAAACGAGCTCTGAAGAGATTATTTGGAAAGTCACCGACGCGTCAAGCTGGTGAATGGATACATGCTGCCAGTGCCGACCAGCTGGCAACTGGCAACACCTCAGAGGAAGGCGCGGCAGCTGGCGACTCAGACTCTCATCGCTACGCTGCATCGTCCTCGCATATCGATTTACGCTCCGACACAACCACCACACAAGCGACAAACGTTGCGTCAGAGAAGGAAAAAGCACCCGCCGATGCTGTAATTACCTCTGCAGTACCCGACGAAATGCCCTTGGAAGATAACAATGGCAATAAGCTGCCGTCGAGGGCAAAGCTCCTCGCCGATAAACAGAAGAAAAGCCAGGAAAACAAAGAAAATATTCCACCCGCGGAAGAAATCGACAATGTGACTGCTTCTATGGGCGCTGTTCAGATTGATGGCGCATCAGAACACCACCCAGATCCTGTTCCCATTTTGGAGACGGATCCCGTTATCGCTGCTGAACGGGCTCAACATTTACGATTTATCGGAGAGGCTTTGGATATGGTGAGTGCTTGTATACGAAAAATTGATTTACGCATGTTAACAGGTTTAATAGGCCCGGCTGGCTCTGAAAATTAATGAGACGCCCGTTGGTTGTGTGCTTGTTAGAAACGGTGAGATTATTGCGAGAGGCATGAACGCTACGAATGTAACCAGAAATGGAACACGACACGCCGAATTCATGGCTATCTGTGCGTTATTATCATCCCCCTCCAAAACCGGCCCCCGCACAACACGTCTAAAGCCAAAGGAGCTGTCCGAGAAGGAGGTCCGCGATATGAAAGAAGAACGAGAGGCTCTGATCGAAGATGGCGAATCTGTTGACACGGCGTCTGAAACGGCATCGCTGAACAACATAGCGCTACACGAAGGGAATGAGGATGGAAGCAAAAGCCATCTCTACCCCTACGGGCAGAAGCTCATTTCGGACGAACGCGTGAATAAGTCTATCATCACAGAGAGCATTCTTTATGTTACGGTAGAGCCGTGCATTATGTGCGCCTCGCTGCTGCGACAGCTTGGTATTAAAAAAGTCTACTTTGGAGCGGTGAATGATAAGTTTGGCGGTACAGGTGGTGTATTCAGCATTCACGCCAATTCTCTTCCAGTCTCCGAAGATGGACAGACCGCCAGCGCACATCCCATGCCACGTGCAACACAACTAGCTGATGGAACAGGAGGGACTCTTGGTATCTCTTTCCCTCCTGGCGGCGGTGATGGTGGCAACGTGGAGGCCGGATATGAGATTGAAGGCGGTTGGGGTCGGGATGAAGCCGTCGGATTACTACGTCGGTTTTATGTACAAGAAAATGGCCGAGGTAAGAGAACTATTCGCAAACTATGGGAGACTTGAATGCTAATCAGAGCAGCACCTGTGCCTCGAAAGAAGGAAGGGCGAGCAGCTCGACTCGCAGCCATCGAAAATGGAGAGCTGATTGAAGGAGAAGACCAACTAGGTGACACGACGCCAACGAGCGATGCCAGTCCGGACAACTTCATGTCGAAGACCACTGAGTCAAGTGGCCTTGCATGATGTATGCATGGCGCGAGGAACTAGTTTGCCGCCAGATCCGCATATTTTGTATTATATTTTCTACTCTGAGTCGGCGAAGATATCCGTGGCTCTACATAATGAACTGATGCATTGATTACTCATTCTAATTCCTATTTTTAATTACTATACTGATGGGGTTCAGTCTTGATATGCAGCGCTCCCATCAGCAGAGGCATACCAGTTCGCCGCGGAATGGCCTTGTACGAGCCATGCGTCAAGGTCTAGTTTTTGGAGGCGTCGATGCTGGCCTCAGCGACAGGTTCACGAGAAGCACGGACCAGGCGTGTTGTTTCATCGCTAGTCTCCTCGGCATCGCCGTATGGCTGGAATCGGGGATGGGCAGCGCGGCCTTCTTCAATAATAGCCGCCACCTCGTCGTCTTCTTTGTTGCTGGCAAGGCAACGCAAGATGAAGTAGCCATGGATAAGACTGTGAACCGGTTAGATAAAGGGCTAAGCGAGATAAATCTAGCGGTGCTAAAAACTTACAGGTTAGTCCAGAGAGCGAGTGTATTGTAAGTGCCCATGACGACGGCGCCGGAACCGCCTCTGTATCCTCTCCACCCACATCCTCCTTGTGAGAGTATGATGATGCTAACAATGATGAAGGAGAGATGAAAGGTGAGCAAGCCAAGATCGGCGAGAAGAGTAACGTATTTGCGGAATGAACCGCGTCTTGGAGTAGTCTCGGGAAGCCTGACACGTCGGCTACGTAGATCGATGACGGCGAGCAGAGCAGAGCCTGCGAGCCCCAGGAGACCAAGTGCTGGAAATACTTCCTTCGAGATGGCACCCTGTACGATGTAGGGCACAAAAGACACGACGAAGACGAAGATGCTGAGCTTTCGTAGGACAATGGAGAGCGAAACGGTGATTTCGTCTTGGACGATGATGGAGACAACCATTTTGATGGAACTTGCGGTGAATTAGGGATGACTTTTTATTGGCGATGCAAACTAGGAGAGTAAAGGGAATCACTTGTCGGGCAGAGATGCTTTATAAAATTCTTTGGCGTCTAAGAAGGACCAATTACGCGGCACCGTGTGCTTGAAGCGGCGATTGTGCGGCGTGGATCACCCTGCGGCTGTGATCCATCAACAAAGCGCCGCTCAAGGCCGCGCAAGCACTCTAAAACACAGGCATCAGCCTAGAACTTTAAAAATAGAAACTATGTATTAAATTAAATTTCTAGACTTAATCATATAGTACTAGCCTGCTACATTACGCATGCCCCAAGCATATATATTGCGTTGCCTTTCCTAGAGTAGATATCTCCGAAGTCGCTGCCTACCAAAGGATCACTCCAAGCGCCTTGTCGGATCATAGCTGTAACAGGCTAACCGCCTCCCTGAGACGCGCGGTGATATATACAGACCAGAGTCATGAGCACTTTGATGTCCCAGTCGGCGCCCTTGTCCGCCCTGATCTCCAGGGTGCCTGCCTTGCCAATGCCCTTGTCGGATGTAAAGACGGCCAAGACGACGCCATCGTCACCAGTAAGTTTCCAGTTGCGCGGTGACCAAGAGGAAGGCTGCACACCATCCACGCCTTCGCTGCTTGTCCGTTTCCACAGAAGATCTGTCAGACGATCCTCGTCGTCTGATGTGTCCTTGGACGGCATGTACGTCGACCACTTGTACTCGAAGCGGGACAGCTTGGTCTTTTCGAGCTCCTCCCATTCGACATGGGACGTCTGGCCTGGATCACCAAACGCCACCTTGATCGTTTCGGAAAACGCTGGCTTGTAACTGGCGCCTAGAATGGGCGCATTGTCCGAGTTGTCCGAGCCAGCGTAGAGCGTTAGGCCGGGGACGGACTTGGAGAAGGGCTTGACTTTGATGTCGACGTAAAACTGGCGCTGCTCTGCGTCGTCGTCGGAGATGATGTCGTAGTGTGCTTTGAAAGCAGGCTTTAAGAGTCTGAAGCGTCTGGACATTGTGTTTGTTTGGATGCTTGTGTGAGAGAAAGGATGAGATGGTTAGACTGAATAAAGGGCTTCCCGGGAGACTTGGAGGCGAGCTACTTATACTGGCATCTCTCGCTGCTTCGGCATTTCGTTGCTGCTCGTGGCTCCCGATTAACCGGTGATGGAGATCGAAGCCTCACTTGCGCCAGTGACGATGTTCGTCCCAGCCGCGCTTATCACTGACCGATTATTCTCACCGAATCGCCACGGGTTTTGTTAGTGTTGCGCCCGAAGCGATGAATACGGCGCAGGCTAGCCCTGTAAATGGACATTAGCCGGGCTGCGCCTCCTCGGATGGATCGGCGGCGGGCGATGGGCGGGCACCTCGTTGCATAATGCCGTTTTGGGAAAGTATAAAAATAAAAAGACACACCTAGGAAAATTTTGTAGAATAATTTTATGCGGCTTATACGTCAATTAAACTATTACGCTCAATAACTCAGCCAAACACTCTTCCACATATTCCTATTCGGGTAAATCTTGTCGACCAGGAAGCGAGGCGAACGAAAGCAATCTGATGAAAGTCAAAAGAAACTTATAGCTAATCACTATACATAACATAAAAAGAGTTTAAATTTTCAAAATTAAGTTTTGGTATTTCAAGCTTTTCGTTACTAAAATTTAGAACAAAAACTATTGTCTTGAAAGAAAAAGCCCTATATTCTAGCTACATATATGGAGGATGTGCCCCTTGGTTCCTCTTGATTTCCGTAACCACAACTTTCACTTTTACATACACCATAAAATCTTTTAGACCATGGAAGAAAAACTGTCTTACAGTGCCCCCAAAAAGAACCGAACTTTCAAGATCAAATTGAGAGATTCTACCAGGCAGCCAAATCACCTGTAAACAACGGTGAAGATGATGCTAACCCTGTCCTAAAGCCAGCAGACGATATTTCCATTCATAATATATCTTGGTGGAACAAGGGTAAATTTCTTACGCGGCCCCAAAAGAGGAAGTGTATGGACTGCCAGCGGGCCAGAAAAAACAACCTTTGGTAGTCGTCTTTATGACCTGTGTCAGCCATTACATTGCAGCGGATGCGATGCTGAGCACCCCGCGATTCTATTTACCGCCGAAGATCGCAATCGTAAGGAGGATCGCAAATGCATGATATGGTGTGGCAAAATCTCAATCTGCCTACATTTGTCACTTACATGGGCCGAGCTTCAACGAATTAAACGCAAATATAAGGCTTGGACCAAAATATGCACAAGTGGCTGCCAGGATGCGCCCAGGGTTAGAGTGCTCAATAAACCAGGCGACCCCCTATCAGTTTATTTCTTATGGAAACATCAACTTCAACCGGGTGATAACAGGTCCAACCTTACACTTCAGGCCTTGCAGTTCTTGAGAACCAAACATGAGTCCTACAACAAGGCGTTCTGCCCACATATGCAACTCGACCCATATAAACTTAACCGAACGGATCTTATCAAAAAGAGCTTTTTTCGACAGGCAGCCTCGCAGTATTGATTGCGTAGCTTGTCAAAGCAGCGTTTATTTCTATTTCAATGATCAGTCTAGTCCGTGTATAATTGGCCGAAAGGGTTTCGCGGAAACTCTTCGGTTTCCTACGGAGCAACTGTGGGCTATGTTACTAGATGATGAGAGTACTGGAGTTTCTACAGATACGGCGCTGAAAAATATCACTTGGTGTGATTCTGTGAGTTGCATTACAAGTGCAGAACAGCATAGACACGCCTTTTTGATTGAAACGGCCCATATTCTGCACAAGGATATCGAAATGCTGCACCCCGAATCTTTTGGGAGTGTTGTTACTAGAATGTTAAACTTCTGGAGAATTAGACGTCGAGAATTCAAGAAGGATTCGGCGGAATATAACCGCCGACAGGGGGTATGGGAGCGTCGTCAAAGGGTGGTGCCATCTCGTACAGCAAAGAAATAGGGTGGTGTTTTATCTAGTCGCAAACATTACGCCAATAAACATTACACTAATAAATATTATGATAGGAAATTAAGTTAGTTAATAATAATTCTATTAGTGCTAAACAAAACTTAGTAGTCTTTCTCTCAAATTATATCATACGATCATTACAAACGTTCTGTTAGATGGCGTCAGTGTCTAGAAAGACCACTGCTCGCACCAGTGGATAAGCAGCTTCTGGGTAACAACGCCCATTTCGCGGACTGTTTGACTAACTGCCTGTGATATCTGGGTCGAGTATCCTGGATGCTTAGACTCTGTATCCTCCGGCTTTGGCAACAGGGCCTTGTATGTATCCAGCAGCTTAAATGCCGGGTTGGAGTCCTCGCCCGCCGCTTCAACGGCCACAACCCAGTCATGCATGCTGACGAGCTGAAGAGGCTTTTCTTGCTTCTCGTAAAAGACTTTGATTCCGGCCGTGAGTTCCTGCCACTGTGTAACGTTGGGATTGGTCAGGTTGAAATAGCCAACGTGTGCCTCGTTGGCGCCTGACGATGCGGTTGATGCACAGCCAGTAATGTCAATCACGGCATTGGCAACGTCTTCAATGGGCATCCAGTCAACTGCGTTCAGACCACCTATTTGTTGAGGCAGTTTGCCAATCTTGACAGACGAGGCAATGATGGATGGGAGCCATTCTTGCTTGTTCCACTGACCCTTTTCGCCACTAGGACCAGCAATTTGGCCAACACGGATATTGGCAGCTCGGATTCCAGAGGTTTCTGCTGCCTTGTCCAGGATTAAAGAGCCGAGAAGCTTGGATTGACCATACCCGAGCGAGGCGTAGCGGAAGTCAAGAAGTTGCTTCTCAGGGATGGGCTCAGCGTTTGGCCAAGCGTCGACAGTGCCGATGGAAGAAAGGAATACGATAGATACTTTCTTGTCTGCTTTTATGGCAAAGTCGGCCAGACTGCGTACACCCTTGATCACTGGCTCGAATGACTCCACTGCCATGTTGAAGTTGACAGGCCAGGCGTTGTGGATGAAGCGGTCAGCTGTCTTGAGAAGCTCAGTATATTTCTGCTCACCAATACCAAAGAACTCTTCGGCAAGATCGGCCTGGATAAACTCAGTTTTGGGGTAAGTCGTGGCCAGACCGCGCATGGCGCTCACATCTGGCTGTCGGCTCTTGCCTCCGTCGGTAGAACGGTTTAGACAGATAATCTTGGAGACAGATGAAGATTGCTCGAGATATTGTAGGAGGTAAGAGCCAAGACTACCAGTGGAGCCGGTAAGCAGGACAACCTGGCCGGTTGTGTTGGCATCAATTTGTGTGCTGCTTGGATTAGGGAAGTCTTGCGTGTACTTCTCCAAGAGAGCTCTCAAAGTATCCGAGTTGTCAAGTGCGGCGGCATCTGCAGCCTCTCTTCCATCACGGATGCATCTAAAAATGTACTTGGATAGCTTCTGAAGGGTCGATTTCTGGTAAATCGTTCTCGGGGACACTTCTGCCAAATCCTTAGAGATACCAGCTGCCTCTAAACCGTTCGAGACAATTCTTGCGCCGGTAATAATCTGCAAAGAGTCAATACCAGCAGCAGTAAAGTCTGCTGTTTCGTCCAGACTCGTTACACCCAGATTGTCTTCAAAGACGGAGCGTATGGATGCCATCAAGCTCTCCTCAGATGCTGTCTCGATTACTGCGGTGTCTTCTGCTCCTGTCTTCTCGTAGATTGCGTCAATCTCGGCACCATATCTCTTCAACACAGAGCCCTTCTGTAGTTCGCCTTTGCCAGAGTACGTAAAGGGTTTGGTTTCGTCTGATAGAGTAATAAGATGCTTTGCAATGCGTCCATGTTTGACAGTCCCGGCGTTTACCTTCTTAACCAATGGCCAAACGCTATCGATCAACTCCTTCTTCTTCTCTTCTGTGTCTGGACGCTCAACGGGATCAAGGAACATGGCGGCTTGGAATTTGCCGGCGCCAACGACCAAAGCAGATCGTAGTTTTGGATGCAAGCCAACCGTCTTCTCAATGGTAACTGGATTCAGCTTCTCGCCGTTGGAGAAAACTATGACGTCGTCGGAGCGGCCGCGGTGGCGCCAGTGGTTTGGAAGGGTAGGATGCGGCGAGTACATATCACCAGCTCTAAATTCTTTGGCGTCGGGAAATGTGATGAAGACGCCTTGCCAATCACGTTTCTTCTCGTCTCGGACCATGACTTGCTCATAGAGATCGTCATCCAGATGGCGGTATTCACAGCCAAACTGCTCGTTGTTGAAGATGAAATATTCCCAATTCGTGGTGTCCTCCTGCCAGTAAAGAGGGTAGATGCCGTATTCCGTAGAGCCGATACCGTTGACAAAGACGACGCCTTCAGCAGCAAGTTTGTCACCAGCGGCTTTAGGAATGCTACCACCGCCCCAAAATATAAACGAGAGCTTCTTCAGTGTTGCCAGGCCTTCCTCGGTTTCACTCATTTCTGCAACAACAGAAGGCGGAAGCCCAGCGCCATCGGCAGGACAATACTTGAAGATCTCGACCACATTATCGGCGGTGACTGGTTTGGTACCCAGGTTGAGCGCCATGGGATGGCCCCAGAGGACAGCAATAGCAATAGAAAATATTAGACCAGTAGCATGAAACAAGGGCACTGGAGGTAATTAGAACGGTGCTGGTGGGTATTAAGGAAGAAGATCATGGCTGCACTTACTTGGCATCAGCATCGTCTTGCTCAGTTGTCTCACTCTCTCTATGAAAAACGTATGTCCTTCCCAAGTTGGCATAGTCTGATACCGATCAGACAGGGCCATGAATTCGTTGTTCCAAACAATGGGTTTCGGTATGCCAGTAGAACCACTCGTGTGCAAGACTGCAAATAGATCACTCTTGGCTTCATCGTAAGACTTGTTGTATGGAAAAGGATCCTCATCTTTGCTGGCATATATCTCGTTAAGAGGTTCGATTATCAACGTCCGCATAGGATATGCTGCGAGCCATTCCGTAACAAATGGCTTGGATTCTTCTGCATGCAGCAGACACTGGCAGTCGGTATTTTTGGATAGTGATACTTGTGCTTCGACCGAGTTTCTAGGTGATGGGAGGAGTACCTAGACAATAACAGTTGTAAGCAGTGCTTTTATAACACAAACCCGGGCGGCATAAAATTCCGTACCTTGAAGCCCGTTTTAATAGCAGCAATCGCGAGAACCAGATATCGCACATCGTTTGGTCCAATGTACGCTATGGTTGGGAACGAGCCTGGAAGCGGGGTGCCGAGTTTCTCGACCAGCCAGTGGGACATGTGGTTAATAGAATCTGCGTATTCTTTGAATGTAAATGGTCTCCAGCCATCTTTGGCTTCATCGCCTATCGGTACTTGGACAAACACTCGGTCCGGCTCGTTTTTGGCGTAATCGTCAATCACAGTGGGAAGCAACCTCGCGCCAAATGGCGAGCTTCCAGCCGCTGGGGCATTACTAGATGCCGTGGTCATGTTTGCTGTGAGTGTTGTACCGATTCACCTTTGTGTCTTGGGTGGAAGAGTGTTATTTATACGGTGACTGGTGGGTTTTAGCCGGGAACGACGGCACGTTGGGTGACTTCTTCTACGCTGTTCAGAGGGTTGCCATTGGGGTTTCCCTTCGCATAGCATGACGCCACTCGCATTTTTTACCTTGTTAGTTTCATCATAGTTGGCAGCGTCGTAGTCGGTGCCGAGCGGGGACGCTACCGTAGTAGCATTTCCATAGTGGTTCGGTGCTCGTCTCCGAATGCGATTATCACTTCCAAACAACCCGCGAATTTGTCAGCCTTGCATTCCCAAGCCATTTCCGTCCGATCTCATGCCGAGATGCATTTGGCAAGCGGATCTCTGCCGTCGGCTGTGAAGGCGCGAACCCGACATCACGCCTCCTTCGTCAACTGTGCCCATGAAACTTCTTCGGCCTCGCGACTACCACCACCGAATGGGGCCGGCGATCGCCCCCAAATGAACTCCAGTGGCCCACGCTAGCGTTGCGGCGCTCGCTGGCGGTCCGCATTTTCGGCAGACAAAAGCCTCGATCGGGCATTGGCGTCGACGCCTCCTCCGATGCCCGTCTCTGGTCCTTCTTGATCACAAATCACCACTTCAGCGTTCGGCTTCAGCGGCGGAAATAGTTCCTCATACAACAGGGTTAGTAAAATTGATTCTATTAGTATCCGTCTAGACTGTGGCAAAATTGTAAAAGTCTTGCATCTCCTGCTGGCTCAGCGCTTCAAAATCGTACTCTACTGGTTCTTCGTGACCATTGGCTATCTCATCCTCGGCACAGTCCTGTCGTCCGCTGCTCATGATTACATCGTATAGTTTGTTGTATCCGGATTGCGTTCCTTCGACATCGACTGGCGAGCTTTGCGAGGTTTCAGTGCTCAACCCTACAAGCTGGCGCCAGGACTTGTCAGCTTTTACTATATACTCGTCAAAGGACATTTCAAATAAGCCTAGGCCCTTGGGATGCACCGTCGCCGCGTGAAGTTGGAGAGCAGCTTCGGGGTCCGCCCTTAGACGAGCTAGCTCAGACTTTCGATACTGTGTAACCAAATGGTATAGCTTCTGGAAGGGCACAACCATGACAGTTCTTTCGGCAAGCTGTTCAAGCTCTCCCGGGCCGGAGTCCTGAAAGACATTATGCATAGCCTCCCAACCACGTTCCAGAATGGAGCTCCATGGGTGTCGTAACATTTCTGTGAGCATCATAGAAGAGCCATGCCATCGAGTGTATGAGATGAA
The DNA here is from genome assembly GCA_000825705.1 of [Torrubiella] hemipterigena. Lineage (NCBI taxonomy): Eukaryota > Fungi > Ascomycota > Sordariomycetes > Hypocreales > Clavicipitaceae > [Torrubiella] hemipterigena. The sequence goes on from CDHN01000002.1 coordinate 5,706,901, forward strand.
AACCCATCTAAACTGCTTCAGAGAGGGATGGTGTGTTCCGAGGTGATTGAACTCAAACATTTCGCTGATACACGCAACACGCAAGAGGCTCGGAGGCCGCCGTATCGTTACTGTCACACCGTCTTCACTCATGCTTGGAATTAGGCATTGCGTCATCAGTCGCAACTTTGCCATAATTAATCCCATCATCGCTTCGCATCTAAACCTGATGTCAGGTGTAGCATCTGCACCAATGTAGTGCTCGCGGATGTATGCCGCGCAGTTTTGCCACTCTTCATTGCATCGCGCCTGTAGTTGATCAATTTCTGCCTGCGTTCGTATACCATCGGCTGCCGTCAAGATCATCTTTTGCACCGCTTCCGATGTGAGAAGTGTTTTGATTCGAATCAGTACAAAGCTTGACTCCGTGAAGCCCTTGCGCTCGGTTGGTAAATGCGCTGCTTGTGGCAGTAGGTCGCTATCGTTAATGTTAAGAGGAGGGTGTGTATCGTATGCGCCAGAAACAAACATCGGATCCATGGCAATATCCTCGGACGCTCTTCTGTCGAGCACCACTACACCCCAGAATAGTCGCCGGTGAATTTCAGTGCGGAAGGGCGAAAGGTTTTGAAGGTGGGTGCCGTCTCTGTGAAGGCCCAGCGACTGTGCAATGCGTACGGCCAGTGGTATCAGCATGGCAGAGTGTCTAAAATCGCCATTCTTTCTTAAGAAAAGCAAGAATAATACTAGTGCCTGAAATGTGAGAATTTCGGGAACTATAAGGAACTGTGCTTTGGCGAGTGATTGCTCAATAGCAAACCGAAAGCGCTTAAGTAACGGCTGCTTCTCTACTCCCATATCTTTGAGAACCTTGAAAAATGTTAGTTTCTGTTTACTGATGAATGTTGATTAGCATAATCCACTTACGTCGGCATCGTCAAGGGATGTGATTGCGCCATAGTAGATCGCAAAGAGAAGTGTCTCAATCGCAGGTGGCAAATGGGACATATCCGTAGCGATGGTTTCTATAATCTTTTGCATAGTGGGTACGTGGAAGCATTTCGTCATAGGGTCGATATTCGTCTTCCATACGTGCCACAAGTAGGGAATCTGTGAGGGTAGCGGATGAAGACTCTGGAGATTCAGTCCGTCTAATGGTCCGTGAATAAAAGTCTGGCTACTGTCAAGAGCGGATGCCGCTGAGGGTATCATTATTCGATTGCTGCTTTTATGGTTATTTGCTTTTGGGTCATTTGACAACCAGTCCGTATCAACGTGCTGTTCCAGCTGTTGGCGCAGGTTACATTAGTGTCCAGTTCGCAACAAGCTAGTCGGGTATACATACCTGTACATTGATGTGCATCCAAAATGCACTATGCAAGTATTTCGCTTTGCCGTCAGGATCCAGCAGTAGTCTCCCGTAAGGCTGCTGGAAGGCTGCAGAGCGGGAGGCGTTGGGCTTCTTGGGGACTTTGCCTCGTAGATCCTCTACGATGCTTTCCAGCTTTTGCAGCCTCGAGGTGATTTCATCTGCCGCATCATCTTCGTCATTTCCATTCAATGACGATCCCAAAAGAGAACGCCGCGGACGGTTTGCTGACGGGAAGATGCAGGGGATATTGTTGCGTGAGCAGTGATTGCACGGGTTTCGGCGGTCACAGCGAACCTTGCGGCGATGGCACGTGAGACAGCTTCTGGATGAGGCGATAGGCTGTACAGGCCTTGATTGATCAATCGGTGACTCGCTATCGTGTGGTGGTGTTTCGAAATCCATTGTGAGTCAAGGAAATTGTGAGCGAGGCTCTGAAGCAAATATGAGTCTTAGACTCAGCTAGCAACCCTCGATTTATTCCGTTAGAAGTTTGGCCGTCAGCCTGCAGTTAAATTGAAGCAGAATATCTCGTCTAATTATCAAAGGACATGATTCCGGGCCTGCCGGTCGAACTGAGCCTCGTTGGTGAAGAAAGATCTACAAGCTTGTGCTGGTGGAGGGGAACCGGGCGGCGTTAGTGTGTGCACCCGTTGGCAGGTGGCGCTGCGTAAGTTGTGTGACGGGTGTCGCGACTGGACCGTGGTTGAAGGAAGGCGGACAGTTGTACTGTAGCGATAAAAGATATTTAGAATAAAAAATTGTACACAATTGAAACAATAGACACTTTTTTTTTCCTTTTAAATTTATTGCGCATTTATTTCTCGTTTGCCTCGGACTGTGCGGTACAACCCAGCCAACGGCTAACCAGCGTGACAAGCGTCTGTATGAATGGGTACGTACCTCGGATTTGCCAACGGCTCGCAAGGCTCTCGGGGTCTCAGCCGCTTTGGATTGCGGCTTAGAAATCTCTCACCTCTTGGACAAACATGAGACAGGAACAAAAAAAAGAGATCGCCAAATCAACGAAATATTTGCGCCACAAGACGGCGTGATGCAAAAAGAGAAATTCACTTGCGTGATCTGGGAATCGAACCCAGGGCTCCCCGACGTTGCGGATGGCAACGGAGAATTTTACCACTAAACCAATCACGCTAATGGATGGAAGCAATAGCAGCGATATAATCCTTATAAAGTAACTCGCTGTATATCACGTACAAAAAGTAGTTAGATATAGCAGCCGCCTATCAATTGAACCATCTCGTCTTGCATTAATTGTATAATCCTAAAGCTATTCTCCCTGCATATGTATTCATGGCCTCCTTGTTACGTCATGATAGCGGCAGGGCGCCGCCCCGACAAGGAGGTGGCTACGATATTTATAGAATATTATGTATGGCATAAATACATTGCATGTATCGACTTTTTAGATGACTATTACATATAAGATTTGTGTAAATATATTCGCAATGCTTCTGTTGGAATATGGACTACTGGTAACTTTTGTTTACCCACTGTAGCGGCCCGGCGGCTACTTGAGTGTGGTATACGGTAGCTCTGAGAACGTAGCGACCGAAAAATTGTGTGTAGTCCTGTGCAGTGGCTGCTTGAAGATTGCCCTTTTTGGTGTAGTTCTGAGCTAGTGATGCCGCCAGAAAAGGTCATCTGTAAACCATCTTCGCCCGTGGCGCTGCGCTAAGGTATAGCCTACCCCTCCGTCCGTCTGCGACATTTTTTTCCTTGTAAATTTTTTTTTGCTTACCAACCTGTATATCTGAATTGCGAACTAGCTACTTTTATCTTTAATCCAGTGTCTTAGTTGTCAACATCGATTGTCTGTTTGTATACGACCGTTGTATGATATACCCTGAAGCTCTCTTCAAGCTGTAGTCCGCTCCACGTTAACAAAACCACCAGTACTATGGACAGTAGCTTTGGGCCTCAGCTCGACGGACAGTCCGACTTTACGCTTTTGTTTGAACAAACAATCTTTACGATTTTACCATCCAGTGTGCTCCTTGTCATTGGTGCCGTCTATCTGTACCAGCTGTCACTTAGGCCTGTTCAAGTTCAGACAGGGCTGCTATTATGGCTGAAACTCGTAGGTTGTCGGTTCCTATTCAGTAGTTCACCCATCTAACGCGGCAAATAGTCCTTCTTATTTCTGTTTCTTGCAACTGAGCTGGCTGGTGCTATCTTATGGAGTGTCTTACGCACTTTCGACTCAGACGCTTCGCTGGCTGCTGTAGTCCTAAAATGCTTTGCTGCAACTGGCGTGGCATTTGTTCTCTTCGCTGAACATCGCCGGTCCCCTCGCTCTTCAGCGCTCATAGGTTTGTATTTGTTTATTGCTATTCTTTTGGACATTGTTAAGGCACGCTCCTACTACCGCCGCCCAGGGTTATCCAGCTTGGGTATCGTGACAATCATCTCGGCCGTGTCAAAGATGGTGCTGCTGGTTCTTGAAGAAATGTCAAAGAAGTCTCTCCTCAAGTCGGAGAAGCTGCAGTCCGAACTTGGACCCGAATGCGCCGGTGGTCTCTTCAACCGAACTTTATTCATTTGGCTTAATCGCACCTTGTTTGCTGGGTTTAAAGCAATCATTGATGTAGATGACTTACCTGACCTAGCACCAAAATTTGGCTCCCAGGCGCTGCACCGAAAATTCCAAGAGAACTGGCAAAGTGGTACGTATAAAATAATATATTGAATATCAAGAAATAGTCACTTACTTCATGCACAGAGAAGAAAACATCCAAGTATTGTCTTGCAATAACCTGTGCAAAACTTCTTATCAAGCCCTCAATCGCCATTATTTTCCCGCGGTTGTGTTTCGCAGCTTTCAAATTTTCACAACCGCTTCTTCTTCAAAGCATTGTGAATGCTGTAGGACAAGAAGATCACTCCGACGATGTTACAAATGGGCTTATAACAGCAACAATTTTGCTGTACTTGGGGTTGGCTGTAAGAACACAATCAAAATGCACAGCAACGTCAGGACTAACCACTGATTAGGTCAGCAATGCATATTACAATCATGTAATGTATCGTTCAGTCACCCTAACCCGCGGTCATGTTGTATCATCCATTCTCGCAAAAACAACGCGATTGAACCAGTCCGAAGCGAAACGCTCGGCTGCAGTCACTCTCATGAGTACTGATATGGATGGCATACAATCTGGAATTGTATTATTCCACGAGATATGGGCTAGTATTATTGAACTTGCCATCGGCATTTATTTGCTGGCTACCCTAGTCGGCAAGGCATCATTCTTGGTCGTCATACCATCGTCCAGTAAGATCTCTAGTTGCCAACTACGCAGAATAGCTACTAACATTATGTCAATTGAAAAGTCAACGTGGCTGTCTCGTTGCGACTCTCCAAGCGAATGAGCCCAGCCCGTCTATTATGGATTAAGAGCATTCAAACGAGAGTTGCGGCTACGTCTGTTGTCTTGGGTCAGCTCAAAGGCATCAAAATGACGGGCTTGGCACCAACCGTCGGTGATAAGCTACAGGGCTTGCGTGTAGATGAGCTTCAAAAGTCAAAGAAATCTAGGGTTTATCAAATTGCCCTCTTCGGTTTAGGTCTGTTTCCCCGAAAGGATTGTATCATGACTTCTGCTGACATCTAATAGCCACATTTTCCAATAACATCACACCCATCATTGTGATGGCTGGTGGATTGTTTTGGACAAATATAGCAGGCAAACTGTCTGCTGCTGAAGCCTTTTCAACATTGTCCGTCGTTTTACTGGTCTCTTCTCCACTCGAGGTGCTCCTGGTTGCCTTCCCACAGCTTCTCTCTATTATGACCTCTTTCAGCCGCGTCCAAAAGTTTCTGCTTCTAGAAGAACAAGAACGCAAGGTTGTGGCTAAAGAGGTTGCTGACACGGATCCAGAAAATGACCGTCAGAGCGGCGGTATACCTCTGAACAGCATTGAGCGGACTGGAGACGTTGATACACCATCAGTCACTGTTGAATTGAAGGATGTATCTGTTGCCGCTGGTCAAAGCGACGAGCCTTTTTTGAAATCGATCAATATGAGCCTCGCGAAATCCAGTTTATCCATAATTACAGGACCTGTCGGATGCGGCAAAACGTTGTTATTAAAGACGATACTTGGAGAGACGTCACTCATCACAGGCATAGTCTCGTCGAACAAAGGCAACAGTTCGTATTGCGACCAAACATCTTGGCTGAGAAATGTTAGTTTGCGAAAAAATATTATTGGTGAGAGTTTATTTGATCAACGGTGGTATGACACAGTGGTACATGGCTGTTTATTGACTGAAGATTTTAAAGAAATCGCTGGTGGTGATGACTCGCTGGCTGGTAGCAGCGGCGTCAACTTGAGTGGCGGCCAAAGGCAACGAATTGCAAGTCTTGAGATATTATGTATTATATCTAAATGGTCTCTAACTAACACTAATTTTATAGGCATTGGCAAGAGCAGTCTATTCACAGAAACCGGTCATGATTCTCGACGACGTTTTTAGCGCCTTAGACATAACTACTGCTGCTACTGTCCTGCATCGACTATTTGGTGATGATGGTATTGTGCGCAAATATGGAGCCATTGTTATTATTGCTACACATGCAGGTAAGTTCAGCGATTTCCTATCTCAATATATCTATATGCTAACTATAGCTGCGTTCTGTCATCTAGTCGGCTATCTTTATATCGCCGATAATGTTATTACCATTGACGATGGAGGCACAGTCACTGTTGCAAGTCAGGTGCCATCCAGAGCCAGCAGGGTAGACCATGAGGCCACCGATACCAAAAATAAGGGTAAAGAAAGGCAATCAAGAACAACTCGTGGAGGATCAAGTCAACAAGCCAATCCCTTAGCATCGTCAATAGCCAAGAAGGACAAAGCAATTGAGCGCCAGAGAGGAGATGCAAGTTTATACTACTTTTATCTCAAATCTAACGGTCTCGCACTATTTGCTATATGGCTGGGCATGGTGGCACTGTCTGCGATTTGGCAGAAAATGCCAGCTATCTTTGTGCGCATTTGGCTTGAGAAGGATCCCGATAACAACATATATTTTGTTGGATTTGCTGTTCTTGGAGCAACGAGTTTTCTATGCAGCATGGCCATGCTCACGTAGGTGTTGATACCGTTGTCCATACTCTCTCTCTTCTTGTACTAACCATGTTCCACAGGGTTTATATGATGAAACTAGTGCCAAGATCAGCCGAAAATCTGCACTGGATGTTGGTCAAGACGGTTATGGCGTACGATCCCATATTCCCTGGCTAGCCCTGGTAATTCTAACATTTAGCAGTGTCACAATTGGATTCATATCATCGAGCGATACGGGCACAATTTTAAATAGGTTTGCTTTTGTCACTTGACGCTTATAGACCCGTCGGCTAACAACATCATAAACAGATTCAGCCAGGATATGACACTAGTAAACCAAACTCTTCCCAGAGCAGTTTCTCTAACTCTAATTCGTGAGTTTAATGATCAAACAAAGAGAATTTACAACTAATGTTTTCATAAGAATTCTTTTCAGTGTTGGTGGATTTGGTTGTTATTTTATCCGGGGCCAAGTATGCAGCGGCCATCCTACCAGCTTTGATAGGAGGGCTCTATATGATTCAAATATACTACCTCCGCACATCACGACAGATGCGTTATCTTGATTTGGAGGCCAAATCCCCCCTCTACACCCAGCTCACGGAGACCGCAGCCGGGATAGAGCATATCCGCGCATTCGGCTGGGAAGAAAAGAATCTTCAACAAGGCCTCAAGCTTCTCGATCACTCGCAAAAGCCATACTATTACATGTTTGCTATCCAAAGATGGCTCGCATTAGTATTGGACTTTTGCGTTATGGCAGTTGCTGTGACGCTGGTAGCATTTGCCCTGCGGTTCACAGGAACAACAAGCCAGAGCGCAATTGGTCTTTCCCTGCTAAACATGGTCAAATTTAGCGATAGCCTATCGAAATGGGTACAAAACTGGATCGATCTGGAGACTTCACTCGGGGCGGTTGCTCGATTGAAATCGTTCGTCTCAGAGACACCAATAGAGCCAGGTCCTCGAGAACCCCGAGCAAGCCTGCCCGCTAGCTGGCCTGATGGTGGCGCAATTGAACTGAAAAATGTGACGGCAAACTACAAGTAAGTCTTGTTTCTGTTAGACTGTATAAAATACTTTGCAAGTTTACTGACGGTTTGTACAGCCCTAATGACACAAACTCTGTTCCAGTGCTGCGAAGTTTATCAGCTACCATCAAACCAGGACAAAAAGTTGGAATCATTGGACGTACTGGCAGGTAAGCGTTTAAACAGACAGGGTGTTTCTGTAAGATCACACTGCTAACGGCATATATAGCGGCAAGAGTTCGTTCCTTCTAGCGCTTTTGCATCTTCTGGAGTACTCAGGCTCCATTGTTATTGACGGTGTCGATATAGCACACATCACGCGTCAAGAGCTACGATCTCGCATCACTACTCTTCCGCAAGATGCTATTGAGCTCGGTGGTACAGTAAGAGACAATCTGGCCCCGTTTCTACCACCAGAGGAGTCTCGTGACCAGAGGCAGAACGCCATCAATGACGGTGCCATGAAAACGGCTTTAACAAAAGTGGATTTATGGGAATTCATCTCGACAAAAGATGGCCTTGATGCCGAGTTTTCCACCGTTGGGCTGTCTCAAGGTCAAATGCAGCTCTTTTGTCTCGCTCGCGCTATACTACACAATATCAGTACCGGCAGCAAGCTGGTATTGATAGACGAGGCGACAAGTAACGTCGACCAGGATACCGATAGGAGGATGCAAGATGTCATCGCGCGAGAGTTTGCCGGATGTACCATTCTAACTATTGCTCACCGGCTGGAAACACTAGAGGATGCTGATGTTATCTTCAAGATGAACAATGGGTTGTTGCAAGTAAAGAATGGCAAGATGTTCGTGGAGTAGAACGATTCAACCACAGGCAGATTCTGCTCTCGGTCGTTAAATCTTTGAATATATTTCGTTTGTTTGTTATTGGAATAAACGCAGAATCAATCTGTTATATATTTATAAACATATATACATTACGCTATACTTGTAGCGTGAACTACTTAACACAAACACTTTAACCACCTACAACACCGCCAGCACCAGGTCCTCCAAGGAAGGCATAGCTTCCCCAATCTGTACCAGAGTTCCAGTGATCCAAAATCTGGTAGCGGTTAGGATCGCTAATCACATAGTGTCCTTGAGAGTTGTAGTCCTGAGCCTTATCGTTGGTGTCGAGGTAGAAAATGTTGCGGATGTACCCAGACTTGCCAAATCCCTTGTCAGGGAACTCACCACTGCCCATATCCGTGGTGGTAAGATGATCCTGGCTGTTGACAACTTCACCGTAGAAGAGAATTACATCCGAGTGTGTGGTCAGAGTCTTGGAAGCATCAACACCGCCCTGGCTGTAAAGACTGGCTGGGTAATAGCCGATATAGCGGTCCAATGCGTACAGCCACCAGTTGCCCTGGTATAGAACGTAGTTGAGCTGGAGATCGTACTGAGCACCACCGTCCACAGACATCGGGGAGAGGTGGATACCAGGAAAGATGTCCTTATCGACCTGCATCCAACCCTTTTGGAGACGGTTGTATCCTCCCTGGTTATCGCCAGACTTGGTGTAGCCGTTGGTGGTGAAGTAGGTGAAGAGGAAAGGACCCCCCGATTCGAGGAACGGATAGTGCATCCATCCAGCTTCCAGGGTCTGGCCAGTAGTACCACCACCAGGCTTAGGAGCACTGCCTACAGTGACAGCCAGCTGAAGCAGAGAGAAGTCGTAGTCGCTCTCAAGGTATGCATTGTAGATGCTGAACTTGGCGCCGCCGCCGTGGTTGAGAATGTTCTGGTTCGAGCTGGCGTACCAGTGCGTGCCAGCATAGCCATTTGCAGCAAATGTCGTTGCACCATGAGTACTGTTGTTGTCCGAGGCCTGTGGGAGCCGCTTGGGAGGAATATTAGATTTGCTGCTGCGAACAATGGGCACGGTACCCTCGGGGCCAGGTTCCGGGATTGAGGCGATTTGAGCAGCAGACGGCACATCCGCGGCTCTCTTCTGCGTACCGGCCGGAGGATGAGGAGGAGGGGACGCAATCTCGCCCTGAGACTCCTTTACCACCCAGTCGATAGTCTGGTCGCCATGCTTGGTAGTCTTGACGACTTTGAGCTTGTCGGGTGTTGCTGGTAGAGCAGTGGTGGTTTGGAGCAGTGCTCCTATAGTCAACGCTTTAACAAGTGTCCACTTCATATTGAACTTTGAATGTATACAAAAAGCTTCGTATACCGGTTAGAAAGCTGGCAAGTATACAAGTACCGGGCATACACGCACTTTTTATACACGTTACGTCGGCACTTCTCACGGCGCAAAGAGCTCGTCTAGCCTGATTTCCTACATCACTTGCCTATGATTACGCTTAGTTAGTGGCACATTTGGAGCTGCTCTGCAAGAAACATGACCGACATCTGCAACCCAATTTCAATGTAGCCCTAAGATTCGGTAGTCTACAGCAGGGTGCGGAAGTGCAATGTGACGTTGTGCCTGCACCTGCACTAGGATAACGCGGGTGCATCACAGAAAACAGAGTTGACGAACGAGCCAGAAGGATCATTCGGCCAATCATTTACAACAGCTCCGAGATTTGTCATTTGCACTAGAAATGAAGTCGCCGGTTCTTGACGCTGGTTGGTCGACAAGGTCAGCAAACGGCGTCACTAGCGTCGCTTTGAAACCATGGGCCACGCGATCGTTATTCGGGCCGTTTATCGCGGCGCAGGAGAAAGCTTGTCGGTTTGCGATCTTCTGCCACAAGATCTGGTCACAGTTGAGCTTTGTTTGGATCGGCGTGTCAAATGTGAGGTTAAAATGCAGGCTGGATAGGCATATGATGATCATAGGGCGTTGTGAGAGACGCATCTTCCCAGCGCACGTTAAACCACCAGATAACTTTTTTCTGTAAATGGCGACATATCTGACTGTAAGCTGCAGCAAACATGGGCGCCACTACTTATCGACCCCGCAAACATTAGGGAATAAAGTCGGTATGTATGCAATTGCGCTTTGACCCGAACCTTGGTTAGTGAACAAACAAACAGGCTGTATTGTCCGCGGATAGTGCGGAGAAGTTCTCAAAGATGGGGGAACAGCAGCTATACTGCATTTTTAGCCCGTGTGCGTGTCTCCCAACGCTATTACCACATCTAGAGAAGACTCACATCGTGCTTCGGCTTCATTCGCCCATTTCATTGCGCGATCGCACTTCACTGTATTCGTAGCTGTAAGAAATTCCAACACCAGTAATAATACCCCGAATTTCTCTTCTGTAGTTTAGTTTAGCGCACGGCCCGCGCTCCCCCGGGTGAGCGCAGCCTCGAGGCCAGGGCCTACAGAGCAATACAACGTCACATACAGTAGCGCAGCGTTTAACACGCTATCGAATGCACTTCCCACGTGAGAAATAGGCAACCGCTTCCACCTCTTGCGCTGAATATTTAGTGTCTTTATCCTGTTCAGCTCTGCCCCGGACTCGGCGTAAACCCGGTGTGATTTCGCTATCGTACACTTGGTGGATGAAGAAAGGAAGGAGCGGTGCTGTAAGTGGTTGCCGGTGTTGGTAAGAAAAGCCGCTGGGAAAGAACGAAGAAGATTTCCATAATTGGTAATTACCTAGTAAAGTGTAAAAGAAGGAAGGGGGTAATAAATAAAATGACTACAGAACAGTAGCATGTTCATCAGCGCGAACAATCAAACACCAAATCAAACAGACCATGACTCACGTAAGTGTTTTTACTTTATTTCTTAATATCTAGCACTACTAAATCAACTAATATGAACAAAATAGTTTATTGAACTTGTCGCGACGGTCGTTGTTACCGGCTGCTGTGTTGTCTTCTTGGCCGCCGGGAGGCATGAGACCAACGGCACCGAAGAAGCCGAGGAATTTCCCCTGCTTACGAGCCTGTTAAGACTGATGGAGGAGCTTGTAGTGGTAGAGGCTGTTCTGGACGATGACAACGACCCTGCCAGCAGCTTCCGCCTGTCTCGAGACGAAAAGGCTACGTATATAGCCAGGGTGGAGTGTCTTTCGCCATTGCGGAAGAAGTGGAGGGAAGCAATGGAGAAATGGTATGTCACATTGTTTATTTTGTTGGTGAATAATGTTAACCAGTTCGTTAGGAATTTCTCTTAGTATTACTATTATTGTTGTTACTATATAATTATACCCTGCTCTTGCCCATGATTGCTTTCAGATACATCCTCGAGTCTGCTCTATGCCATCGCCGTCGATCTGTCTGGTAATTCTCCATCATCTTGCTATGTGCCACGTAGTCCATGATTTCCTTTTCTTCTCTTGTCAACAGTGATAATCGCCCTTCGTAACCGCCCTTTTCATTGGGCCCAAAGTAGCGCTCGTCAAGAAAGTTCCAAAACACAGTGTCAAAGCCAAAGCTACGCCGCGAGGCCCAGTTGATCCAAAATGCGCCTGATTCCCAACTTGCTCTCATCTTCTGCGACAATGTACCTTTTGTAACATCGTCAAACGGAGATGTATGGCTAATGCTGAGTGCTTCAATCTTTGATGCAATATCTTCTGGCTTCTTGCCGGCCTTCTTCTCTTCCAGCACCAGAGCCTCGAGGAATAGTTCGAGATAAGTCGGATAGAGCGTCACCCAGTCATGGAACCCAGCGTGCCAGAGTTCAGGCTTTTCCAGAAGTAGCCACCAGGGCGGTGAAGTAGCAATCGCTTCTGGGCCAAAGTATGCAAACTCCCAGTCAATAATTCCTACAACATTGTTATCGTCGTCCAAGAGAATGTTGTTGGGGCTGAGATCGTCGCAAATAAGCTTAAACTTCTCCGCCGCAAACTCTTCCACGCCATCTTGTACATCGTAAATAATTTTGCCTTGTTGCCAGAGCCGGCGAAACAGCAAGCGAGCCATGTACTTGTCCTTTGCGTCGTCCTTGGATTCCACTATTGTCTCCTGTTGAAAGAGGAAATGAGCCATGTGAAGATCTGCTTGAGCGCTATAAAATTGGAACGAGGAAGTATAAGATCGGTTATCCAACAAGTAAGACGGCATGCCCCCAAAGACGATTACGTCAGTCAGGTTCTGGGTCATAGGCATCCCTGATACGGCATATTTGCGCTTTCGGTTGTTGGTGTTGTCGTGACGCAGCATACCAATACGTGGCATGGTGATTTTATCCAGCTGTAAGATTATATTTGCCATTTGTCCGTATATGCGTCGCACCATTTCGTGGGGGAGCTGTTTATCTATAGCAGCACTCGGTCCTGGTGATCCGTTGGCAGCCCCGGCTTGTAGAAGATCAGCCATGGTACGTTCGTGGGCAACGTAGTCCATGATGATAAAGGGGCCAAGACCAGTAGGGTTCTCTCTTCCAGTGCCACAGTGGTATATCTTGGGAACCGGAATAGTCGTCCTTTCGGCGACTAACCGCATAATGGCAGCTTCTGAATGCATCTTGCGCTCTGCATCGATCGAGTTCTCTGGCAGTGGTATCCTCATAGCAACATGACCATCCTCAAGCTCCATATGGAAACAGCAATTAAAGCTACCATAGTACGTCGGGTGTAACTGGACAAACTTTCCGGGTCGGTGCTTCAACATGAGTTTTGTTAGGCGTGCGACCATGCCTTTCTGCTGAAGAATGAGCGCCAGCTTCTCGGGTACAGATAGCGCCTCATCATAGCACGTCGTGTCTGTAAAGACGGACTGGTTTCGATTCCGGTTTATTGGGTCGTATTCCATCATTTTGGCGGTACCCGAAAAGATTTAACCTTCAAGTTTACAAAAGTCGAGAACCTCAACAGAAGACCATCGCGGTGAGGGGACAAGTGAGACATGTTGACGCGACCCGGAGCATGGCGCTGATGAAGAATGGCGCAACGTGCCAGAGACAGATTTAGCACCAAAAATCTACTATCCCTGTTCGTCTGAAGGTAATTTTAGCGAGAACATCCTCGGCCGGCTCGTCTCCAAGTGCGCTGCAAAACCAACTTTGACTAACAAGCACCCGCATATCGCGTACTGCGGTAGTAGACAATCACTTGACTTGACCACAACAGCTTCTCCACCGAATAGTCTACTAGCGTCAACGTTGCTGCATGGACTATTAGATCCAGAGTAGAGTTATTAGTAGTTAGTTCTGTTGATGCGTAGTCTGGATTTGCCATCTACGTCATTCATAGGACAGCGCATGATGGCGACTTAACGCCTTTGCTTGAATGCGGCAAGGCTCGGCGCACGCAAGGGATGAAATATCATGAGCGCTTATCGCGGCCCATGTCATATCCTGCTCACCGGCCGTTTGGAGGGGTACGACGTCGTCGCGTGGCTGTCAGCTGCATGTCTTGTCAACCATGCAATACGACACACCGGTGACAAGGATAAACACGATAGCTTCATGTAGACTACCAACCAAGCACAACATTCGTCCCATCTTGTAGCTTCTCGTCGTTTTTTTAATTGCTGAACTACCGACGCATCTGACAGCTAGGCTTGGCGAGAAAGCTTGGCCAGCTAGGTAGGCAGCGCCGGTTCTAGACCGTCTGACTCGCTGCGGCGATCAGCACCCACGGTCGCATTGGCCTATTCTTTGTCCCCAAGAACGAGGCGCTGTGGCGAAGCCATCTGTCAAGCGTGTGATGGACGCCGCAATCGCCCAATCTAGGCCTGAGCCGCCTTTTTGAAGGGTCCCAGAGCCCCAGACTTTAAACGGCGGGGACCGTCAGCACTCTTCTCTCTGCATTTTAACCTTTTTTCACGCATTGCTACTGGACTGGGAGACGACGCTGAAGAGTCACCGCGCACAAACAATCGCACCAGGATGTCTTCGATCAGCGTTCAGACGGTGACCAAGACGGTCTCGGCTGTCGCTGCCGCCTCGAGCAGCGCCCAGCGAGTTACTCCTCAAGGTGGTATTCTGGAGGGAATGAACCCAGTTCTGTATCAAGCCAGTAACCCCATTGTCCTTTTCATCATCCAAGTAAGCTGCCCATTCATTGTCTTTGGTCAAGCATTCTCGAATTAACCTTGCCTAGGTCAGTCTTATCGTACTTGTTTGCCATGCTCTGCACTGGCCACTTTCCAAGATTCGCCAGCCGCGCGTTATCGCAGAGGTTGTCGGCGGAATCATTCTTGGGCCTTCAGTGATGGGCAGAATCCCGGGATTCCAAGCCGCCATTTTCCCAAAGGAATCCATCCCGAATCTCAATCTCGTTGCTAACCTGGGATTGGTGCTCTATCTTTTCCTCATCGGCCTCGAAACAGACGTCCACTTTCTGGTTAGGAACTGGAGAGCGGCTTCGTCGGTTGCTTTCATTGGCCTCGCCCTTCCTTTCGGTCTCGGCTGTGCGCTCGCATGGGGTGTCTACCATGCTTTCAGAGAGGACAGTGGCCTAAAGCCGATCTCCTTTAGCGTGTACATGCTCTTTATTGGTATTGCTATTGCCATCACGGTAAGTAACAACGCATTGGCACGAATAGTGCAGTTGCTAATTATCATCAGGCCTTTCCGGTCCTGTGCAGAATCTTGACAGAACTCAAGCTCTTGGATACTTCGGTCGGTGTTATTACGCTCTCTGCTGGAGTCGCCAATGACGTTGTCGGTAGGTCTACGAATTAACCTCGAGCTCTACACCATATTAACTCCAGTAGGTTGGATTCTTCTTGCGCTCTGTGTCGCACTTGTGAATGCCGGCAATGGACTCACTGCCCTTTGGATATTGCTCGCATGTGTTGGTTATATGCTGTTGCTGGTATATATCATAAAACCAGCACTTGTCTGGTTTATCCGCCGCAGCGGAAGTATTGACAGCGACCCTTCCCAGGGTATAATTTCGCTCATCCTCATCATCGCACTAGCATCGGCATTCTTCACAGCCATCATTGGCGTCCACGCCATTTTCGGAGGTTTCATGGCTGGCCTCATTATTCCTCGAGAAAATCGATTCAACATTCGCGTTACAGAAAAGCTGGAAGATCTAATTGGTGCCATCTTCCTCCCGCTTTACTTTACGCTTTCTGGACTCAACACCAACCTCGGGTTGCTTGACTCTGGTCTTGCATGGGGCTACGTCTTTGCAACAACTCTCGTGGCGTTCATAAGTAAGATTCTAGGAGCTTCTATGGCTGCCAGGTTGAACGGCTTAGTATGGCGGGAGTCTTTTACCATTGGTGTTTTGATGAGTTGCAAGGGTCTCGTCGAATTGATTGTGCTTGTAAGTCCCTGTAGGCTGTTGCATGTCACAAGCACTAATCCCTGTTCAGAACATCGGCTTGCAAGCCCAAATTCTCAGCCAACGAACGTTTACCATCTTTGTTGTTATGGCGCTTTTGACAACATTCGGCACAACCCCCATCGTTTCATTTTTGTATCCTCCTTGGTACCAGGTCAAGATTGAGGCATGGAAGCGAGGTGAAATCGACTGGGATACAGGTGCACCAATTCGCTCTTCCAGTGAAACTGAGTCAGATCGGCAAAAGTCTTCTCTGAAACGCGTCGGTCGACTATTGGTCTATCTCCGTTTGGACAGTTTGCCGGCACTGCTGAACCTGCTGTCGCTGTTTGGTAGTCAAACTGTTATCGAGCCAGAAGCGGAAAATACTGATCCTGCCGGGAACGATACTGCTGAGGACAATGTTCTGTCTGAGGGCCCAAAGCGAGCTGTTTGGGCACATGGTATTCGCCTTCTTCAACTCACTGATCGTGACTCGTCTGTCATGACAGTGTCCCAGGTCGCCGACTACAGTCGCCATGATCCGATTGTAAACACATTTCGCACGGTCGGGCAGCTTCACAATTTGGCAGCGTCTGGCGAAGTGGCAGTCATGCCAGAGACTCGCTTCTCGGAAGCGTTGACAACCAAGGCCGGCAAGATGTCTTCTGATCTGCTCCTGGTCCCGTGGAGTGAAACAGGTGGCATGGGCGACACGCAACTTCTGTCGGCGCAAACTGTCGACCAAAGGGTCTCGTCCGTGTATGCCAGTTTTGTCAAATCTGTCTTGGAAATCAAACTGCATAATGTGGCCATTTTCTTCTCTCGTAGCGAAAGTGGTGTGGGCAAAGGTAAAGGGCCCGAGGGAAGCAAATTAGCCAGAACGTACTCGTTTGGCGTGATGAGAGAGGACATGCCGATCGCTCCTCTCCGAAACAAACCGTACCATATCTTCTTGGCTTATTTTGGAGATGAAGATGACCAGTTGGCTTTGCGTGTTGTTCTTCAGCTGTGCGAAAACTCCAAAGCAACCGCATCGATCGTACGTGTATCGAGCTCGGGTCAAGCAGGCTCTTCCTCGTCGGATGAGCTCATCGAAGTAGTTACGTCTAACTTGCCTGCCGACACTGCGTCTCGGGTAAGCATCCGGACTGTTCCTGGCATCACGACTGCGGAGGATTTGGTGACCATGGCGGCGGCTGAAACATCGGGTGAGGAGAGTAAGACTCCCAGCCTGATTGTCATGGGACGCGGCAGTGGCACCAACATGGACCACGGAAAGCTTGAGGAGAGGGCATCGGAGGATCTTCGGGCGTGCTTGGGGTCGTTGGCGGGATTCTACACTTCAGCAGGCATTGGAGCTGATCTGTTGGTGGTGCAGAGTCGATCATCGGCTGTTGAAGGGGTACAACAGTGAGATTTCGTGGGTCCATTCTGTAAATTGGCTGTTTTTTTATGTTAGTATCTATCATCTCGGTTACTTTTTGATATACGACAATATACATGACTTTTAGATTTATGCACGCTAATTCAAATTAAAATGCATGTTGCGGCATGTTTCTGTTAGCTGTTACAGGCTGAGAAAGTAACAGGGCTAGCGGCAAAATGAGGGTGGGAACCCACTGTAGAAACTGGTCTCAAAGCCAATGCGCGGCGCTGGCGTGACACCAATTTGGCCAGAAATCAGTCCACTCCCCACTTGTTCCCGCTGTCGGCGTTCCATACGCTTCTACCGCCCCGAGACTTGGGGCGGGCGCTAAGCCGCTGTAGGACACCAAATTGTGGGCTGTGGCAGCACTCGCTAAGGACGGACGAACACGTTACAGCGCTTGTGACCCTCTGGAACAGCTGCAACTGCCCCTAATTAGGACTGCCGTTGGCACTAAAGTACGACAATGCGCCTACCGGCAAACGCCCACAGTGGCAGATCCATTCCGCAGTCTCGGGAGGCAAGAATCCACTGGAAGCCCGATGCCCAAAAGTACCTGGTGACAACGCTTTTGGGGCTCTGCACAGTGTAAGTCCGAGTCACAGCCGCCTGGAAGGAACATACTTGGTTAAATTCATCTCCGGTAAATCCCCCATTGTGCAAGCTGTAGTGACGGCATCAACGAAAAAGTCATGCCACTTTTTTCGTCCTCCTATTTGCCATGCTCCCTTCACTGCCACCAGCTGTCACACCGGGCCAGCGTTAGACGGCTGGCGGGCACTTCTGGTGGCAAGCATTTATATCATTATCCCCCATCGATGCATGTTCCTTTGAATCACTTATTTGTTTCCCAACTTCCTAATCAACGTTTCCAATTTACTCAAATTAAAACACCCTACAACTAAACCAACTCCAAATAACCAACCTCATCATGGGATCCGGCTGCTGCTCCAAGGACGGATCCGGCGGCGATCAGGTCAACCCTACCGATCATGGCCATGATCACAGCACCCCAAAACAAGGCCATGATCATGGAGAGGCCCAAGAGACTACTCATATACACTGTGACGGCGATGCTCCCTGCGACGAACAAAGCCAAATCTGCATGGATACGGAATGCTGCGACAGTGACGACAGTTGCAGCGAATCCGCCACACTTGCATGCTGCGACTCCAACGACGAACGCTGCGACGGTACGCACATAAATTTCAGACTACAAAATACAAACAGCCACTAACGCTTGAAAATAGAAAAGTGTATCATTGCAGCTGCTGCTATTGAATGCGAAAAGGCCTGCGAAAGCAGCTCTGAGAATGGTAGGTGCAATATTGAGGAGCAACCAGAAGTAAATCTACTAATTACTATTTTAGGCAACTCGTCCCACGACCACCAACACGACGACCACGGCCACCATCTCAACACTGCTTGCAGCACACACTTGACGAGAGCATTCGACCAGTACACTGCGTATCTCGAACAGGCTCGCTGTATCTGCCGAGGCATCTTGGAACGCGGATGGGCTAAAAGCTGCTGCGACAAGCAAGCCAAAACTAGCGAGGCTACCACGACGACCCAGCATCATGGTAAATCCACTGGGCGATCGGCCAAGGGTTCCCACCATCACCACCAGGTTAGGCGCCGTGGAAAGAAGGTTGAATCCCACCACCAGGACGAGAAAGACGATGGTTGTACCACTACCCAGGTTGAGATTGCCGCTCCTGCGTATAACGCAGAATACGGAGGAGATCTCGAAAAGGCAGCCAACTTGGAGCATCTTGTTCTGCACGTTGAGGGCATGACCTGTTCTGGCTGCGGAAACAAGATGGAAAAGACGCTTAAGAGTCTCCCAGGTGTTTCTGCAGTCCGAGTCAATTTCGTCATGGGCAGTGCGGAGTGCAACTACGACGGTGCTATGACGACAGCCGAAGACATCATTCGTGCTTCTGAGCGCGGCACTGGTTTTAAATGCACGACGCTCACTAGTGACGATCAAACGCTTGACATTTTGGCCTCAGGAAACGATGCAAAAGCTCTCTTGGACCTCACTTACGATGGCATCACTCAGGTCGTTATTCTTAACAAGAAAACGGTTCGAATAAGCTATGACCCGACCATTGTGGGCGCTCGAACGCTACTTGCGCGCATCAAACCACTTTCAGAGGGACTTGCACCTCCACGAGACGACCCGTCTATTTCCAGCGGCAGAAAACGGTTGTACGACCAGCTTATCAAGACAGTCGTCTCTGCCATTCTGACCATCCCGGTTGTGGTGCTGGCCTGGGGCGATACGCTTATTGATGAGACTACACGCGCTTATATTTCAATCGTGTTGGCTACCCTCGTCCAACTCATCGCTATTCCCGATTTCTACCGTCCTGCCATCTCTGCTCTCGTGCATACTCGTACCATTGAGATGGACATGTTGGTCGTCATCAGCATCACGGCGGCGTACGTGTATTCTATCGTTGCCTTTGGCTTCCGTATGGCTGGAAGGCCGCTGGAAACGTCGGAGTTTTTCGAAACCAGCACGCTCCTCATCACTCTCGTCATCTTGGGTCGTCTAGTTGCTGCTTTTGCAAGAGTGCGAGCTGTCGCTGCAGTGTCACTTCGATCTCTGCAATCTGCTACTGCCACGATTGTTGAAGATGGGAAAGACACCGAGATGGACGCCAGGTTACTGCAGTACGGCGACAAATTCAAGGTTGGGCCTCATTCCGTGGTGCCAACTGATGGTATCGTCATCACTGGCTCTAGCGAGGTTGACGAGTCTATGCTTACGGGAGAAAGTGTGCCAGTGTTCAAGAAGAATGGTGACTCCGTCATTGCTGGCACAATCAACGGCTCGGGCACGCTAGTTGCTCGGTTGACGCGACTCCCAGGTAAAAACACCGTTACTGACATTGCTCAGTTGGTTGAGGAGGCAGCAAACTCGAAGCCAAAGTTGCAAGACATTGCGGATCGCGTCGCGAGTTGGTTCGTCCCCATTGTTACTGCCGTGGCCGTCGTGGTGATCATTGTTTGGCTTGCAGTTGGCATCAAAGTCAGACACTACAACACTGGTCAGGCAGTGTCCAACGCCATCACCTATGCCGTCGCTACTTTGGCAGTTTCTTGCCCCTGCGCTCTTGGTCTTGCTGTCCCCATGGTTTTAGTGGTTGCTGGTGGCATCGCAGCACGCAACGGCGTCATCATCAAGTCGGCCGACTGCACTGAACGATCTCGCAAGGTTACCGACATTGTTTTTGACAAAACCGGAACCATCACTGAAGGCGAACTCGACGTTGTGGACCAGGAGTATTTTCTTCCCGATGACAATGAGGCACAAGCAATCACCAAGGCCCTCGTTGCTGGAAACAAGCATCCCGTCTCGCTAGCCGTTGCCAAGCATGTCCAGAACTGCCCATCTACGGCCATCATTGAAGATGTCCATGTCATTCCAGGTTCCGGTGTTGAAGCAGCAGTGTTTGGATCTAAGCTCCGCGCCGGTCATCCCAAGTGGACTGGAACAGAAAGCCACCATTCGGTTCAGCGACTCCTTTCTCAAGGTATGACAATTCTGGCTATCACCCGGGATGACCGACCAATTGCCATTTATGGTTTGCGCACTCGCCTGAGAGCTGAGGCGAAGAAGGTTATTTCCCAACTTTCTCGCCGCAAGATCAACCTGCACATCGTTTCCGGCGATCAGAGACAGGCTGTCGAGAGCGTTGCTGGCCAAGTTGGAATTTCAAGCTTTGCAGCTCAATGCACTCCATCGGAGAAGCGTGACTACGTTGCAGGTCTCATGGCTGAGGGCAAGAATGTCATGTTTGTTGGCGATGGAACAAATGACGCCGTGGCTGTTACGCAAGCCGACGTCGGGGTCCAAATTGCCAGCGTCTTGTCTGCCAGTGATGTCACCCGCGGTGCTGCCGACGTGGTTCTTCTCAATGGTTTGGAGGGTATTCCATTCCTTTTGGAGATTAGCCGGGTCAGCTTCCGTCGCATGGCCTTCAACTTTGGCTGGTCTGCTGTGTACAATGTGCTGGCTATTCTGCTCGCATCTGGTGCATTCGTTAATGTACGTATTCCACCTGCGTATGCTGGCTTGGGCGAAATTGTTAGCGTTTTGCCTGTTATCTTTGCTGCTTCGACGATGCTTTTCACCAAGATCAAGATTGACGCCTAAGGACTTGCTGCGGATGGCTTCATTCCCGACGAAGCTAGCGAGCTACGGATTCGGTATTTGAATTTTCAATATATGCAGATAGCTGTTCTCGTAATCAATTGAGTATCTTCAACGCATGTGTATCTACTCAGAAGGAAGTGAATTGTTCAGTGTAATTTGCTATATAAGAAACAATATGCCTGATCATTAGATCGTGATAGATCCATGCGCGATATAACACCTAACGCCCAACATTATTGACAAATAAAATTTGTGAAGAAGTACCTATAACTTCATAGACTTTGGACTGATGGAAAACATAATATTTACAGAGACATAGGCAGAAAATCTCTGCCAAAGGCAACACCCCTCTATAGGGTAGGGTTGTCTCATCGAGTCGAGCTAGGACTCAAGCTGGCAAGCTCAGAGAAGTCGACAATGGTGTACTGCTCCTGCAAAGCACCGAGTTTCTCTCGCAAATAATTCCGCTGCTCTTTTTGAATGCGCTCAAAACCAAAAATAAAGCGAACGAGAAACTCAAAGTCCTGTAGTCGAACGCGGAACTCTTCTTGGGTTTGGCCAGGGCCAAGCGGCAACGCCAGGACATCTGCCACTGTAGACGTGATCTCAAAGAGTTTCTGGATAATACCACTACCGTGGAACGTGATGCTTGATGTGTTTTGAATATTATTCACCAGATTTCGAAGCTGGGAAGAAAGACGCTGTGCCGGGAAGTGAAGCGACAGGCCATGGTGCGCTGAGCGCGGTGGCGCAGAGCGTAACAGACCGTGAGACAAAGCAAACTGCCAGACTAGCGTCCGCAACCAGAGTCGTGTAATTAGTAAATCGGCAACTTGTAGCTCTGTAAAGCTTCCGCGGCCGCTGGATGCGAGGGCACGTTCGGCCTCGCCCGCATCAGCCTCGTCTTGGTCAAGTTCTGCTTGTTTCGTCTCGATCCATTCGGCCGTCATCTCGGGAACAGGAGCAGACGAGTCCTTTTGGGCAATCCAATGTGCTAGGAATGGTCCATCAAGAATCTTGAATAGGTATGTGAGCCGGGCAAATGCGCCGTCAATGTGCGGAGGAATGGAAGGGTCGCCAATAGGGACGCCAGTGTTGAGCGGAGGGAGGACGCAGGGAAAAGCAGCTACAGTGGATAGAAAGCGTTCATGTATATAAGCTTCCCAGTATATTCGTTTAAGGCGGAAGATATCTCGCGGCGAAAGCCGGCGATCGTTGGTAGCATCTGAAGCGGCAGTTGTAGTCGGGTCTGGGTTGGCGGGGTATTGATGGACATTGAGGATCTGGATCATGGTGATGGCTTCCCGAAGCAGCGCAAACGCGCGGTCGTGCCGTTTAAACGCCATCATGCAGATTTCTAGAAACATACATGTTGCAATGCGCTTCAGCGTGACAGGCAGCTCGCCAAAGCGGCCCATGTCGCCGTTACGCACCGCTTCAGCGTGCTTGTGCGCCAGCATCGCCAGCTCCATCAGCGTCGACATTTCCGAAGCAATGTCGTCTGTGCCCGATCCGCCCGACCACGATTCCTGCGTGAGATTGATTGTGACGGCCGCAAAGGCGTATACAAGCGCAGCGTCCTGGTAGTCAGCATGCATGTTGTGGATGGCGACGCGCATGTCGGCGGGCGAGATTGTCGGATTAAACGGATACACCTGCTCTTCAAAGAGGCCAAGATAACCCAGGAAGAAGTCTGTAGTATATCTTGTCGGTACAGGGACAGCATTGCCGCTTAACGGGCTTGCGAGTGATAGTCCGTGGTATGTTGGGCTGGAGTGGTTGTTGACGATGCCGGCAATGGACGTCACTGACGGAGGAGCTGTAGGCGAGACGCTGTCGCCGCTGTATGTCGGGCTGCTGTCCGAACCGACGTATGTGGACGAATTGGAGTTTGGTATCGGGACCGGCGTGCCATTGACCTGGCTGTTGCGAAGCTGGGCGACGAGCCGGCCGCGGACGCCGGGTTTGCGCTTGGCCGGCGGAGGGGCGAAGACGCATTTGAGGCTGAGATGGGAGCATTGGGAGCAGGGCTGGTCGCCGTTGCAGCGGACTTTGCGGACGCGGCAGCCGTCGCAGGCTCGCGATACTCGGCCGGTCATGTTGAACGGGCTGCTGCAGGCGGTGGTTGATCGTCTGGTGGTGTTGGTGGTGGTGGTGATGCAGTG
This sequence comes from [Torrubiella] hemipterigena, assembly GCA_000825705.1. Classification (NCBI taxonomy): domain Eukaryota; kingdom Fungi; phylum Ascomycota; class Sordariomycetes; order Hypocreales; family Clavicipitaceae; species [Torrubiella] hemipterigena. The sequence goes on from CDHN01000002.1 coordinate 5,730,274, forward strand.
TCTGCGTGCGTCTCATCTGGTGTGTTGAGCGTGCAGGTTTTTGGCGGGGAAAGCAGCTGTGGTGCTGCTGCACTGGCGCCACAGCTGCTGCTAGCTTTTTTTTCCTTCAGCAGCCTTGGCACCCGCTGATGCGCTGCAAACCTCCGCTGTAGCGCCGATTTAGTGTCCCTGTTTAGTGGATCTTTAGCGGGGTTTACCGTTAAATAGGTAGTCCTTTAGTGGACTCTGTTGATAAGAAGATAGCGATGGGTGGCACACCTGCAAGGCGTACAACTGAGATGCAGGCTGCGCGGGGTTTCAAAGCCACAATATGGAGAAATCTCGCCTGGAGTATCTTGTTGGGACAGTGGCTTTTTAGGTATCAAGATGCAGAACAAATACCAAAGTTTGCGTTACAGGGGCGGCCCTCTGTTCCCCAGACAGCCGTTAAATAACCTTATGCTGCAATGTAACTGCAGCTTGTCACTAGCTCATCGGCTATTGAAACTCAAACACCGAGTTCTGCGCTGTTAACAGGGGAGTAGATAGATGAGAATGAGAAAAAGGAATAGTCTTGATTGGTCATATGCAGTTGATATATAAAATTGAGGAAGAGAGAAATCATCAAACATCGCTAATAATGCGCTCAAAAGAAATAATCCAATTTGTACATCAGTTCTTTACAACATGCTCTACCTGCTCCGACTCAACCTTCTCAACAGCAGAGACGCTATGCTCATTGCCCTGAAGGCTGTGCACCTCGGTACTGGCAAACTTGCGGGCGCTGACTCCGTGCTCAAACAGAATGTCGAGCTCACCATACGTGCGGCCCTTGGGCTCGGGGAGGCGGAAGAAGGTCCAGGTGGTGCAGAGGAAGCAGGTGCCAGCCCAGAGGAAAGCAGCCTTGGCACCCCAGTTCCACGCTGTCTCGTTGAGCATGTTGGGAGTAATGATGTTGGTGATGATGCTGAGCATGTTGTAGACGTTTCGTGCCAACACGACGGTCTTGGTGCGGAGACGAGTCGAGCTAAGCTCAGCAACAAGAGAGTAGCAGACAGGACCGACAGTTGAATCATAGATGAAGGTGAAAACCAATAGCATAGATCCAATAGCCCATTGGCTGGCGATATTGCTGCGGCCGGCGAGAGATGCAAATCCAATGATGAGAAGAAGGATGCAGAGCAGAGCTTGACCGTAAAGGTACAGTGTGCGGCGACCGAATCGTCCCATGAGGGACCAGGAAAGGAGAGTACCAACAGCGCCGAGACCGTACTGACCAAGACTCATAGAGAATGCACCGTGGTCATCCAAACCGACCTTCTTGTAGAAGTACGTCGAGTAACCCATGAAGGAAGCACCGCAGACAGCCTGCACAGACCAGACAGCGCACACAATCTCAGTACGGCGAAGGTTGGTGCCCTTGAAGAGATCCCAGTAGGTCATGCCGGCTTGAAGCTCACGCTCCATTTCGTTGGTGTGAACAATCATGGCAATGGTCTCATCAGGCTTGAATTCCAGGCCAGAGTTGCGGGTGGTAAGGCGGAGGAGGGAATGCTTGGCCTCTTCGATGCGGCCCTTGCGCACCAACCACCAGGGTGATTCGGGGGCAAGGTAAATACCAATCATCAAGGGGACGGGCCACATCCATTGCAGAGCAAAGGGGATTCGGAAGCCCCATTCATCGTCACGAGCCAACATGGCAACGAGGACTCCGGACGACAGAAGCTGTCCAATGACCCAGCAGAGGTTGACATAGGTGGTGAGGTAGGCGCGAAGGTGGAGGGGGCAGACTTCGGCAGCGTAGGTGGTCGTCAGAGTCTGGAAGGCTCCCCAAGGGATACCGATGAGAAGCTCTCCAATGAGAAGTTGGGGAAGGGATTGGGAGAAGAAGATGATGAAGATGAAGGCACAGCTTAGACCGAGGGCGCAAATGAGAGTCTTACGGTAACCAAATCGATCGGCAATAATACCAGCGAGGAACAGACCAATGATTTCACCGCAGTAGGCACCGTTGGATAGGCCTGCCTGCCAAGCAGCTGTGAGGGTATAGAAGCCGTCTGGGTGCTCTGCGTCGAAGTGCAGCTCGCCAAACTTCTTGTTGAATGGCTCGTAGGCGTAAAGACTGTTAATCAAAGTGATGTCGAAGCCCTCCATGATGATACATGTTGAGAGGAAAACAGACCACAAACATGCGGTTCTGTAAAGCTTGAGCGACTTCCAAAAGCCGAGAGCATGTTCGGCCTGTGTACCTGCAACAGCCTCGCTCAGGAGATCTTCCTTGCGGGCTGTATCGACAAGCGAAGCCTTGCGGGGCGACTCGCTGTCAGCCGTGTAGTATTCTTCCTTGGTAGTCATGATGAATAGAGTGGGTAGGAAGCACTAGGCATAAGTAGAAGGGTCAGGAAGGGGATCTGGTGCTGTAGTGAGGATAGGAAGCGGAGGATCAGAAGTGGCAATCGGCCAATGTCATGAAAGCGACCGCAAAGACAGATGAAGATGAGAAAGCAATGCCAATGGATGGAGTAGAAGCGAATTGGCCGATGATATCAATCCACAAGACCCATCATCACGGTCTGGGGATGTCGTTTATATATTTGCCAGGAATGAAAAAGAGGCTGAAGGACGACGATGAGGTATTAGCACATTTAGTCTGGAGAAGAATTTCAGAATGGGGCGGCGGGAAACGCTAGGCCACGGGGCCAGCGACGCAGAGGCCCACGCTGGCGCGAGAGCCACTAAGGTTTCTCACACACACCCCAGCCTAATTGTCCGGCTCGTTGGGGAACTAGCGCCATTAAGCTGCCACCTCCGCGTCGATGATTTGCCTGTTTGCGCGGGGACCCCGTCCTCATAGCGCCTTTCCTATACTTGGCTGTCGCTGCACGATTGCCGTGGTGGCGTTGACTAGAGAAAGGAGGTAGCTAATGGCGCATTTCAGTCGGTCCGGTTCATGTTTTAATTGTCTTTCTCAACTTAATGGCGTCGATTAATGCAAGTACTGAACGCCGTGCCTCAAGAGCGACCCGTGATGCGCTTAGAAAATGTAGGAGAGCCCCATGTCGCTAGAGCCAAGTCCTCGGCTCAAGCTGTCCACTATTGAGGGCGGCACTGTCAAATTAATTACAGAAAATTCAGCAGCGTATATTAACGACCATAGCCGTCATTAATATGACATGACATGTGTTTCTCTTTGGTATGATTCTTTATATGGAGCTAACGCCTCGCTGGGGTCCAGGTACTTGCGTTGCTGCGGGACTGTCCGAACAAAGTTGTCGGACCGACAACTTTTATACGATCCAACGTCGATTCAATGCCTCCCGAGGGGCCGTACATGCAAGGGCAGATACATGCCACGCTTCGGTCTTAGGCCGGCCAGATGCGGAGATTGGAACCATTGTTACTAGAGTAGCATGGCATTCAATTTAGACGCCAACAACCTTCTAGAATGTCAGCTGTTGTCACCTTACAACGGCAAGCTGCTGCGAAACGTTACCAGCACGGATACTTGCAATACATTCGTGGTAAGGTTATAGAACTGCCGTGAAACCGGGCCATCACCATATGTAGACGTCTTTTGTTCGAAGTTCAACCTCGTACCATACACGCACAAAACCCATATACCCAGCACTATGCGAATACCAGTCGAGTTGATGTCGGCCCGACAACTTTGGAAGGCTTTGATGGCGCTTAATTGCCCGAAGAGGCATACGCCATGTTGGCGTTTGGCGGCTGTTGGGAAGCTCCGCCGAGTTCTGGGGTCCCCATGGGTCGACAAAGGGCGAGATCATCAAACTGGAAAATGTTTGCGCTCGCGTGATGCAAGGGCCACTCGGTTAGCTGGGGAAGTCTGGGGTTGCCGTCCTGTCTTTGGATGAGTTTGGTGGCGTTTGCAGGCTGAACGTGGAGAAAGCCAAAGTCTGGGGACCTGGGCAAAAGTTGTCGGACCGACAAAATTGGCAGACGCCAGCAGTGGCACCTCTTTGCAGTGCCAGGGCACTGACACGGCACCTGGCAAACGCCACCCTCATCTCCAATTCTTTGTCGAAAGCACCGGCCCGACGAATATTTTCACTCTTCTTCCTCCATTTGCCAAAACGCCACCGCTTCGTGTTTGTTTTTCCGTTTGCAGCAGAATTCGCGGCCTTCACCGCATATCCACCAGCCGACGCCTTACGACAGTGCAACACAAACCCTCCACGGACCCAGCCGTGGGCTATTCAGCGTCAAGTTTAAACGACGCTCGGCGTCGGCCCGAGACTAAGAGCTTCCCCAACCTAAGCAGCGAAAGCCATCTTCAGCTCCCTTGTGATGGTTATAAAGTGACGATATCGGCTCTAAAAATTTCATAAATTTTCGGGTATGCAAAACAAAACTAATCCCGATTTCCAAGAATTTCATCATAATATTCTTTTCGCCTCCTCGCTTCATCATACGCCGACGCAGACTCATTGCACATCACATTGCATCAGCGGGCATCTCTCCACTCTCCATGACCCACGATACTAAATGATTTAAAGTCCGTCCTGTCTTCCCCAGAGCTGATACCACTGCTGCCCATATTTCTTGTACTTCTCCATCCCTCTCCTCTTCTCATCTCATCTCCCTCTTTCCGGTCGCTCTTCGTCACTATTGACCTTCGCATATTCGACACTCCCACGGAACCGATCCCTCTCACCCCCCAATTATACACAAAATGACTGTCATCAGCAGAGATAAGAAGTGGTGGAAGGAGGCTGTTGTCTACCAAATCTACCCCGCCTCCTTCTGCGACTCCAATGGAGACGGCGTGGGTGATTTGCCTGGCATTACCTCCAAGCTAGACTACATTGCTTCTTTGGGCGTCGATGTCATCTGGATCTGCCCCATGTACGACAGCCCTCAGGTTGATATGGGCTATGACATTTCCAACTATGAAGACATTTACGCACCTTATGGCACTCTCCAGGATATGGAGACGCTCATCAAGGAGACTCATGCGCGCGGCATGAAGATGATGCTCGATCTTGTCATTAACCACACTTCCGACCAGCACGCCTGGTTCAAGGAGTCGAGATCAAGCAAAGAAAACCCCAAGCGTGACTGGTACATCTGGAAGCCCGCTCGCTACTCAGAGACCGGTGAGCGCCTACCCCCCAACAACTGGCGTAGCAACTTTGGTGTCGGCAGTGCTTGGGAGTGGGATGAGACCACCCAAGAGTACTACCTCCACCTGTTCGCCACGGAGCAGCCAGATCTCAACTGGGAGAACCCCGAGACGCGCGATGCGATTTACCAGTCTTCCATGGAATTCTGGCTGAAGCGCGGAGTCGACGGCTTCCGCGTCGACACCGTCAACATGTACAGCAAGCCTCAAGACTACCCCGATGCGCCTGTTGTCGACCCCAACACCTTTGCACAGCCCGCCGGCATGATTTACTGCAACGGCCCTCGCATGCACGAATTCCTCGGCGAAATGAACGATATCCTTGCCAAGTACGGTGCCATTACGGTTGGCGAGCTGCCCAACACCCCCGACACAGGCAAGGTCCTCCAATACGTCAGCGCCGAGGCCAAGCAGCTCGACATGGTCTTCCAGTTTGACATTACTGAGCTTGGCCTCGGAACGACACACAGATTCGAAACAGTCCCTCACAACTACACTCTCCCGCAGTTCAAGGGTGCCATTGACGCCGTGCAGAAGCTCATTCGTGGCACCGATGCATGGATCACCGTCTTCTTTGAGAACCACGACCAGCCTCGCTCTGTCAGTCGTCTCGCCAACGACTCCGTCGAGAACCGCGTTGCCAGCGCCAAGCTGCTCGCTGTCTTGCAGGCCTGCCTCAGTGGTACACAATACGTGTACCAGGGCCAGGAGATTGGCTGCGTAAACGTCCCGAAGGAGGGCTACCCGCCCGAAAACTACCTCGACATCGACAGCTCGCTCTTCTACAAGATGATGGTGGAGCGCCACGGCGATAACAAGGAGGAGATTGAAAAGGCATTCACCGCCATTCAGCATCTTGCCCGCGACCACTCCCGCGTGCCTATTGCCTGGAACGGCAACGCCAAGTTTGGCGGCTTCTCTGAGGCTGCCGAGAACGCCGGCAAGGAGGTCAAGGAGCCTTGGATGAAGACGCACCCCTTTTCTGGCGAGATCAACGTTGCCTCTCAGCTTACAGACAAGGATAGCGTCCTGTCTTTCTGGAAGGACGCCATCAAATTCCGCAAGGAGAACGCTAACATCACAGTCTACGCTGACTACCGAACGCTCCGCGAGAACGACCAGAATGTGTACACCTTTGTCAAGGAGAACGCCAACGGCGTCGCCACGGCCTTTGTTGTGCTTAACTTTTCCACAGAGCCGCAAAGCTACGCTTCTCCTTCGAACGAGGAGCTTGGTCTCTCCAGAAGCCAGGATGCCAAGTTGGCCCAAGTCCTTTCTACACATGGCGGCAAGTCTGTCGGCGGCGCACTGGCCCCTCTTGAAGGAAAGGTGTACTTTGTAAACCCTTAAATGTATTTATTGGCACCGGCTTGGTTTGCATAATGGTTATGAACGGCTTGATGAGTCCTCGGGTTTCAGGAATACCTTTTGATTAGATGACAAAACAAGATGAATAATAATGCTAAACGTTATATATGACCCTATTCACGTACCTTGATGCTTGTAGAAGAAGAATCACATCAAGAGCAAACGGCATATCTATGTATAAGTGTATTTAAAGTCAACCTATAGTGTGGTGAGTCTACCTATATATATTCGTAAATCGAGCTGAGAACAAACCCAATACACAGTCACATCATTTCATAACGGTCATTTCAACTCATAGTGCACTCTGGCACGCCTATCATCGTTCTAGTGTCGACCACTAGCTCTGTTGGAGAGAAAGTTGAGACCCTGGCTCAGAAGCTTTTCCTTCATGCCACCACCACCCTTGCCCTTGCTGCCGCTATCTTTCCGGCTGCTTTTGCCACCATCATCCTTTCGCCCTTCTGGGCTTACCTCTCGCTTGCCACCTATAAAGCCGTCCATCAGCGCTGCACCGAGGGCCGCTGTGGCTACCTTGGCTCCTTTGGCGCCTAGCCAGTCGCCCTGAGCGTTGCGATTGTTCATGGCCGCCTGGGCACCTGCAGCAAAGGCCGTTCTTGCGCCGGCTTGAATCATCGGATTCTGCCACCACTGGCCACCACCGCCGCCGCCGCCGGTAGCAGCACCCAGGACAGCACCTAAGCCTCCACCTTTGTTCTTTGTGCTGGCAGGCATGGACTTGCGACGAGTTGCTCCACTGGACTTGGTTGCTTTTGCTGATGTTCTACCTCTTGTAGGGGAATTGTCGTGAGAGCGGTGGCGACGAGTCGGCTTGTCATGGCTGCGGTCAGCGTCACCACGGTCTCTTCCGCGAGTTCGGTTGTCGTTGCTCCGGTGCTTTTCGTAAGCAGGTGGAGGGCTGCGAGCCTTGTGTCGTGGCTCGTCGTGTCTGCTACGTCCACCGCCGCGACGCTCGTCATAGTCATCGTACTTTCGCGGCCGACGGTCGTAGTCGTCCTGCGTATGCCGTCTGCCAGATTCCCGAGTTGTGTGTCCGCGACGCGGCTCAGTGGTATAGCTAGGAGGGCTTCGGGCATGGCGACGGTCGTCTCCGTGGCGCCTGGAACGAGGATCTGAGTGATAATCGGGACTTGGGCGCCGACGGTGTTTTTCGGACTTGTGTCGGCGAGGAGGAGGGCCTGGAGACATGCGCCGCGGTTCGCGACCATAGTCTGTGTAGAAGTCGTCGTATCTGGGACCGCGGTCCCTATGACGAGGTGGTGAGGCAAACATGGCTAGGTGCTTGCTGTCTGTTGATTCTGTACTATCAACAGTGTTGGAACACGAGGGAGAGAGAGAGAAAGAGTTGAAGATGGGAGAGACGCAAAGAATAAGAACGAAGAAGAAGGATGCGGGGGGTTGTCGCAAGAAATATTATTAGCAGGGATGCCCGCAAGGAAAAGATGGATCGCCAAGGAAAATCGGAGAGAATGTAACCTCGCAGGAATAGGGCGGGATCTGCGGGAAGAGTCGGCGGATGGGGAGGGAGGGAGCTAACGCCAAGATATACTCGCGTTGGTCTGGCGCACCACAGGCAGCCGTAGAGTCATGAGCCTGAAGCTGGTGTTTTGTTTTTAGCTGGTCAGGGATTCTGTAAGGCGGTCAGGCCGCTCTATTTAGCAAGACTTGTGGCTTGGAGAATGATGGTAGTGAGACCCGAGGCATAAGATGCTTAGACGAGCAGGCGGTACGAGTCACCGCTCTTATTGTATTCTCGCTGATTCTAGAGGCAGCCACAGGACCGATGCAGTTGATTTGCGCCTCTTTTTGCTATTTCTTGTTTTGTCTTTGGCAGCACCAAAAGGGTAAAATCGCGGCTTAAGCAGAAAACCCAAGTAGGCAGACGACGCATGAGACACGGAGGCCGCCTGACGTCATGGCGACCAATCAGAGGGCGGCCGCCTGGTGCTGCGCTGTGACCTGTCCATGTCGCCTGACGTCAAGGATGCTGTAGGCTGTTGGTTGTGTGGTGATTTGGTTGAGAAGACCATTGAAAAGGGTGAGAATATGAATAGAAATGAAGCCAATAAGAAATGGTGTTTGTAAAATATGGAATGCGAAATACACACCATTTAAACCTTGGCCAGTGGAGGGGAGGACGGGCGGGAAGCGGGAGCTAATGGCTAACAACGGGGAATACGGCTTGATCTCAGCCGTCCAGGCCGTGAGAGGAAGTTGAAAGGCGATCAAGGTATTCGCAGCAATCAGCAACATTTTCCGCGTTACTGATCATATTTTCAACAAAATTAAAAGCGCCGTTGGGCAGTGTTGTACCCAATATGGTAGACTGTCCAATATACAGCAGAAGCACAGACAGTTGAAGACGTTCAAAGCAACTGCTCACAAAGAGCTACGTCGCACACAAAAAAAATAGTCTTCACAGAATTCTGCCGCAAGTCAAGTGAATCGAATACTTACACTCTGTCTTTTCCCGCAAAGTATGGGCCGTGCCGAGCTGTGTCACCACTCGACATCCTGGGCCTGTCACTCTGCAGACCCCCCTACCAACACTTATATTCAACACAGGAACACGATACGCGGCATCTCCTTTTCCACTTCTGCCGTCGGCCGCGGTTATCGTACTCACTGTGCCGGTTACTTCAAGTGTTGGGGCGAAAATGGAGCCAAAGCCGTTGAGAATACCAGCAGGTACGCCGCCCCGCAAGCTGCCGTACAACACGGCATAGCCACATAACCAGTGACAATAGTAGAAGTAACAAAAAGGCTCTGTATTATGACACGGAATATGCGGTTCTCCAAGTTCGCTCTTGAAACTCTGAAGCAAACTGCAGGAATACGGACCTGCAGCCAAGTAGGAGGACGACAGCGGCGATGCCACAACGAAACAGCCCTGAGCTAGGGCGCACCCACTGCTGCCCTACTCTGTGTTTTCTATGGTTGTTTCATCGGCCCGTAGCGCCCCGGAGAGCGCCGAGTTCCACGTTTTTCTTGTCAAATAGCGCCGATTTGGCGTTGGAGGCGGTGCGGCAATCCTGCGATGAGGGGTCGATATCGAGGCTCTTGGTGGTGCAAATGGCATGTCACTGGGCTGTGGGGGAGCCTGGAATCGGATCAGCAGGCGCTTATCTTTTTTGTCCTCATTTAAACGGCAATCATTAAGAATCCACTCCATATCAATAAGCATGTGAAGGGACTGTTTGGCAGCAGCAACAGCTACCTTGGCAGTGCATCTTTTTAGAAGCTCTGGTGGGTGCGAGCTGAGCAGACGGATAGACCGCGGACGGGACTGTTAATGCAGTGGTTCACCGTATGCTGGGACAAGGAGAAACAAGAGCTGAGACATGCATAAGGAGTATTTCATCTAGTACAACAGGAAGTAGGCGGCCGGAGAGGCTGATTTGTGATACCGTGTCCGTCGTGAAGTGGGCGTTGGCGGTGGTGTTGCGCCATGGATGAGACGGGCTTGGAGTGTCTATCTGCTGCTCCTGAAATACGTGTATTCATGGTGTTTGGTGATTGTGAGCCGCAGGAGGGGTGCTATATTTGGACGCCTTGTATTGATAATGGCGGGCGACAAGTGCTGTGGCGTTGTTGGAGAATGCTTGAGTGTCCAGGATACAGTCGTTTAGTCCAGCAACCAATGCCGTTGCTGCCATTTCTTTGCCAGCGTCAACCTGGAGGGGGCGCTGCAAGGTCCCGTCGACAGCGCTGAAGCATGCCCTGTAAGGTGCTGCAAGTCTGCACCCACAGACTGCTAGCCACCAGCCAACCAGCGCTGGCCGTTAGCAGCAGCTGCACCTACCGGGAGTGTTATTTCCCTCCGATCCGACTGGCGCTGTCGCGTGGGGTGCCCACTAAAAAGGTTTTTTTTACTGCACCGCTCTTTGGCTGCCTTTTCTCTTCACACAAAAGTTGCACAGCAGTGGCCTAGGCAAATCATCATTAAAAAAAGAGAATAAGGCAGAATTGTGCAATCGCTGCCATGTAGCATCACGCAGGGGACACGAGTAGACGAAAACGAAACAGCTCACGGGACATACCCAGCGGGAACGATAACTGCTACTACTGTACTGCTGCACCCACCACCATACCCCGAGCCCATGATTCAGCCCGGCTAGCAGGGGACCCGCCAAACCCGTTTTTATTTTAATTTTCCTTAAGCTTTTGGTTTCTGGAAACATGGCAGAAGGAGTGGGCGTCTGTCACCGGAGGAGGCAAACGCACCAAGAGGCGGCCGTGTTCAGGTGAGGCGATGGTGATGTGAGGTGCATTGTCCTTGCTACAGCTCTCCGTTTGACTCGTCAGAGTGGCCGCCTTTCTGCAGCAAGTGACAAGACAAACAATACAAACGCTGTCTCCTTTGCCTGCCTTGTTTTATCCGGGATTGTCACTCTGCAAAGTTTCTCCAATTTCTCAATGGTTGAACCCCCACTCGCGCTATCACAACGCCACTCTGCATCGGGCCAAGACTAGCTTTTCCTATCACTCCCACGCCCGTTGAGCACCCGAGGATAAAAAAAAGGGTGGAATCTTCATGTCCAGCGTCCCGTTCTCTTACTCGCCATTTGCTCGAATTCAAACGGTTCCAGTTTAAAAAGGGGACCAAAGGCACAGCTCTCGTCGGATAAGTACTGGCTGTCCTGCCACCAACACACCATCTACAGTTTTTTTCGGCCCCTTCAACTTACAAACACACACACACCAGTTTGTAACCGAGCTTCAGCTTCAGCGCATTCTCGTGGCGTCCAGTCTTCTTTGCGCCTTTGCTTCCGGTCACCCTCCCCCGCATCAATTGCTCCCAAGAGGCGCTTCCTGACTTTCCCGGCGCCGTCCGACACGGCTTGTCTGCAACTCTACGACGGCTACTAGTACAAAACGCTCGAAGCCCTTCCCTGTACACCTCGCACAGCAGCAGCCCGCAGAGTCTACCAGTGACGAAGAATAAAAAAATTGGAGAAACTTGCAAGACGCTGTGCTTGTCCTTCTCCTGTTTCTTCTCCGTCCTCGCTTTACAATCTCCTTTGCTCCGTGCTCCGGCGCATCCCTCCTGCGCATTCCGTGACACACGGTGTCCCTCGTGGGCAGTGTCTTTTTATTTCAAAGAGCCTACTCTTCTTGGTTTTGCTATTGACATAGCTTCGGCCGCTGCTACTTCTACGACTCCTTCATCCACGTCGACCTGAAGTCAGCACCGCCAAGAAACAAGCATTTCCTCCTCTTCCTACGATTCGCCAACACCATCGACACCATGGGTTGGGCAGAGAATCTCAACAACAAGGTGGCTAAGAGCCCCGTCGGCACTTGGTTCCGCCTTGAAGGATGTGGTCATGTAAGTCTATAAAGAGTACCTTCTTATAAATAGCAGCTTCTAACCGTCTTACAGCCCAAGGAACGCAAGGGATCCCGCTTCACGACCGAAATCCGAGCCGGCCTCGCGACCTTCTTTGCCATGGCCTACATTCTCGCCGTCAACTCAGCCATTGTTTCCGATACGGGTGGCACCTGCGTTTGCCCCGGCACCAAGGACGACCCCATCTGCAAAAAGGACCAAGACTACCTCATCTGCGCGCAAAACATTAAGCGTGACATCGTCACCGCCACTGCTGCCATCTCCGCCATGGCCACTTTTTTCATGGGCCTGCTCGCCAATTTGCCTGTTGGTCTGGCTCCTGGTATGGGTCTCAACGCCTACTTTTCCTACACCGTCGTTGGCTTCCACGGCAGCGGCACCGTGCCCTATAAGACAGCCCTCACGGCCATCTTTGTTGAAGGCTTCATCTTCTTTGGTCTGGCTGTCCTCGGTCTGCGCCAATGGCTTGCGCGCGCCATCCCCAGCGCCATCAAGATTGCCACGGGTGTCGGCATCGGTCTCTACCTCACCCTCATTGGCTTGACGTATGGCAACGGTATTGGCATTGTCACTGGCGCCACTGCTACGCCTGTCGAGCTTGGTGGCTGCTCGCCCGCTAACCTGCTGCCCGACGGCACTTGCCCGTCGTGGGACAAGATGCGTTACCCCTCGATGTGGGTGGGCATCTTTTGCGGCGGCATCTTTACCGTCATGCTGATGATGTACCGCGTCAAGGGCGCCATTATTGCTGGTATCTTGCTTGTCAGCATTGTATCGTGGCCCCGCGGTACACCCGTCACGTACTTCCCGTACACGACTGTCGGCGACGACTCGTTTGACTTTTTCCGCAAGGTTGTCAGCTTCCGCGCCATTGAAAACACACTCAATGTGCAGGACTGGAACATTGGCTCCTACGGCGGCCAGTTCGGCCTCGCCCTCATCACTTTCCTGTATGTCGATATTCTCGATGCGACCGGCACACTGTACTCCATGGCACGCTTCGCTGGACTCATGGACCCCGTCACTCAAGACTTTGAGGGCTCATCCATGGCATACATGGTAGACGCCATTTCCATTTCCATTGGATCCGTCTTTGGTGTCCCGCCTGTCACGGCATTTGTTGAATCCGGTGCGGGTATTTCTGAGGGCGGCAAGACTGGCTTGACTGCCATGTCCACTGGTATCTGCTTCTTCATCAGCATCTTCTTTGCTCCCATTTTTGCTTCCATCCCACCATGGGCTACTGGTTGCGTGCTCGTCCTTGTTGGCTCCATGATGGCCACAGCCGTGACCGACATCAACTGGCGCTACCTGGGCGATGCGGTTCCCGCGTTCCTCACTCTGACCATTATGCCGTTTACATACTCGATTGCCAACGGTCTTATTGCGGGTGTCTTTTCCTTCATCATCATCAACGGCTCCGTCTGGGTTCTTAAGAAGATCTCAGGCGACCGCATTGTGCCACCCAACTACGACGAGCGCGAGGGCTGGACCTGGAAGATCCCTGGCGGCTTCTTCCCGCCCTGGATGGTTCGCCTGTCACGCGGCAAGAAGGACTTTTGGAGAGAGGACGTGGTTGTTCCCGAGACGCAGCACACCAAGGAAGTCGATGTCGGCTCTGAGCGCGGCGATGCCGATGCCACGATTCCCGATTCGCCCGCTGCCAAGAAATAAAACGACCACTCGCCTTGGTTCCTTTTTATGATGATGATGATGATTTCCCTTTGCTTTACTTTGGCACGTAACACACATATTTCTTGTATATAGCTCTGTCCATGTATGCTTAGTATCACTTTGCTACAGCTGCGTCTCATGTACATGAATACTTTGTCAATTTATATCTCTTTTTTTGCTGTCATAGATTTCCAACTTGTTTTACGATTTTTTGTCCCGTTCGCTCATGAAGCCATAAGCGCAATGTGCTTCAGTTCACTATAAACAAACAACACCATTAGCAAATAGTCTTATACACGCACACTCAAATAAAAGGAACTTACCCTTCGACCTGATGGCCAACCTTCATAGGCGCATACTCCGTCTCTCTGCCCTCATCTTCACCTGCACTCTCCTTCTCCTTACGCAGCTGCTTCGCACGCGCCGCCAGTTCCGGCACAGCATGCAGATCAAAATCCGAGTTGAGATGCCAGAAAAGCGTGCTAGAGATACGAATCTGCGGACGCTCCGGCTGCTCCGCGGCGCGCTTCGCCATGACCTCCTGTGTTCTCTCATTCACCACAACCTCGTGGAAGCCCGCCTTGATCAGCCCGCCGGTGATGTGCTCAATCTGCTTACCGGCCTGGACGAGCAGGTAGTTGCCCGCAGGCATGCGGACCGGGATGCGGCGGCCCGTGTTGCGCGCCCAGATGTTAAGCCCGGGGTATCGCGAGCGGCCGTGAATGGTCAAGAAGTTCAGGTCAGTATGGAAGCCGGCCAGGATGGTGTCGCGCGCGCCGTACTTGGTGAGGTCGGAGGCTGTCGGGGCAAGCAGGTGAGGGCCGTAGCGGCCAGCCTCGCTAAAGTACGTAGCTGGCAAGTCGAGGCCAAGAGCGGTCATTTCAGAGAGCGACGAGACACTGTTACCACAACTATTAGACCCATTTGGTAAACGCAAGACTCAACACTTGTAAACTTACGCAGACTTCATGCATGTGCCCCAGCGGTCCATCGTCGGGGTCCAGCGCTCCTTGAGGTTAGCCGCCTCCGGTACAATATTGGCAGCATTCAGGCCCGGGAACTGCGTCTCGTAGGGCGGCGCCTCCACCATGCGCCAGAAGAAGCGGCACTTGGGATCCGGGCTATGCGCAGAGATGTCCAGCGGGCGCTGGTCCGGAGCCAGTCGGGCAATGATATCCAGGCAGGGCTCGTCGACCGCGCACTTGGGCTTCTCTGTGTTTTCGAGCGTCACGCCAATCTGGTAACTGAGCTCGGGGCGCTCATCGCGGCGCAGCACGTCCTCGGGCTGGGCAAAGTAGTCCTCGAGCAGGTCGAGGAATTCTTCGTTATCCTTGGCGGCGACGCGGGAGTCGTGCAAGACCAGGGCGCCGTACTGGATCAGAGCGTCGGCGGCTTTTTTGCATTCGGCCTTGACGGCGGCGGACGAGGGGTCGTTGGAGAGGTAGACGTCGAGGTCGATGATGGGGAGGTCCATGGAGGTGGCGGTCGCCGAGTCGTCCTGGGCAGAGGGAGCCATGGTGTGTGGAAGTGTAGTCTGAGCGGGTTGTGACGAGAAAAATCGTGTGTTGAAAAAAGAAAGATGGGAAGAAGAAGGGGGTGTCGTGAAGTTTTGAGGTGGTCAGTTTAAGAGGCACGCACGCACGCATGTGGGGGAGGGGCAGAGAGAAAAAAAAAGTTTGGCGGCTAACGCACGCTGGAGAAACAGCCCCGCTCGCTACAAAGTGCCCTGTAGCTCCGGCAGAGGGCCCCTGTGAATTTGCGCTGAGTTGAGCCTTGTCAGTGGATTTCTGGGGCTGTTGATTGGCTGGGCTGTCGGAGCCGGCCGATGCGGGGTGCAACGGCGGGCGTGGGCTTGCTTTTGCTGCGGCAAGACGCGGACTGGCACGGCACAATGCAGTGCAGATTGCTATTAAAGGGGGTGTTGAGATTATAGATCGCGATGTAGGGCGTGGTGGGCTGTGTAGTTGTATCTTGGAGTTTTGTATGTCATTTTCACAGGCACGGGTTGGTTCACATAGACGGAATATATATGGGCTAGTTTCAATGATGGTATATTCAAAAACGACGAAAAGCAGGAGAACCCAATTTGAAAATACAAAGATATCATAGTGCAAGAGGCAAGAAAAGCAACAAGTCGTTATCGCGTAGACAACAGGAAAGAAAAAAAAAGACAACTCGGTCCTTCACGTCTACATCATCACCAGTCTCCGTCTAAGCAGCAGCAACGGCAGCAGCCTGCTCGGTATGTGTCACCTCAGTAGCACCCTTGGTGTCGCTAATTGTGACCTCAGCAAGCTTCTCCTCGACGGCAGCAGCATCGGCACTCTTCTTGGCAGAGGTAGGGACAGGGTTGTACCAGACAACGGGGGAGCCGTCGGGCTGGATGGTGCCGCAACGGTCAAAGTGGGAGCGGGCACGGATGTAGGGGTCGAGTCTCCAGTAGTTGGCAGTGAGCTCGTTGGCGGTCTCAACACGCTCGGCGTTGAGCTTCTTGCGGGACTCCTCGTCCTCGGCGGCAACCCACTTGCGGGTGACCTCCTCAAACTTGGCGAAGAGGACGCGGCGCTCCTCTTGGAGCTTGTCGCGGGTGGCAGTGTCCTTCATGAGGTCGTTCTCACCGTCAACAGGCTCGATAAAGTCAAAGTCCCACTCCTCATCACCACCAAGCTCCTTGATCAGGCGGTCGGAAGCAATGTACTCCTCGAGGCCGGCGCGGCCGTTGGTGAAGTGAACCTTGGCGGCGACGACGGGGTCGAGCCAGCCGTGGATGATCTTCCAGATGCCCTGGAAGATCCAAGGGGCGTTGTGGATGAGCAGGACACCGAGGCACTCGGGGTAGTTGGTCTGGAAGCACTGGATGACAAACTTGACAGCGTGGTAGTCCATGTTGCTGAGGGAGAAGCCGGTAAGGTTGAAGACGACGCACTACAGAGGAAGAGCATGTTAGCAAGATTATGTTTGGTGGTAGAGATGGGTTCAAGTGGTGTTGCCGGCGACGTCATGTCAAGTGATGCCATCGGAGCGAGTGAGAGTGAGAGAGACCAAAAAAATACTTACAACAGTGTCGATGGGAGGAGTGAGGAAGAGACGGGCAGTCTCAATGAGGTGGACAATGTAGCGCTCCATACTCTCGGGAGGCTGAGCCTTGGGGTTGTGGCTCTTGACGCGGATAACGCTGATGGGACGGTTCTGCTTGTCGAGGCCGTGCCACAAGCTCTTGCCCATGCGCTGCTGGTCGAGCCAGCCCTTGGCAATGGCCTTTGTCTTTTCGTCGCCATTCTTTTCCTCGTCGGCAGCCTTGCCCTCACCATTGAACATGATGTCGTCGTCAACGTGCATCTCCTTGTGGCGCCAGTTGAGGACGGTGAAGAGCATGTTGAGGGTGTCCTCGAGCACCCACTTGCGGGCGCGGAGGAAGCGCAGTAGCAAGCTGTCAGGATGGTCCTGCTTGGACATGTTGCTGATGATGGACTTGAGGGTGCTGGCCTTTTCGCCAACAAGATACTTGGAGAGGAGCTCGCGGTGGAAGCGGTCCTCAGCGGTGCCCAGAGCGGCCGCGGGCTCAGGCGCAGGTGTGGTTGCGCTGGAAGCCGAGCGCCAGCGGAAGAGGCTGGTGCGGCGCGTAGAGGCCGGGGAAGCAGGCTCCGGGGTCTGCTCGACTACGGGCGTGGAGGGCACGGAGCTCTCACCATCGGCGAGCTCGTAGATCTTGAAGAGGGCGGCCCAGGTCTGGCGGAGCTTCTCATCCTCGGCGGGAGTGAGCGTCTCAATGCGGCCGGGCAGGTTGGAGGCGTCAGCGGTGGTGGCCATTGTTGCGGTTTAATAGGAAGAGAGGAAAGGGGTATATTATAAAAATGAAGAAGATGAAGATGTCTGCTGGAAGAGAGAAAAACAGAGCAGGAGTTTCTTTTTTGCTTTTACGGAAGAGATGAAGAAAAAAAGAGAAAAGCAAGGCAAAGCCAAAGGTGAGGGGCAGAGCAAAAAAGTGTTGGAGGAGTGGTTGGTTTGGGTGGAGCGGGACGGCTGGCCAACTTTATATGGTAGTCAAAAAGCAGCACACGAGAGAAGCACAAGCTAATTCCAGAACAGCAGCAGCGAGGCAAAGAGAGAAAAAAAGTGGTGTGGTGAGGGGAAAGGGGGCAGAACTCGGCCGAGGAGCAGTTTTTAGCAAGAATATTGGCTTATAGCATTAGAAAAGAGGAAAACGCCACAGGAGGAACCAGGCTGTGCTGGTGGTTTTGGTGCTTGCTGTAGGACGGGGATAGTGGTGGTGGTGGTGGTGGTGTGCAGCAAAGCAGTGAGTAGCAGGGCAAGTACATTGTAATAGCGGACAGTTATAGGGGAAGTACACCACTGTAATTCCTCACCTACAACACGTAAAACAAGGAGGAACGGGGAGCAAGAGATGCACCGAGATCCGGGCCTCCTTCTCCGCTGCATGCACGCTGATTCCACTCTGTTTAGTAAAGATGAGCACACTCCATATGCCCTCGTTTTTACTGGAGTCCCTCCTGGCCTGCCTCTACAGTATCTTTTGTTCTGATACACACACTAACAACCCTCCCTATAGCGCTGTACACTTAGCGCTGTGGGGTTGCCTGGCCGTAGCGTCTGCGTGTGTGTGCTCGGTTGCATGGGGGAAAGGATTGGGTGGCTACTTACCCCGCATCCGCGATCTGCCATTTGCCCATGTCCACATGCTTTTTTTTCTGTCGTTGCAGCGGTAGCCTGGGCCTCTGCTTCCCTTTCCCTGCCGCAGGCCTGCGTTTCCAGGGGGCGGGGGCCAGCAAAACCTGAACCCACCCCACTGTAAAACAGTCCACTTTGCGCATTGCTAGGCCTGCTGCAACACACACAGCTGGGCTTCAGCGCACCGTGAGCGCTGGCCGAGAGGGGAAGATGGGGGACGGGACGGGGCCTGTGGGGAACGGCAGAAGCCACGCCTCGGTAACTTGAGCAGCAGCACAGACACTTGACAGCGACATCAGCAGTATCAGACCTACAGTATTACAAACTCACCCGCCAAGCCCAACATTAGTGTAGGTGCTAGTGGCGTTGGCCGTCTTGTGTGTTTTTTTTTGTTGAGGCAGCCCGTTTCGTATAATCCTATTGTACCTGAAAAGCCCACACCAAATGAAGAAAAAGAAGCTTGTGACCCCCCGCCACGGTGACACGGAAATGCGTGTAAAAGCTACAGTACGTACTTACACCGTTCGATGGCATCGCCAGGATGTATAAAAATGCGCAAGGGGGTCAATCATCCTGGTCACTTGCACTCAGCTAATTACTGTCCCCCCTTTCGTTTCCCCAGTCTTTTTTTATTTGCGTTTGGCGATGATGGGTTGCGTGACTGACTTATCCACCTAACCGATATCGCGGGGTTGCTTGGATGTACGGCCCATAGAATGAGCCGGCGTTTCGCACCATGACGACCCGCGGGTAATGGGATCGCCCGCACCGTCAATCCGTGATGGACAAAAGACAAAACACATGCTAGCGACAATGTGCGACCCGAGATATTTTCTTATCTTGACCCCTCGCCCTTGACTCGTCCTGCACACACCTTCAACCGCCGCCGGCAGAGCCGCTACAGCTGCTGATACTGATTGATGCTCAACATATAACGCAGCGCAGATTTGGCCTTCTCCAACTTTTCTTTTCCCCTGCAATGGCAATGCCAATCTTCATGTGATACGCAAGCCTCCCAGCAAATGAAAGATGGCGTTAAAGCCGACCCGCCATGTGCCTGCTTGCCACTGTAGCTGGTGCTGCTAATTATGACTGGTCCTGCGCCAGCCCAGCCCAGCCACAGCAGCACATATTGGCCCTGCCTGCATGCAGTCTGTCTGCAGCAGCCGCAAGCCCGCCATAACAAGGCCACTAACATGCGCAGGCACAGAAAACGCCTCTTTTTCTGCTGCTGTGCTAATCGCAGGGAAACTGGCGCTTGGGCCGGGCCAGCCAGTCGGCTCATGAACCCGTTCATAGGCGATGCACGGCTGGCCGCCCTTAGCCTCTCGGTCTTATCAGTGGCGCCGTTGTCATGCAAGCATCGGAGCAGTCTGCCCTTTTTGCGACGACCCCTAGACCATTAAAACGGTCTTTTATACATGCTACTTGCTTAAAATGGTACAGGCACTTGTAAAAGAATCAGATGAAATTTTTAATAATTTTTGAATTGATTTTTTCACGTTTGCTTTCAAACAAATGCTGGCTGCTAAGAAAAAAAGCACAGCCAACAGTATAAAAAAAGTATCAGAAGAAGAAATCGCCTCCCCAGAAAATATAAAAGTATCCAATAATACAGATAAGAAAAAGGTGATTAAAGATATTCCCCCAAAACCCTGCAAAAGAAGAGAGAGGCAAGCCAGCTTAGCTCTCCCACTCGAGTCGAGTTCCAGTTAAAAAACGTCTCTCTGGAAAAGGGTCCAGAGAGAAAGAAAAAGTCGTTTGGGTATATGCGCAAAAATGCAGAAGAAGATAAGTAATACACATGTAGAAGCATGGCGAATAAGGCTCGCGGGCGAGTAGTGGCCGGTTGTTGGTGTTGTTTGTTTGCTCTGTTAGTATTGCTCCTGCATCGAGGTATGCTTGCTGCTCAAAAAGCCTCGCGCCAATCAAATTTTGGTCCTCGCAGGGTTTCCTATAACGGGGACAATGTTAGTTATAAGCAAGCCCACTGGGGCCAGGCACGGAGGAGTAGAAAAAGTGAGCACTTTGCGCTTCCATGTTGTCGCTTAGAGGCCAACGACCTTGCCACAGAGTACACCCTGGCCGAGCAAGGTGAGAGCGCAGCAACGGGGCTGCTGGCCGACAGAAGCGCAGATCTGCTCAAACTCCTTGGCCGAGCCAGGGGTCTTCTTGGGGGGAGCGCAGTCGAGGTCGACAAGGCCCTCGATGTCAGTGGCGCAGCAGTTGAGGTTAGACGAGAGCAGCGAGGTGCAGGCCTTGTAGTCGGGGTCCGAGGCAGGGGTGGTCTCGCCGGAAGAAGCGCCAGGAGTAGTAACAGAGCCAGCAGCGCCGGTAACTGTGCCAGTAACACCGCCGAGAGCACCGGTAGCGCCGCCAACAGCACCAGTAGCACTGTTAGTGAGGCCGCCGACAGCACCAGTCACGCCGCCCAGAGCTCCGGTAGCTCCTCCAAGGCCGCCAGTCACGCCGTTGGTAACGCCGCCGAGCGCGCCAGTAGCACCTCCAAGAGCGCCGGTAGCACCACCGAGCGCGCCAGTAACACCACCGAGGGCACCAGTTGCGCCGCCGAGACCGCCGGTGACGCCGCCGAGAGTACCGGTGAGAGCGCCGAGCTGGGGAGCAGGGGCGGCAACGGCAAGGCCAGCAAGGCAGAGACCAAGAGTGAACTGCATTTTGTGTGTGTTGGAGAGTCGGATAGGTATATTTGGAGAGAGAAAAGCTGGTTTAGCTTTTGTTTTAGAGAGAGAGAGGATGTGAGAGGAGATGTGGTTTGTTTGGTTTGGTTTGGTTTGATATAGGGAGAAGGCAATAATAGATGGAACAGGACTGCCAGGTTGTATTTATACATCAGATGGCTCGGATGAAAATGGAAAATGAGCCCATACCATCCAGATTGCCGTCACCATGGTGTTCGCCCGCTACTAGCGAGTATCAGAGAGATCGGTTCGTTGGCGCTCCGCCCCCCATGTGTTAGTTAGTTAGCGTCCGCCTTGACCTGCCCTATAGCTGCAAATGCCGTTCTTCCAAGGTGAAGTCGGTTCGAATCTGGAGCAAGGTTGACATGACAACACCATCAGGCTTTCCTAAACTGGCAATGTATCTCACCCCAAGTAGGTCGGCCACATTTGTTGCAGAGCCGCCGTGGCCCAGTGTTTCTCAATCACTTGCATACCAGTCCGCCATGGCCGCCACCAAGTCTGGAAAAACTTGCGGCAAACCTTGGTTGGGTCGACGCCGACCGGTGCTGTCAGTCTTGTTGCGTCTCGGGAAGAGGTTGCCTTTGCAACATGCATGCACGCAGCCCAGACAGGATCTTCATCAGCCCAACGTTTGTTTGCTGAGACTTGTCTTCCCGCTGCCTGGCTCACGCAACCACACCGACTGTCCAGACAAAGCCATGCAGTGGTGAAAACAGTTCACGGATGTGCACAAGAATCTGCTACACTTGTCTGGCGGCAAGTAGCAAGCGATCGGGCTGGGCTGCCTGCAAGCTTGTTCGCTAGCTCCAAGGCTGAGATGTGCGGATCCCAAGAAAGTTGGTAGTTTGCGGCCAACTCTACACCAGCTGCATGGTCCTCTTGACATCATCGTGCGACCCCAATTTCGGTCATTTCGCTTGTAGAATAATATCTCGAATTCAGCAGGCTTCTCGGCACTACTCAAAGCTCGGCAGACCAGGCAACGTGACGAACTGGCAGGCCGCACTCTCTTCGACAAGCGAGACATTTCGACTGCCCAACCTGAGACCTTCTATGGAGCACGCAGCTTCCCATCCCCCATGCAACCAGAAAAGTCCGCTTATCGATGTAGAGGGGGGAGTTCGGGCTCGACCATGGCAGATGGTTCATGCTCCGATGATCCGGCATATTGTCAAGTGAACACTCTTGTAGTCAACAAGTTCGCCGGATGCTGGCCGGAGTGGTGGTGTCTGAAACGATACCGGGCTGGCTGCAATATCCGCAACATGCCTGTGCCGTTCGGTCTCCATCTGCTGCACTTCCGGTAAAATTCTCCGAGATTCCTCCTAAAAACTTCCGTCTCTAATGAGTTCCCTGTTCATGGCTAAATTCCCCGTAAACATACCCAATACAGCGGCTAGTGCCATGCCTCCTAGGCAACCGCTGCACGAACCAATCTGTACTTCGTTAGCGACAAACTGCAAGAGGGGCGAACGAGAATGTGCTCCGCGGCTAAAGTTAGAAAGGAACAAGTAGTAAGAAAAAAAAATGGGCTTTGAGTTATTGTAAGAAAAATCGGCCAGTCGTCTGGCATGACTATGCGTCCCGGGTAATATACACACTTAACCCCTCCATCCTATAGCTTTGCACTTGCTGCCGTGCTACTCCTCATCCTACTCCGTCGCTGCTTGCAAAAAAATAAAATTGTCAACACTTTCTTTTTTTCGTTCAACTCCTTTAGGCCTTGCCAGCCTTCTCCGCCTCCAGCTCGCGCTCGGCCTGCTGGTAGTACTTGGCAGTGTCGACGCCGTGTTGGTTGTGGTTAACAAAGTTGAACCAGGGGATGGTTCCGATGAAGAGCGCAGAGTATCTGCTCTGGCGGGCAGCGACGCCCTGGAGGTAGGGGCTCAGTTGGCTCTCGCCGTACAGAGATTTGCCGGCCTTGACCTTGTCGACCATCTCGCGCATATCCATCTCGATTTCGCGGGCGTTTTCGGTGGCACCATAGAATCGGACTACAGAAAGAGATTTGTTAGGTTTTTTTCGTTCCATCATCACGCTCGTCTCTCGTCGCGTGCTGTTCACATCCAGCTCGGCGTCGAGAAAGTCGTTTTTCAGTTTCACATACGGGCTGATCTTTGGTAGAAGTAGAGGAAGCCACCAATCAAACCAATGGCACCAGTCAAGCGCATGGCCTTGGCAAAACCACCACGGCCGACGTGCGACGGCGCAAACTTCTCCATGGCGAGCATGGCGGTAGGGGCGGCGGCAGCAGCCGCAGCACCGTAGATGTAGTCCTCCTTTCTGGCATATCCAACCACACGCTTAAAGTGACTGAGTCTCCATGTTAGTAATCGATGCCAGGCTATTCAATTCCACGCATTGGCGTATTTCAAGGCCGTAGCTGCGTCGAAAATGCACGTCGGGGAAACCTACGGGTCGCTGTCGATGAGCTATATCAAGGTCAGTTTCTGTCACGCATTGGGGCGCCATTTGGGGGTCAACGTACAGGATATTGGGTCTGAACGACCTTGCTGGTGCCGGTGAAGGAGGCCGGGGCCTGCTTTGTCGTTGTATCGGACATTTTGAGCTCGTTGTCCAATCCCTTTTGCGCGGCAAGAAATCGATGGAGCTGATGCCGACCGACGCAGATTGGAGGTTTGGCGAAGTGGTGCCTCAGGACTGGATCACGTGACGGGACATAAATCTGGGTCACGTGAAGTCGAGTCGCAGTACTACGCAGGTTGGCTTCAGGTCCACTTTTTCTGTCGCGTCTCCAGCCAGACAAGCGCGTCTAGATGGGTAAAGTGAATTACGATTAGGCGAGCAGTGAGTCCGCCATTGTCATTGTACAGCAAAAATATCAAAAGAGCGACAACAATGCCTGACTATTCGAAACGGCCGGATCCAGTGGATGAACTAGACAACTATGGTCTAGATGATGATCTTTGGAAGACGCCCTCTCCGCCTGGGTCCCCCAAAAAGAAGGACGATGGCCTGGGTATTGATGAGCAGGTCTCGGTGAAGAAGCAAGCGCGGGCTCCTGCTGTCAAGCTTGACGAGGAGAGGTGAGTTTGGTGCCAATAATAGAGGTCTAAAATGATACTATGGCTAATCCAATGTAGACTGCTAAGTGAGGCTGGTATCCCAACATTGCGCAAGAGGGCTGGCAAGCTGAAGCTCAAGGGCAAAGGACATGAGGTATGTTGCTATATAAAGACGAACGTATCATAAGAGATGGAGTCTAATTATTTGGTGTAGTTTTCTGACGCGGCACGATTGCTCACCTTTTATCAAATGTGGCTTGACGACCTCTATCCCAAAGCCAAATTTGCTGACGCCCTGGTTATGGTAGAAAAGGCTGGCCACAAGAGGAAGCTTGCTGCTGCCCGTACGGAGTGGCTAAACGAATCGAGGCCAAAGGAGACTGGGGATGGCGATTTATCGCTACCTGCTCTTGGTGACGGACAAAAGACGCCTACAAGAGCAATGGCTCTAGAAGACGAGGACATCTATGGATCTACGCCATTAGCGCGCAGACCGCAGGCTGCAACCACCACCACCACTCAAAACAATGATGTGCCAGATGAAGATGACCTCGATGCTTTAATGGCGGAGGCAGAGGCCCAGGATAATGGCCCCACGGCTGCCCCGACGAATGGCCCTCCCGAGGATGACCTAGACGATCTCGACGCCATGATGGCAGAATCTGAAGCCCATCCCAACCCCGTCAAGCTGGCAGCACCAGTAGCTGATCCTTCGTTTGACGAGGACGAGGAGGCCATGCGAGAAATGGAGGGCTGGTGAGCAGCAGAGTCGGAAAAGGCATGGTACGAGGTGTGTGATGCATATTGGCGGCGTTTTGTTTAAGAATTCACGATGTACATGACAGTATCATAATATATATATATATTAACAATTAAATGAATTTTCAAAGTAAAATCCTACAAATTGTCCAAGTTTGTGTCTGGTATGCGTCCAGAGGGGGCCAGGAGAGCATTTGTACGGCGCTACCCGGTATTGGACTCCAGTGCAAGATACAGCACCAGAGCAACTAAAATAATGCTTTTATAAAGTACAGAGTGTTATCACAAATTTGTTTCCCGTCGATTTTATTATTTTATTAAACTTTTGCTCTCCATCGGGTTACTTGTACCAGTAAATCCTGATCATTCTGTTCAAAGGTCGGAAGCTCAGGCGACCCACACATAAAATATCCAGCACCAGCTAGTAAAAGTGACATCTTTAATCATCAACAAACCTCTCTCAGGGCACCAACCAGAACTCAATTGAGAAACAATTGCGATGTTTCTCTTTTCTAGTGGCCCTACCGTGCAGGCCGATGCCACCTGGTTTGCTGCTGGCCTAACATCCACATTCCCCGAGACGCAGGACCACGCAGCAACCCTCGCCCAACACCGCCGCTGCGAGGCCTTGGCCGCTTTCAAGCCAGGATGCAAAGTCTTCCATGTTCCCAGAGAAGACCCTTCGCTAGCTACCGAGGTCGACATGACCGACACGGACTTTGAGGCGGCTGAGGCTTCGAGCGAGCTCAAGGACCAGGTGCTGGTGTTTCAGTACAGGGGAAAATTTCATGCTGTCGACCATGTAGGTAGACCCGCGCACCACGGTGTTTCAGATTCATATTGCTAAGTCATTTTCTTTCTGCAGATATGTCCCCATTCGTCGTATCCTCTCTCACAGGGCACGCCTTTTGACATTGAGGATTTCGGCGTCGTTCTTAGCTCGGGCCTGTCGTGCCCCAAGCATGGCTGGTCCTTTGATCTGTTTACAGGCAATGCAGACCGAGCAACGTATAAGCTTACTATCTGGGAAGTGAATCTAAGGGCTCCAGATGAGGGCACGCCACCTAGGAATGTGCAGCGAGGCACAGCCGTGCCTGTCGCGGGTGAGGACATGATGGTTTGGGTGCGCAAGAAGCAGCGCATTGGCTGAAGCTGACGCTGTCGAAAAACCAAGACTGTCCACCTAGCTGCCCGATCAGACGAATGATTGGCCTTTTTGCGCTCGTTTAATGGATCTATCTAATGGGCGATCACAGGCGGCGATCTCAAACGGGAGCTACAACTCACCCACGCGTCGAGCTATCAACTCTGAGACAAGAGGTTTCGTCCCACTTGCTCCTCCGCCCGCGACTCCTGGTAGAATTGCAGCTACAAATCTATAAACTCCCAAACGCGGAGACTTTTGGTCTTTCAAATTTAGGAAACGGCAAGATTGTCAAGCAAAAGCTGCTGAGTGCTGCTATAACATCTGGCTGCACCGGTGCTGATGCTGACCGTGTTTCAGACTTGGCTGCTGGCGGGGCTTACCACGAAACTTGCATAGAGCATGAAGCGTGAAGTCCGTACAATTTCAGATGGAAAGAGGCTGCCTCTTGTATCCTCTGAAAGGAGAGCGAGCCTACAGTGTTCTAGGCAAACGCCATTGGCTGGGCTCAGAGGAACTCAGCATGATGCGCAGCTACCACCCTCTACCCATGGGCCACTGGCGAGTCCGAGGGACAAAGAGAAAGAGACGTTACATGTAATGCAAACCGGCTCGTCGCCTTCAGCTAGTCAAGCAATGCACGATGGGAGATGAACGCCAATGCTGCGCTCTCACGATGGTGGTTGTGCATATAAGCCAGCCATAAACCCTTCACGATGCCATCATGATCCATCACTCCATTCCTTCATTCTTATCACTTTCTTTCTTCTCTTCTATTTAGACACTCTGGCAGTGTAAACCACCATTTTCTTTCCTTCACAATGCTCCCCAGGATCGCTCTTACAGCTGGCTTTGCCGCTGCAGCCGTCTCTGCCGGCGACATCTCGGCCCGGTTCGCCGACAGCTACACCTTCTTCCAAGGCGACGGATCAGCAACAGCCGGCTGGCCATCCGAAGCAGCCTGGGGCACCTACCAGCAACTATTTGACGCCAACAAGGGCCTCATGGAAAAGTCGTGCGGCTTCAACGGCTGGGGCGCGGACAACTCGCCGGCCGAGATTGCATCCATCGACTCGGCTATCCGTCAGGTCGCACAGGAATCGGGCGTTGATAACCGAGCCATCCTGGCAGTAGTGATGCAGGAGAGTAAGGGCTGCGTGCGCGTGCCGACGACGGACAATGGCGTCAGGAACCCCGGTCTGATGCAGTCGCACAATGGACAGGGCAGCTGCGCCGGCGTCAACCCGTGTCCTCCAGCGCAGATTTTACAGATGATTCGCGACGGTGTCACGGGTACGCCGTTTGGTCCGGGCATCCAGGGCACCATTGCGCAGGCCAAGACGCTGACGGGCGACTCCGGAGCGCGGGCCGTGTATACCGGCGCTCGCATCTACAATAGCGGCTCGGCGACGGTGACCAACTTGGATGATGGCCGGGGCAGCACCGTGTGCTATGCGGCCGATATTGCAAACCGCCTTACCGGCTGGACGCTGTCTCCTTCTGCCTGTCACTAGAAAAAGAATTTGGTAATGGTTACTTTTGTCTATGAAATGCTTTTGTATATGAAATGGTTTGTTCAAGTTATTTATATTGAGTTGTCTATATTGAAATAGATATACATGTACACGCACCCCGTTCAATGCAAAATTGGCTCTCTTGTACGCCCCCAGATACATTAACTCTCCCTTACGGCCTTCTATTATATTTTCCCATCATTTATTTCTCCTGAACGGCCGCATTCTTCTTCTTCTGTATCTCATCCCACTCCTGGCGCAGAATAGACATACTGAGGGCGTCCCGCCACTCGCCGTCAAAGTAGAGGGCCTCTCTCATCCTACCCTCCTCGACAAAGCCGACCTTTTTGTACATGCCAATAGCTTTCTCGTTGAAACTCGCCACGTCGAGGCTCAGGCTGTGGAGGTTGCCGAAGCGAAAGGCCCAGTCGCGCAGATAGATCAGCGCCTCGGTGCCGTAGCCCTTGCCGTGGTACTGTGTGGACAAGGAGATGCCCAGGGTGCCGCGGCGGTGTGAGGCAAATGTGGCAGGACTTCCAAAGATGACGATGAATCCAATGGGGATGCCGCGCAGAGCGGATGTGCCTGGCTGGGAAGCCAGTTCGTCCCAGTTGTCGGGCTTGATACAGATGACGGCCTTGAAGAGATCTGCGTTCATGCGGTCTTCCCAGGACTTTTCGTCCAAGTCGCTGCGGCAGCGGGGGCTGAGGACGTTGATATCGACAAAGACGTCGACATTGGGATCGCGTTTGAGGCTGTAGTAGAAGTCTTTTGTTTTGGAGTCTTTAGGGTCGAGGGGCTCGTAGATGAGACGGTCTGAGGTGAAGACGTTGGCGTAGCCCGACATGGCTGCTACTGAGAGAAGTGGTTTGCTGTGAGGATGAGTTTGAATAGACGATAGCCTTGTTTACATGTATTTGTACTTTTGATTCATTGTGTAGTTTACAAGTTTGCGTCATGTGCCACGTGTTGTGTGTACGTCGTTGGTCTGACAAGGCTCCGAGGGCGGCGCCGCGGCCAGCCCAAAGAGGAAATAGCCGTGGGGCTTCAAGTCGGCGAGCTGTTTTTGGTGCGGGGAAGAGAAGGGGGAGGAAGATGAAAGAAGGAAAGAAAAAGGAAAGAAAAAAAGATGATTTATTGTGGGAAATAGACATGGGAGATTATATCCGGGGGACAAGTCTGGCAGTATGCGGGATGGGATGGTTGGGGGGGAACGAACAAGGCTGAACGGTTGCAACCGTCGATCTGGGGTAGCGGTGCGTACGAGCTGCCAAGTAGAACAATGGGATGCATTTCTTTTTACGGAGACGGTCACTGGATGATGTATTATTGGATAAGAGGGATCTGGGAGGAGCCCTGGGTAATGGGAGCTGCACAGGCTTGCTGGGAGCGTATTGCTGAGGACTGTATAGACGATGGGTGGTTGTATAAAGATGGGACACGTGCGTATTTCATGCCCCTCCATACATCTATATATCTATATTTAGTCATTCCATTTTCTCCCTTCGCCTCTACATTACAAGACACACAACCTATTCAACAGCTCCATCTCTGCTAGCTGCCGCTGATGCTGGTTGCAGTGAAGCTCACCACACTAACATGAGCCGGAGTCTATGGACGGCCAAATTCCACCGACTCCGGCGCGCGCTATTGAATTTTCATGCTATAACAGAACTTGAACGAGAACGAAAAAAGCCCCCTCGCGCCCAAGGAAACCAAGGAAAATAAAATACATGCAGGGCAATCCTCTGCCGTTGTTGCGTGGCAGCCAGCCCCCAGCCACCTACCCACCGCCTCAACGGCACACACCAAACAGCGCTGTGCACTTCCTATTACAGGCGGTCGCCCAGCGTGGTTTAGCGTACCCGCTGGAGCGTTACTTTTTGGGCACTCACTGCCCAGGTGCGGAGAAAGGCCGCTAAAAACTGGGATAGCAGGCGGAACTACTGCTGCAGGTAGTGGTGGCTGGGTGCCGTGAACGCGTGGACGCTTCAGTGAATTTTGGACAGCGCAGTATTCGCTAGGAAACTATATGGAAAATATATACAATATCTAGGCAGTAGTCTCTATCTACTGGTATTTTTAAATCTCCCTTTATTATTCTTGCTAGTCTTCTACAGCCAGCTCTCTTTTTGTTGCCCGTGATCCCCTACACAGAACCTCCTACAGCGCCCTTTCCCCGCTGTAAGCTAATTCTCCACTGTAACCCTTTCCCACCCCCGCCCGGATGAAGCCTGCGCCGCCCGGAGCCATCGGCACCAGTCCCCCGCCTCCTCCTCCTCTACCGTCATTTTCTCGTTTACTACCGGCTTTACCACCAAGATATCTGTATATATTTTGCTTAATGTGGATAATCAACAACAACAATTGGCATCCCTGATGATGCACTGTAACCCTGGAAAAAGAACCGCTATAGACCCCTCGCTTAGCTTCCCTGCCGTTCGACTTACATGCAGCCACCGCCCAATACTACCACCACCACCACCGGCAAGACTAGCTAAGCTCCACTCCTCCAACTTGATTTTTCTTCTTATCCTTCTTTAGACTACGGGCCTTAGCTACCTTTTTGGTCCGTGATGACGGCATAGCGCTCGGTGACTTCGGCCTTTAGCTGAGCTAGCTAGCTTCCCTTTCCCCCAATCCGGACTTCCGCGTATCTATCAAGCTGCCCGTCTTTATAAAGCCCGTCTACTTCCCCTCTTCGTATTCCGTCTCTCGTCTGTAGCTACAATTCTCCATCCAATTGAATCACTCTGCCCCATATAAAACCAATATGCCTTCACTTCGAGCCATAGCTCTGGCAGCTCTCTCAGCCAGCAGTGGCCTAGCTGCGCCAACCAGCTCCAACTCGTCCTCGTCTGGCTGCTCCTCTGTAGACGGCCCTCTCCCACCCTCCAAGGATCCATGGTACACGGAGCCCAAGGGCTTCGAGTCTTCGCCACCAGGTTCAGTCCTGCGCTACCGTGAAGCACCCGGTAACCTGACCACGCTCGTCAATGGCACCGATAAGGCGTGGCAGATCCTCTACCGCACCATGGACAGCCAGTACAAGCCTACTTTTGCCGTGACGACGCTCTTCAAGCCGAAAAACGCAAACAACGCCACCCTGCTCTCCTACCAGATCCCCTACGACACGGCCGACGTCGACGCAAGCCCCAGCTACGCCATGTACGACTTTGACAAAGTTGTCGGTGCCCAGGCCATTATTCCCGGTCTTGCGGCTGGCATGTTTGTCAATGTGCCCGACTACGAGGGCCCGCTGGCATCCTTTACAGCCGGCGTCATCTCCGGCCATGCCACTCTCGATTCCGTCCGTGCTGTCCTCAACCTCGCCAAGGAAGTTGGGCTCGCCGAGGACGCAAAGTACGCCATGTGGGGATACTCTGGCGGTGCTCTGGCGAGCGAATGGGCCGGCGAACTGCAGGTTCAGTATGCCCCCGAGCTCAACTTCTCTGGAAATGCCATGGGCGGCCTTACGCCCAATGTCACGAGTGTGCTCTACAACATCAATGGCCAGGTGGCGGCTGGTCTTGCCGTGTCGTCTATGCTCGGTCTTGGCAGCCAGTACCCCGATATCCTGAAAAAGTACGTGGAGAAGCTCAACACGGATGGGCCATACAACAAGACGACGTTCCTGTCCGCGTACAACATGTCGCTGACCGAGGCGGGCATCGCCTTTCTGGGCAAGGACATCAGCAAGTACTTCAAGGACGGCTTTGACGACTTCCTCAACAACGAGACGTACAAGATCATCTACAACGACGGCATCATGGGATACCACGGCGTACCCACTATGCCCATGTACATGTACAAGGCGGTCCACGACGAAATCTCCAATATTACTGACAACGACGCCCTGGTGGAAAAGTACTGCAACATGGGCGCCAACATTTACTACTCGCGCAACAGCGAGGGCTCGCACTCTGATGAGGGCCAGGCGGGTGCGTTGTCGGCCTTTGGATGGCTCTCAAGCGTGTTGGGCCTGCAGCCTCTGTCCTCGGAGTACCCGACCAGAGGATGCAAGACGGTCAATGTGGCCATAAAGACCAACATGACCTCTTCGTAGAATCGGGGGTTCCTAGGAGGATAGGCTTCGGTTGATGAGGGTATGTCATGAGTGATGATTTTCTGGTTGTTGGTCTTTGTCTCTTTTTTTGTACATACGCGCAAGTCCACAATGAATATATGTAATTCTTGGAAACTATGAATCTATGTAAATCTCGAAAATTTTGAATATCCCCCGTCTTCCTTATATTCCTGGTACAAATTTGATCCATTGTGAAAGGTTGGTACATGACAGTCTATTTGGTCATCTACTGCACCAAGAGAAGAAAAGAAGAAAAACGAATTAGATGGGACAAGGTTTCATAATATTGTCCATCTACTGGCTAGTCTGCGCTGCTACAGCGGCTATAAAATGTACTCTGTGGAAATATATATCATAAAAGAGAAGAAGAAGGGGGGTCAAAAAAGACGGCTACAAAGAATCACAGCGAGAAGCAAACCCTCTTTACTGGTCTTTGTTAGCAACACCAACTCTCTTGTTTCCCCAGTCAAAAATAACAAAGAACTTCTCAATCCAGTCCTGTCCCCAGAGAGTATCGTTGTCACTACCAATAGCAAGCATGGAGAGACACTTGCCCTCATCCTTGCCCTCGGCACGCTTATAGAAGAGAGCCGAGCCGGGAATACCGACCTTGTTGCCGTCCGAGAGGCGGATGACAAAGTCAGGCAGCGGCTGGTCACACTTGTAGAGATAGTTGTCCCAGTCGGGGCGCCACTCTGAGTTGGGGACCTGGCTCCAGTAGAGATCAGCAATCTCGCGGCTGATTTGGCCGCCGCCAGAGCCCGTGTCCCAGGCAACCTGGAACTTGTGCTCTCTAAAGGCGCTGTTATCATAACCGGCGCCAATGCCGTCGATGATGGTAGTCCAGAGGCCACCGGTGCTGCTGAGGGCACCGTAGGCAATGGTGCCGTGGTAGCGACTGGAGTCGATGGCGCCAAACTCGAATTGGCCGCTCTTGGTCGAGGTGCGGTAGTCGACGGTCCAGAGGGGAGCTAATTTGGCGAAGTGTTAGTCACCACTGGTATGTGTATTATGCAATTGAGAGAGGGAGAATGAAAACTTACACTCGAGGTAGGGCATGATTTGCTGAAAGTACGTGGGCAGTCTGTTGGGCTGCGTCGTCATGCCATTGGGATCAATGTTGAGGCCGAGGTTGCCCGAGCGGATGGTGCCGCTGGTAGGGCTTGTGTTGTTGGTCTGGACCATAATGGGCATGCCCTCAAGGGCAATCTGGCCGACGGTGAAGATGTCGGTATAGACGACACCATTGTCACAGTAGCCGCTGCCGAAGCATTCCGAGTATGTGTAGCCATCGAGCTGCTTGGCCGTGCTGGACTGGGACGGGTCGTAGAGGGGGATGTCGCCCTGGTGGTCCTTGGGCTCGAGCGTAGACTCAATGGACAAGTTGGGGGCGCCGCTGTCACCGAGGAAGTAGAATTGCTTGCCGGGTGTGCCGATCCAGGCGGGGATGAACCACTGTGCGCCGACATCGACGCGGCTGGTCCATCCGTCTTTGGCGGCGTTTTGGCCGTTGCCGTGGGCAGCAAGCTTCACAACAGGCATGGTGATGCGGCCGGGCGTGGAAGCACCACGGGATACCAGACGGGCTCTGGGCTGTGCACTGCCGCCAGGAAGAGCATGGACGGCAGAGAGGGAGAGGGCTCCGAGGGAGAGGAAGGTAGCGCTAACCATGATGAGGAGTGATGAATGGGAGTGGAATGTTAAATTGGACGGCGGACAAGTGAGAGGCGGTTCTCAGTCTGTCTGTCTGAAGAAGAAGCAATTGATGTAAATGGTGGGAAGGAGGATGGTCTTTTATAAAGGTGCAGGTATATCGGAGGATGCACTGACGCCGGGATGGCGGCCGGGGTATGGGATCGACAGAACTCGCCGAAGCTAGCTTGTGTTGCTTATTCACGTTCACGTTCCGGGTCTATAGTTTGCATCTTCTTTCTTGGTCAACTGCCTTGTCGTCTGCATCCATTGCCTTGTCGTTTGCATCCACTGCCTTGTCGTCTGCATGAAGTTTTGCCAAGATTGGTGGTCTGCCGTCTTAGCCGGTCCAGCTAGCTAATTCCCATAGTTCAGAGTAGTATTTCGCAACATGAATCCAGAAGGGCATAGACGAGCCTAGGACGACAGCCTGCCTCGGAAGGTTTCTGCCAAGGTATACAGCTTTTGTCTGCTTCTATATTTGGTAGGCTGAAAAGCTGGCCGCCTGAAGGTCGGTTGGTAGCGTGTAAGTCGGGGAGCTGGTTCCTTCAGCCCCCATGCAGGTTGTATGCATGCATGTATCTATGCCGTCTATGCAATGCAGGTATGCCACCGCACAGACAAGGCAGCCTATAAGCGTTGACCATTGCCGGGGCCTCATCCTCAGGCAGTCATTGTTGCATTCACGGCCTCCACTTGTCGCCACGAGGTGTCTGTGCTTGCGGTTCGGGACGGGTTCGTGCAGTGACGTCGGCGTGGGGTTTTGATGCTACAGTAAGAAGGCTCCCTGGACAGGCTGAGTCGTTTCTCTATGGGCCGCTGCTAGTGCTGCAACCACTGCTAAAGCTGCAGCTACTGCTCGCTCTTCGTCCACACCACCACATATCCAACAGATTATTGGCCCCTGAATGACCCAGTCGTCTGCAGTAGCAAACAAAGAACAGGCTGTACTGTATTCTTCTGCACTTCACTGCACTGCACTGTACTGACTCGATTTGCAAAATTCCAGTGCCGAAGCGAAAGTCAGCACTGCTCCACAACAGGCGGTGGTCAGCGCTGCAAGCAAAAAGGAGACCGTCGTTCGGCCAATTTCCTAATTAGGAAATCTACCGGGATCCCTAGTTTCAGATGGAAATAGATTTCCCGCCACCGCCAAAAGCCAAAGCGAAGCAAGCAGCAGCAGCAAGCCAAATATAGAAACAGGCGGCAACAAGAAAATAACAATAATAAAATAATGAAATGGTGAATTAACCGCGGGCATGAACTTTCCATTGGGATCTGCAACTGTCAATACTCAATCCATCGAAAATAGTTGCACAAGCTGAATACCTTTTCTATGTCCTATTTTTAGGTACTGAACTTAGGACTTCACTTCGAGATAGATGGACAGATTGTTTTTTCCATTGCTGAGAATGTCGACACAAGAAGATGATGCAGTTGGACTCGCTGTTTATTTCTATGTACACAAAAAGAGATGAAATGACAGTCTTGGTGGGGGGTATTCGTACACAATCGCTTTCGTCCTTTCTGTCTTTCTACTACACCTCCTCATTCGTATATCGGTAGTGTATTAGTTGTGGTGAGGAGGAGGAGGCGAGTACAGCTCCTGAGGCTGCACGCTGTCCAGCTCAGCCACCTGCTCAACCTTGGGCGACGCCTGCCACTGTGGTGGTGGTGTCTTTAGGGGAATTCCAAAATGGTACTTTTCTCCCTCCTTGGCCGTGTACGCTTGATCCTTCTCCGGAGAGTAATGCCCGGCAATCGCAGCGTTCGCAGCAACAGCTTGCGGCGTCTGCACCGCCTGACCATACTGGGCATCAGGGCTAGCAGGTCCAGTTCCAGGACCCTGGCTCTCTACGTGAGACCCCGCGACTTCGACAGCAGCACCACTTGCTTGTGCTTGCTTGTTGCGGCGGTGGCGGAAGAGCAAAAACGCCAGGGCGCCAACAACCGCCAAGCCACCCAGCGTGCCGCCGACGGCCCCTCCAATCACCGCACCGCTAGGGCCGCTTGACGAAGAGCCAGAGGACGAAGGATCGGCGGTTGAGGCTCCGTTATTAGCACCACCAGCTGCTGCTGAGGATGTGGAGGAGCCGGGCGACGAAGATGTCGTAGAAGCGGCGCCTGCCGAGGCTGACCCCGTCGACGACGAAGAGGGCTTTGACGAAGAGGCTGCGCTTGTTGAGGATGCCGTTGTCACCGGCCTGCTGCTTGTGGGAGCCGCAGCCGTAACGTTGAAATAGTGCGATCTGGCAAAGTAAGGGTTGTCATCATTCCACATGGCAAGATACATGACGGCCACACCGTCCTTTTCCAGGACTTCTGGAGCACCGCCGACATCATCCAAGGAGATGACCCATTCAAGGCTGGACTTTGTTGTGTTTTCTATTTTTTGCGCCGAGCAGTTAGTAATACCGTTCAATGAACCACAGGAAAGGTCACGCACTGGTAAGGTTCAGGATGGTAAAGACTCCATTCTGCTCGTGATCCAAAGGGAAGTTGACGGCCACTCCGACTCCCGTGGTAATATCTGTTTCCCAGCTGATTTTCAGCACTTGTCCTACTTTGTACTGCTGGTTTTGGCTGTAGTCGCGGTGCTTGCCGCTAGGCGGAGGGTTGATAAAAAGGTTGTCGGCAAGCGCGCCGCTCAACATGGCCGCAGCGGGCCATAGAGCCAGTGAACGCATATGCATAATGTTGCTTCGTGGTCAGATCGTAGGATGAGATGGTGTATGGGCTCTCAGTAAGCTAGTGAATGGGAGAGAATGGAAGTGCAAGGGAAGGAAGATGACCGAGAAAGATGAAGAGCGGGAGGCAGAGAGGGTCGATCCGGTAACGCGCAAGGAGATTGGCCGCTCAGCTAATTTATTCCATCTTTCCAAAAGAAGGCTGCAAGAGTCAGGGGGCCCGGCAGCCTCGTTTTTCAACATGGCAGGGATCGCTGCGTTTTTTCGCCCCCTTCCTGCTGACGTGCCGACGTGCTAAAACTCAGCCCCAGACAACTTGGAAAAACTATCTCCAGCGCTTAGCAGCACGTAAATGTACATACTGTCGATTCGCCTCGCCAGCAACAACTTCGCCTTGTTCCGTGGCTTGGGAAGCCCAGTGGCGCCCAGACCTAAACGAACGGGGCGCCCCAATACCCGCCCCTAGCTCGACTAGGCGCCTTTGTCCCACTGGGACCCTAGCTTGGTGTAATAGGAGGACGCGATGTGATTGGGTTCTTCCTCCGGGGGCCGCAAAATGGAATAGATTGCGTAGCGGGCCAATCCAGTACCCTCGGCGATATTTGCAGAGGGCAAAACGCTCAGCCGCATCTGCCGAAGGCCAACCATGCACTGACACAGGGCAGGGCACCCTCGCTGTCCACGGCATTATCCCGCTGTGGGACTACTACGGGAACAGAGCCTGATCGGAGTCTATCTCGTGGTCATCAGGGCTGTTGCTGACTGTAGTGCTGCAGGTTGCGACTGGACCACAGGGTCTGCTGAGTGCGCTAGAACCGCGCCGATCAAACATCAGCCATGCCAGCCCTGCTGCAACGGTACAAGATGGAGGGCCTAGGCATACACTCTTGGGTAAGCTGTTGCTCTCTCGTTTTGCCACAAGAATCGTCCCGCAAAACCAAGTCATCGAGAGCGAATGCTGAACCGAATGAGCTCGTTAGCAGCCTCTGCGAGACGTTTCCATAGATTTCTGAACGAGGTGGACTAATTGTGGCTTCTGGGCCTTCTGGCGAAACAATACTCCCAAGCGAGCGACATGCTCCAACGAACAAAGGCGCTAGCCTCAGCAAGAGTGTCATTTAACCTCCTCAAAAGTTCACGCTAACACAGGCACAAATGGGTCGACTCAGACCGTTTTGAGCTTGTGAGGCTGCGCGTGGAGCTATCTGGGGCTCCGAGCACCCACGAAGCTCGTGAATTCTCATAATTGTTGAGTTCGCCTGTCCTCCCGCCATAGGTTAACCCAACATACGCAATCAATTGATTCACTCATTCTCTCGAAAATGTCCGAAACAATCCAATTGGCCGGCCAAGAGCCGATTGATTTCGCCAGCATGCCCTGGCCGGAGCTCTTGCGCCGCTTCTCAGAGGCGCGATTCAAGGTCTTGCAAAGCCAAGACGGCGTAAACGAAGATGAGGAAGATGAGGGCCAGCAGGACGAGTGTCCAGAGAAGGCTTCCGATCTTCTGCTACCTCCTCTAACAGCCGCCGAAATTGCCATTGCCGAAGCAAAGTTGGGCCCTATCCCGCAGGACCTCAAGGACATGTCGCTAGTTGCGCGCGGATTCAAGGGCGGTTGGCATTTTGCTGGTGGTGGATTTCCGGGGCTCCAAGACCTATTTGAGGGTGACTTTGACGCCGGAACGGAGTACTTGGAGGGTCTGTATGATGAAGACGAAGGCGCTGGTAGTGATGACAACAACGAGGGTGACGAGGGTGAAGACGAAGACGACAAAGACGAAACTGATACCGCGGAGGCCGGCGATAAAGGCGAGAACGACGCCGAGAACGACAACGAAAAGCCAGAGACGGTGCGCGCAGGAGTCAAGAGAAAGCTGGAATACCCCAGCTGCTGGGGCTACCAAGGCACCGTGGAGAACGACGATGTCGAACACTTCATCTGCCCACCAGTCACCTGGGCCAAATTTCGCAAGAGTCAAGGCAAGCCCAAGCCCAAAGCCGGCGAGTATGGCATCTGGTGCGGATCGCATTGGTCAATAGAGCCGCTTGATGGACTGAGCCTGAGCATGAGAGGATATATTATCCGCTTACTCAAGGAGACGGAGGAAGTCTTGGCTACTCGCGCCGCTCGTGCTGGCAAAACTGATGAAGAGGGGAATGACAAAGGTGAAGGGGCGGGAGAGGAGGATGAAGAGAACGAAGGTGACGACGACAAAAAAGAGATCGATGACGATGACGATGCAGAAAAAGAGGTCGAAGAGTAACCATGAGCTCACCAAGTCGATGGAAGTTATAGCAACACGTCTAATAGGTGACTGCACCGTGTGGCTGTACACCATCAATGCCTGAAATACACGGCTAGACAAGCTGTCCAGCTTGTTCCACGATCTGTTATTATTGTCGTTTTCGTTCCATCCTCTTTTTTATCAAGCATTGTAGTCTTTTGCATGTCTTGTAGTTTGTGGTTAACAGACAACGCTGTAAAGAGCCGCCTACACCACATTCTAGTGCAGTTGTACGTCACCACCTATGCGCACCACGCAAACACGCAGCCTGATTTGTAACCCAGCCTTACCTACCAACTGCGTCTCACGTCGTAGACTTTTTATCATTGCGATATTGTTTGCTTCGCTTCTCCTACGTGTTCCATCGAATAGACCAGCAGCAATGTCGTCGGAAACTAGTCCTCTCTTACCGCAGCAGCAGACAACGAACGAACCACCCGACATCCCCAGCACAGAAGGCCCCAAGACAAGGACGCGAAGCCAATGGCCATGGCTCTACGTAGTAGCAATCCTCCTTCTGTTGGCCTTTGTAGCAGACATGGCCGAGACGCTGCTAGTGGCCCCTCGAATCCGCTTCATCGAAGCAATTGCATGCTACCGCTACTACAAGATCCACGACCCTAGTGTTATCGGCCTGCACAGCCATGTCCCCGAGGAGTTGTGCAAGATTGACGAGATACAGAGCAAGGTCATGTCTATCATGGGTGGGCAGCTTTTTTTTGATAGCATCCCGTCCATTTTGCTGCCAATTCCATACAGCATGTTGGCCGATTCGTGGGGCAGAAAGCCGGTGCTTACGCTCGGACTGGTTGGCTGCGTGCTTTACATGCTCGTTTTCATGTTCCTGGTGGGTGGCCCGCTCTTTGTCATAGATGAGTGATTGAAGAGTAGTGCTAACTTCTTTACATTAGGCTGGCCTATCGGGTCTCCCGCTTGAGCAATCTTGGCTTTCGGCATTGTGTCTCATCATTGGCGGCGGCCCGTCTGTCGCCACAACGTGGTTGACGACAATGGTTGCCGATGTGGTGCCGCCGCAGCTGAGAAGTACAGTCTTCTTCTACCGATTTTGCTGTGATCAAGTGTCTGATCTTCTCATGCCTCCCGTTACTGCCGCGCTGATGGCGCATGGCGTATGGCCGCCACTGTTTGTTGTTGTGGCGCTTCAAGTTATCACCGTCCTGGTTAGTCTTGTTTTGCCCGAGACTTTGCCCATCCCAGAGGACAAAGGCGTCTCTGATCCATCGGAAGAGGATGTCAGCAGCAACCACGATGCGCAAGGCTCAAATAGCAAAGGTGTTTCTTTGCTTGCTAGCTTGACGGAGTCGTTTGCGTCATTCATGCGAGATCGCACTGTAATGCTACTGGTGTTTACGTTTCTTATATCGAGACTAGGCCGCCAGACAAATGCGGTGGTGCTTCTCCAATACGCATCCAAAAAGTACGGATGGAGCCTCTCCAAGGTACGTGCCATACGTGTACAAGTCGCACTTCTAACAAATTGCAGGCGGGGTTACTGGTATCCATCCGTGCTGCCGTGAACATTGTGTTGTTTGTAATCATTTTGCCCGTCATAGTCAACTTTCTTCTTCCAGGAAGGTCTGCAGCCACCAAAGATCTCCTCGTTGGCAAGATTAGCATCCTTCTCCTTACACTCGGAGCTTTCATTATGTTCAATGAGAACTCCGTACCCTGGCTGATAATAGGTGAGATTTTCCCTTTAGTTTGTCACACTTGGTAACATACTCCTAAACGATCTTTATAGGTTTGGTTGTGAGCACTCTTGGTGCGGGATTCCCACCTGTAATGCGCAGTTTAACTACCTCGCTGGTGGAGTTACAGAATGACGGACATGCAAGCGATATAGGCCGACTCTATGCGTTGATTGGCATTATGGAGGGCATCGGCAATCTTGTGGCAGGGCCCGGCTTGGCGTGGGCATTCAATCTTGGCATGAGCTGGGGCAAGGCGTGGCTTGGGCTGCCATATGCACTGGCTACTGCACTCTTTGCGTGCATCTGTGTTATCGTGTTTTCTGTTCGTATCAATACTTGATTCGTTAGTACTTGATTTTAATGTCTCAACCAAATAAAGTAAACTTCTTCTTGCCCCATCCTATATCCATGCTGAGCTTGCTTGACACGGTCTGTGTATGCTGTGGTTTGCTAGTACCGCCCAATTGATAGACTGGAGGGGATACAACTTCCCATCCTTCCTCTTTTGGTGTCGTTTCCTGTTGAACTGGGGCTACATTCAGAGCTTCAGCTACATGTGCCTAGGGTTGGAGGGTTGTGTTGGTGAATTACCAGTGCCTGCTGCTTTATCCATGGTCAACGCTCAGTGCTCAACGTGGCGTTGTGAACTATTCCGCAATTGTCTCACACATTCAGAAGAATTAACAACCCGAATGCTTGTAATTAATATGTATGATGAAAGGTAATGAGGAATCTCCCTAGTTAGAAACAGAGGTTGAAGACTGAGCATTTGTGGTGTGACGAGGCCGCCAAGTGCCCAACATTTGCCACCATTATGCGTGAGCAGGCTGACTAACAAATCTGCAGCCTATGCTGTACTGTGCTGTGCTGTACTGATCCTTCAACTCTATCGACGGATGCCACATTCTATCTGCACAGATAAAAATAGACATGGCTTTACCATTGCTGGCATACCAATAGCCGCCAGAACTTATCCGCGACTGCCTCTGTACGTCTCCACAGATTCAGGCACAAAGCCTTCGCTCCACGGGTACGCACCGCAGCAACACACGGTACAGTACAAGACGTATGCATTCTCAGTAACTCTTTCTGAGCGTTATTTAATCACTTCTTCATTTATCTCTTTTCTTTTTCCTTACATACGCTGCTACTCAATTGACAATGTCCCGCCCGCTAACCGATCTGTCCATAGCTCTCTCTAGTGCTAGCTTGCTTTCCTGGGACCCCTACGTAGCTGAACCCCGCCACACCCCATTCCATCACCACCCCGCCCTACCACCAAGGAATACTTGGAACACCGCCACCTTGGTAGCATGACGCCAATCCTGTTATACTGCAAGCTAGCAGCAAGTACCTCTCCGGCATCTGGATGAGGAGCCCACCCACCCGCTTGCTGCTGCTGCTGCCCCTGTCCGCAGGGCCTGGCCTGGTTCGTCCTAGCCAAACAATTATTGCTCTGGTAGCCGCTGATCCTCAAACAAGCCAGCCCAAGCCCATTCTCCCAATCACCTCTCGCATGCACGCCCCCTGGGGCCACGCCAACGGATAATTCGGCACGCTAGCTCTGGGACCGCCTCGTCCATGCATTGAGCAATGCCTCGTCTACAGCAGGATGTCGACGTCAGCCATGATCGAGACCCCTCTTGTTCCATCCTGCTCATCAGCCAACCAACCAGACCAAAAAGAGGGGTTGTCGACAATGGCCGTTGGTCCTGGAGTTTAAAAGCTCGTCCGGGTCCCCTCTCCCTCTTTCTGCTTTCCTAATCATCTCTCCCACTTTCAATTGATCTCTTTACCCTTTTACTACCAAACCCAATCTATCTTCTTTAGCCCAACATGTTCGGATTCGGTATGTGTTCCTTTTCCTTCTTCTTTACCTCTCCATCCCGCATCTACCCACCCCCCATAAGAGCTCTGTCTGGCTACCTACAGGAGTAGGAGCAGCAATCTGCCCCCCCAATACGGCTTTGCCAAGCTCGCTAAAGCCGCCCGCCCGCCTCATCTCATCGTGACTTGCGCTAACGCCGCACCACCACCCCAGGCGACGCCCAGGACAACTACAACCAGCTCAACTCGGGCAACCACGAGGCAAAGTTCTCCCACGAGCTCCTCGCTGGCGGTGCCTCCTTCATGGCCTTCAAGGCCTTTGAGGACCACCAGCGCAAGGAGGGCAAGACTGTCAACCACGCTTTCGCCAAGGAGCTCCTTGCTGGCTTTGTTGGCGGCGAGGTCGACAAGCTCATTGAGACCAAGGGCGCCGACTTCATCGACCGCGAGGAGGCCAAGCGCCAGGCCAAGAAGAACGCTGAGGAGATGTACGACTCCCACTACGGCAACCAGGACCAGTACGACCCCAACCAGGCTGCTCCCGGCCACATTGAGGACAGCTTCGGCAAGTACTAAAAAAAGAGTCCGTTGCTGCTAGGTTAGTGGGCCTGGCTTGCTCATGATGTCAGAGCAAACCCGCCCAGTCGCGGGGCTGCTGCGCCATGACATCAGGCCCGCTATCCAGTAAAACGAAAAGAAAATAGTTTACGAAGGAATACAAAAAAATCTAAAAATATATCCAAAGTCTCTTTTGCTTGTTGTGTGTAAATCATCAGTCAATTACCACATCTGCCTCTAGAGGAGATATCTCTTGAACATCTGCAACCAAGTTTTGGCAGTGTACCATGGACAGGCTGCAGCTATCGAGCCACCAGGCTTTTAGCGCACACCTAACAGGGCAAAGTCCACCACGTACAGAGTAAAGCCGCTCACTCACTTGCTCACCAACTCAGATGTGATAACAATCACAGTGAGAGAGAGAGAGAGATGTTTTTTATACGGTGAACATTGTATATTCTGTTCCACAATTGTAAATAACTAGTATACATGAAATTGATTTGATCCGTTCATTCATGCCCGCTGGCTCGATCCATTTTCGATCGAGAGGCTGCTTCGTTCCCAATTCATTTTTGCGCCAGTAAAGTTGAGACACGGCAAAAGCCGCCGCGCTCGCAACAAGTAGATAAAAAGGATTATTAACCGGTCCCCCCAAAAAAGAAGATGATGAAAAAATAATAAAATATGATGGTGTATGTTCAAATGCATCAGTGCAGGCGAGGACGTCTCCTGCCGGCACTGATGTTTTGAAACCTCCGCTGCTGCTTTTGGGCCATGACGGTGGCTTCCGAGTTAGGGTCGTAAACTGTAATTGTCGATTCTTCTCTTCTCTTCAACTTGGCTGATTCAACCTTCAAGGTCCACAACAAAGTCAACAATACTTCCCTTGAGGGCAGCTTAATGCCCCTCAGACACTCTGTCAGCTCGCTCTCCTGAGCGCGCGTCGCACTGGACTCGCTCTCTAGGCCAACGACCTGATTGTCGCATCCCTCGGAAACCAACCGCAATGCCGCCAACGTCGCATCCATCAAGGGACGCGCCAGGGAGGGGCTGCTGGTTAGGATTTTCCTAATAGACTTGACTCTCAGAGTCGTGGACCGAGAGGTCGAAACCGTGGTCCGCAGCGGCATAGTGGCTCGCTGCCATAATGTCAGAGGCGACATGGCTGGCCTCGTCGTTGAGGAAGTCGTTGATGTCGAAGAGCTCGAAATCGGGCTGATGCGTGAAGCTGGGGGCAGCGTCACGAGCCAGATAATCGTCGTCAACAATTGAGGAGTTGGGAGAAGAGAGAAGCCCGCTTTCGAGGACATAGCGATCTGCGTCAGCGGCCGTTCGCACGCTGTAAGAATCGCCGAGGCTGAAAGGAGCAGCATCCTGAGCTGCAGGAACCAGGCCAAACGAGGCGTTGTTGTTGAGTCCAGAGAGGTCAGTGGCACGCTCGCCGACATGTGACACGGCAGGTCGGACAACATCGCTGCAGGATGTTGTGTCACGTCGGGAGTAGTGCTTGCCTTTGCGGACGCCTCAGCTTGCTGAGCCTGGAGGGCAGCGTCGGATACGGGGGCCAGCTCGGGGGAGATGGAGGCTGGGTTTACGGTGGTAGCGTTGATGTCGACAAGGCCGTTGGCCTGAGCAACGGTACCCTTGAAAAGCTCGGGAGCGAGAGTCATGTTGTTGTCACGGAGGGCGTCAAGGGGTGACGATGTGCGGGTGACGACGCCGGAGTCGCGGCGGAAGCGGTTGAGCTCGTCAACCAGGAGGAGGTTGGCCTTTTGGGCGTTGAGGAGGAGAGACTCGAGCTCTTGGTTGCGGCGCTCAAGGGCCTCAACTTCGAGTCTCTTGCGCTCGCGCGATGACTGGGCGGCGCGGCGGTTGCGGAGAACACGCTCGACACGGCGCTGCTCCTTCTCGTCGTCGGTCTTGGCTCGCTTTCTGGGAGGAAGGTTGGTCTTGGGCTCAGGGAGGACTTGGCCCCAAGACTTTCTCTTCTTGGTGGGCTTCTTGTCGCCGTCTTGCGAGGGAGACTCGGCACCATCGGCCTCATCCTTGTCGTCGGAGCTGGATCGGGGAGTCATCATCTCGAGAGGGTTCATTGTCGAGGGGGACTCGGCGCCGGTGGAAGAGGCGGGAAAGAGTGATGAGTAGTCGTCACCAGGGACGGAGAGTAAAGACTCGGTGGGAGAAAGTTCCATTTTGACTGGTGTTGAATATTGGTGGTGCTGTTGTTGTTGTTGCAGCTGATACGCCATCGGTATCTCTATGTGTATGTGTA
Organism: [Torrubiella] hemipterigena; assembly: GCA_000825705.1. NCBI lineage: Eukaryota > Fungi > Ascomycota > Sordariomycetes > Hypocreales > Clavicipitaceae > [Torrubiella] hemipterigena. The sequence goes on from CDHN01000002.1 coordinate 5,774,760, forward strand.
TATGGCGGGTGTGTCGGTTGCAAGTTGGTGTGAGGTTGTGCAGCCGAGATAAGTATGTGGTAGGTGGAGGAGGTAGGAGGGAGGGAGAAAGTGGGAACCGATAAAACTATATGCAGAAGGTTTCCCAAAATACCAGATGTTGCTTCAATATCCTTGCCTAGAAACACGGGTGACTCAGCGCTGGGGGGCAAGGAAGGTTGTTGCGAGGTGAAAAGCGTTTGCCTAAGTGTGAGTCAGGTGGACGCGTGGATGTTTTAATGTCGATTGCCTCGATTAGTAGTAATGCCCCGTAGCGGCTATGCCAAAACGATCCCGAAGGCTTGGATGGTCTGGTTGGGCTGGCTGATGAGTGGTGATCCTGGAGGGACGGAGAGGGTCTTTATGAATAGGACACGGTGGTATCAGTCGGGGGTAGGCTGCCTGAGGCAAACACGATTCAGGAGGCGAGCAGAGGGGACGGGGGCGAGACGGGTGGCCCAAAGAGGCAAGAGGTGGGGCGGGGATGCAAAGGCTCGCAGCCCACAGTGGTGCAGTGCCCACTGCCCCAGCGCCTGAGCCCACTGGCCGGGTACGAGCACTGGCACTGTCGCAGGGCGGTGCTGCGCTACCATTGGCGGGGCTCTGGGTGCTTGGGAGGGCACGTTTCTGGTGCGCCAGAGCCTAGCCCGCCCCGAAAAAAAGCACAAAGCTCCCTTTTTTGGCGAGGGCGGGGCACTAAAACACCCGCCCAGAGCCTAAAACGCACTGTGGGCTCCTCCCTAATTCCCTGTGCTTCTTCTGGCCCCCGTCCCCCATTCCTGTGGTGGCGGACCTACATTGCTACAGTGGTTTGAGGCGAGTGAACCATAACAAGCAGCATTCTGTTATTGTTGTTGTTTTGGGCCTCTGAACCGTCGTACTGCTGCAACGATCCATCCGCTGCAATTGTATGTAATACTAGATGCCACTATTTTACGCTCAGCTTTGCTTTTCAGGCAAAAGAAGGCTGGCGTGGGATGGATAAGCAGGCATTCAGGCGAGGCTTGGCTACGGTTTCGCTAGCCTACGGGGGGGAGTAGTTTAGTGGGCGGGCGGCCAGTAACCAAGCCTGGAAAGAGGCCGAGCTGCGGCCTGAGACGCCCTACGAACCTTGTTTCTCGGCGGATTCGTACAGTTGTAGCTGCACTGTATTGGACGGTGGCTTGCTCTGCTCGCACGCACAAACTTGGACAGCGCACGCAACACAGACTTGCCGCACAGAGCTTCTCTCTTCTACGCACGTTTTTTTTTTCTTTTTTTAGATTCCAGTGGCTCAGATATTTGCCCGCAATTTAGCAAAATGCAAGCCGCACATCTTTTATACTTTTCTCGAGAGAGAGAAAAAGAAATCCCCCCTCTTCTGCCGTAAAAGAAAGTCTCGTGTTTCAGCTTGGGTGCAGCCCATGGAGCAAAGGGGGCACCGCACCGTGTGCCGAACAAAGAAGCAAACCTGCAGCAAGACTAAAACAAACAGGGCTCAGCTTCACTGCAGAACAAGCCCCCGAGGGGGGGTTACAGGGAAGGCAACCGTTTGCCCGGATAGGGGAAGGGGGCGGCGGCGGCGGCGCGGGTTGTATGGGTGGCATTGCGTTTTTGGGTGGTGATCGGACAATCCGATCCCCCAAAGGCACCAAATAGCGACTCGAGTTAGTGGGGAGAATGGTGGTCAGCGCCCCTGGTCAATGCAAAATGCCGTGCTATTGCAGGAAAATAGTACGAAGTCCAGCTAAGTCTCCGCTCCGATGGCCCCTCTCTCTCTCTCTCTCTCTTTCTATTACTCGCTCCTTTGTATGCACTGCATGGCTGCTTATTGTCGCTGCTGAACAGACCAGGCTGAGCGAGGGCTATGCGAGCTTCTACGCACTTCGACGCACTTTATCCGAATGAGGCTGGTAGAGGCGAACGACCAATACGCAGCCGAGAGCTGCAGCAACCATACATTGGCGTCTGCCAAGTACCTAATTACTGTACACACACAACCTCTCTCAGTTGCCATCTATTTTTCGTCCAGGCCTCACCGCAATACGCTATACTGTGGTAGCTGTAGCTAGTTACACTGTCGTGGTTGCTCGACTAGTAGAGAACCAGCCTCGCCTAAGCTGTGGTTATACTACACCAATGTAGGATCATCATCCCGGTAACAGGGCGACATCGCTCAGACCAGATCTGGACTGTATCATGACCGATTTAGTTGCCGTCGCTTCATATGGCAAGCCATCATCCTCTTTGCTGGGTCAGTGCAACGCCATACCGGGACTCGTCCGCTTGGGTGCCCTTGACTGGCAGCGCCTGATTCGGCCTTGGGGGCGATGCCTTGCAAGGCTCTACGAGGCTTTGCGTTGCAACAGCCGCCTACCTAGGCTTGCAGCGTCACAGTGTCAAGGCAAGGTAGCACCAGTAGCCTAGATATCGATGGCTGCCTTTCCATTCTCGGAAGCTGTAGTGACCGTTTGCGCTCTTGAGGACGTGCCATCGCCTCTCCCGCCACCCTGGTCCTGCCATCGCCGTGCTCAATTTGGACCGTAGCACTCGTCCATATCCAGCCTCGCATCGATGCGTTGTTCGCACAGAAACGTAAAATAGAGACTTGGCTAATCGGCTGCTGCGACCCTGTTGACACAGCGCAACGGGAGATCAGCCTCTCCCAATTCAGCACCAGACTCGCCAATGTCTCCTTGGATGTGACGTTTTGCTACACACAAGGGCACCCAATTCGGAAGGCTTGGGTATCGTCTGGTCCATTAGCTGGCTGGGTCTGCCTAAGCGAGCGAGGGAGCGAGCGTCTGACAGTTTGCCCACCGCAAGATCAACAGGGTTGCTTTTTGATAGCTCAGCTGTTGCTGTTGCTGCTACGACTCGCCGTCTGCCACAATGTTATCCTAGCCACTAGGGCAGACAAGCAGATAGGCAGTCCCTGTTGCTACTCGATTGGCTTTTGATCGGGATGGTACGGCGCCCGTCTACCTGCTGGTAGTATTTCCAGCCAAAAATATCTACTCTGTGGTCGTCTTGCATAGGCATTTTGCCATTGCAGATTGCACCTGAGACGAACGCCTCCAGCCTTTCCAGCCAACTGAAGCTACTCATAGATGTGTTTTCTTCCTGCCTTGGTCGAAGTAGCAGTAGCTGCGCCATCGCTTAAACGCCGCGTCGCAGAATTTTGCCTGTGACAATGCAGTTGGCAGCAACAGAATCGATCTACTCGCTTGGCCTCCGACATCATGGCCAATCTCCATCCCGACCTGCCTTTCCTCCCACTACCGACGGCGCTAGGCCTGCGTCTTCCCCACCACTATGCGGAGTCTGCGCCAGTGTCCTGACGCCTCACCTTCTACTTTGGTCGTACCAGAGCTGTACCCGTGGGCGCCCCTCAGCACAGCACCAGCCTCTTGCGGAAAGGCGAATGGGGTAGAACTGGAGTCAATGGATGCGCTGTTTGAGCAAGTGAGGCCGATTTGCATGCTTCCCCGCGCGGAGTGGCATCTGCCGTCTGGGTCTGGATGCATCATCTTGCTATCTATGAATAATGGCAATTGGGAATCAAGGCAATCCTTGGGGATTTCGGCATTGAGATGCGCGGGCAGATCCCGCCATTTACGACGTCTATTGTCTCAATACAAGGGGTACTTACGAATAACCACTGTGCAACAGCAATACCAAGGATTCTTTTCGCCTCATATGCTCGAAACAGACCAATCGGAACTCATGGACGGCCCTTGGTCCTTTTTTGATTTTCATTCTTTCTTCTGGACCGTTTTGTGTGCCCTGTTTCACCGGGCCGCAATTTCTTGTTTCACTGCTCATCTCAGACACTCTTGGATTTGGGGAATTGCGGCCCTTCCCCTTTGCCACCTTACCCCTGTGGCTTGAGATTGCCCGTAACGCTTTGCACATTGCACCATTTACATTGACCCAGTATTCATCACAGAGCGGATTAATAGCCTACTCAGGGAAAACAACAAACGCGCCGTCGTTCCCGAAATTCGTATTCCGCCTCGCACTGATGAGCCAAATTCAACCCACGGGCGGGTTTATTAACTGCGGGTCGGTGCCGCCTCGACTCGGGACTCGGACTAGTCTCGTAACATATTCGCACATCGGGTAATACTGAACTTTAAGTGGCGGAAACTTTCGTGTGTCAGTCCAAGTAGACCCTCTGTCAGCAATTCGATTCGCTAGCTCGCTACACTAATTGCTTGTGCCGGTTCAGGCGTCGTCTCGGGAGTTAACCCAAACGGCAATGGGATAATTGCCCTCGTGCCCAAAGAGCCGCAATCGCGAGTCAACTGCCAATGGGGCTACGGGGTAGCCCAAAGAGGTTATCCTCTAGAGTAAGTGGGCTTCCTGTTGGTTGTAGACGTCGCTAAGATGCGAGTTGACGCACGTGGATCTCCGTACATGACTTGGGGTACGACACAAAAAGGACTCAACATGGATGCTGTGCGGATTAGAAAAATGAATTAAACCCGTATATTTCGGCATGGATGTATAGACTATGTGGAATATATAGCAGTAAGTTTTACATTTTGTATCTATGTATTGTGGGTGTGCTTCCTACCACACGTGCTACTTTCGGGAAGTCATGTTGCTAGCTTTGCTCGTTGTATCTATTGCATTGGGACGAATTGCGTGGTTATGACTATTTATATCCCGGGCTATAAATACGCGCATGCGATTTCTATAGGCAACATGAAGAAAATAGGATAAAAACCGCAAGTGTCGGACGGTTGGGACACGGCTTCTGTCGTCGAGCAACCCTATAGGTTAGCACGAGATTGGACTTTTGTCGAGGTGGCGCCCAACTCTAGCCTACACAACCACGGCTATAACGTAAGAAATCAAATATAAATTGGCTCGCCACCAAATGAACATATAAGGAATGACCTCCTTTACATAGCAAAAGATGCCGGATTTTGCGTGAATCGCAGCGCCACCCCCGCGGTGCTGCATCTCAGCTGAGGGAGGCGCCGTCCCATCTAGCCTCATTTGGTGCATCGACGAGCAGACAACGAGCAAACTGGAGTATCACGAATATGCAAGTCAGACTAAAGGCTGTCTTTATTACAGCCAGAGCCCCGGATTACGCGGAATCAAAGAGCGACAGGCCGAAGAGACGCGAGAGAATCGAGGCGGCAGCTGAGGCTGTCTTTGGGGGAGTAGCTGCCGGCGCGTCTATAAAAGCCTGCGCATGCTGCGCTTGAGAACCTGTGCGATTTTGCTGTAGATATTTGTACTCTGTCAAGATATATCCACTATACACAATGAGAATCACCTTTGCTGTCCTCGGTCTCATGGCTAGCCTCATCACGGCCAGCGACGTCTTTGAACGTCGTCCCATGTGCAGTGAGGCCGGCGGCCGATGCGACTACCGTCTCTTTGAATGTTGCCCCAACATGCGCCTAAACTGTGTAATAACATTCAAGCCTTTTGGGTCAAATTACCCTGGGATTTGGCTAACCGTGTCTTACAGGTCGATCAAACCTGTGTTGCCTACTAACTGGGTGCCTGGCGCCGCGTCGTCTGTGGAAACTCTATAGTAGTTATAGAAAAACCAATCAAACCACGGGATCCCAGTTTCCATTTCTTCCCTTGACAATGCCTGTAACGTCCTTTGTCACCCAGCCGCCGTAAAAGTCGCCGGGCTGAGCCTCGACCTTTTCGCCGTCGACATAGCAGTCCCAGGGATCCGCGTAGAAGGAGAGGTAGTCGCGGATAGGGAGGAAGCCCTTGGTTGGCTGCGGGTAGGCCCAGATGCGATTGGACACCTTGTCGTCGCCAACTGTGAGACTGTAGTAGGCGGCCATTCCTTTCCATTCGCAGTAGCTCTGGCGGCTTGTCTTTTCCAGCGGGACCTTGACCGCGTCGGGAGGAATGTAGTATGCTGCAGGGAGGAAGATCAGTCAGCCCTTTTTTTCTTTCTATGACTAATTAGATGTTACAAACTTGGTGGATGGTGTGTCTCAAGCACCCAGTATGCATCCTTTGTATCGACAACGAGCTGGTCATGGAACTTGATTTGGAGATGTCGGCCGATCTTCTCCAGGCGTGGCGGGCGGGGGAACGTTTGCACGTTGAGGTTTGTGGTGACGGACATTCTGGCGAATCGTGCAACAATTTGTCGCATTAAATGTTTTCAATAAGACGAAGATCCTCAAAAAACAGCAATAAAAATAAGAACATTTGCTGTGATGCAGTCAAGTACGTCAATGTTGCTGCACGTAAGAGCCCCGCCACATCTTCCCCCAGAAGCGTGGCGTCCAGCGTGTGGCGAAGCACCAGCGAGCGTTTTCTGCGTGCGTCACTCAACTTGCCCCGCCAAAAGAACAGACAGCGGCTGGCTGTGCACATGACGACGACGGCACCGCCGAACGAAACTTGCGTCTTTCCTTCAACATCACCAACCAACGAAATCTCTAATCCTCGCTTCGACGAACCATCAACTATACAGCTCTCCTATTCTCTAGACGAAACTGCCCATCATGTCCAATCGACAACTCGCCCGCGACATGCAAGTCGAATTCCAGGCCCGCTTCCAAGCCAAGCAGGCCCGCCGCGAAGCAACAAAGGCCGCGAAGCAGGACCCGATCCTCAAGAAGCAGATCCAGGACCTCCTGAAAAAGGGCGAGACGCAAAAGGCATATCAAAAGGCCAAGATGCTGCTCTCCAAGCAGGCCCTCGCGCAGCAGATGGACCAGATGGCCGACATGGCCGAGCTGTCTGCAGCGCAGATCCAGGCCAACAACGCCATGAACCGCATGACGCACATGATGGCCTCATCGTCCAAGGTCATGAACGTCGCCCAGCGCAACACGAACCCCGAAAAGACCCTCACAACGCTCGAGCAGTTCAAGCAACAGAACGAAGAGTACGCCATGTCCAACGGCATCTACCAGGACGCCATCACACAGTCTACCTCGACCCAGGTCGGCGAGGATGCTGTCCACGAGCTGCTTGGAAAGCTTGCTGATGATGCGGGCATCGAGCTCACTCAGGAGCTTAACCAGGCGACTCCGTCTGCTGTCGAGCCGCAGACTAGCGAGCCGTCGGCTGAGGAGGAGGACAAGCTGCAGCAGAGACTCCGTGCTCTTCGCGCATAAAGACTCCCACTAGGTTGTGGTGATGGGCGCAAACGAGTTTACATATAAGAGATTGGGTTGTTATGACTTTTTAACTCCATTGTTCGGCGTTCGGATGGGCTGTTTTTCATTACTCTTTCCTCTGATTGGTTTACAGCGGCTGGTTGAAGTGGCACTACCTTCTTGCATGACCACGCGATACACATCAATGTTGATATCAAGTAGACTGGTTATACACAGAATACATACAAAATACTTGAAACTTATATATTGTCCTAATTTTCGTAAAATAAATCTATAATGCTTTCTGTTGTATCGTTATAGTGGTTTCTAGTAGCTAGGCAAAATGCTATATAAACACAAGTAATCGTAAATACAAGTTCATCACGCCTTTCTTCCCCTCATTTACATGTATAAACTGGCCACAGCCGTAATGTCTCGCTTAATCATCTCTTGAGCCTGCTGCATCTTTTGATACAGCTCCGGATCACCAACCAGTCGTGCAGCATTCTTGACCTCGCGACATGTTTCGTCAAGACGTGTGATTGTGCGCACAATCGTGCCCTCCAGCACGTCTGTAAGCCCAGTGATATTCTTGAAGCTCATGCCTCGTGCCCATTCGTAAACAACCTCCATGAGGCCGAATCGTGGTCGTGAGACAAAGTCATTCGAATCGTCCGACGACTGGATGACTTGTAGACGAGTTTGCACGTCGTTGACCTTTTCAGAAATAGCAACAATGATATCTCGGCCACGCTCGAGGTTACCAGTCAGGACCGGCTCAACCATGGTCTTTTCTTGGAAAACAAACGCCGAGAGCAAGGCCGCAATCTCGGCGGGCTCGAAATCCGCCAAGACATTGTCAAGAATAAGTTCTGTTAGTACAAGCTCGTCTCCAGAGTGCACTTCACAGGCCACCTTGCCCTTGAGCTGGATTCTGGTCGCATCGTCAATGAAATCAAGCTCCTTGAGGACTTGCACTCGCTGTTCGTAATCCGGTAGCAACTGGAGGTTCTGATCCGACAGAGACTGCTTCAGAAGTGAAATGTGTTCCTTGATAAGCCACTCATCGTGGCACATTGCAAACTAAAGACGTTGTTAGTAAGATATGTTAACATAGCAACAAGCGAAAAGAAAACTCACGTGTTTCAAGAACTGGGGACACTTGGTCGCGGGAGACTTGGAGATTTCCTTAACCAGATCCGCCCGCTTCTCAACAAGCTCTTGTAGCTGCATGCTCTTGATCTTGCCCATGTCGACTTCATCCCAGCGGTCATCCCACGCTGAACAAACATCCTCGAGCTTCTCCATCGCCTGAGCGTACGCTGAACCGCGCTTCAAAATCTCGGGGACTGTTCCTTTCAAGACCCAGCGCGTCAAGCACTCTACATCGCTCAGCGGTACATGCAGCGCCTTGGTCTGCATGCGTCGCTTACCGGTTGGCAGTCTTTGCAGGTACTTGCGGAAACCCGGTAGGAATGGAAGTTGATCCGTCGCATCGCGGCGATCTCTAATCGTCTTAAGGGCGCAGACATGCAGCGTAGGGTCCTCAATTGAGCTCTGCGGGCTCACACCCTCCGTCAACAGAATACCGACAGTTCGGATACCTTCCCAGTTGAAAACAATGAGTCGTTCTCTCTGGAACATGCGGCGTCCAATTGTGATTCGCAACAGTCCCTTGTAGAGCTCCAGAGTCAGTTGTCTATAATCTTGCGCAGCTTGATGGCACTTGTCCACCACTTCATCGCACACTTTGCAAGACTCGCGCTTGACCTTGGCCAAATCAGCTTGCGCCACCTTGACATCATTCTCGTGTTCGGGGAGTAGAGCCTGTGTTGCATGTTCTGAGAAACTGCGCTTAATCATTTCCTCAATCTTGAGAGCCTCCACTCGCAGCAGGTTCAGAATCATGTTGTAGGTCAACCTGAACTGCGAACGAAGCTTCGATGGCTCACCCAAGATCATGTTGCGCAGATCGGTAACGGGTGGCACATCGTCGTTGCCATGAGGCACAATGATGACAGAGCCAACCTTATCCAAACCACGACGACCAGCTCGTCCGGCCATCTGTGTGTATTCACCAGGCAGGAGATTGCGGAATGACTGGCCATCATGCTTTCGGAAGCCTGAGAAGACGACAGTACGGGTTGGCAGGTTGAGACCCATGGCGAATGTCTCGGTAGCAAAGAGCACCTTGACCAAGGTTTGGGCAAAGAGGATCTCTACCATTTCCTTCACAATAGGCAAGAGACCACCGTGATGCACGGCAATACCTCTGCTGAGAAGTTCTCGCAGGCGGATAATCTGAGGCAATTGGCGATCTTCCGGCTTGAGTCTTGCAATAGAGCGCTCAATGATCATGTGGATGTGACTCTTCTCCGTTGCATTGCAGAAATCTTGGTTGCTAAGCGCATCAGCATTCTCCTCGCAACGCTTCTTGGAAAACACAAAGATACACGCAGGCAAAAGCGTTTGCTTCTTCAGGTGCTGCACAAGATGAACCCAGACATTCTTGTCTTGGGCAGCAGAGGAGAATCCACCTCCACGTCCTCCACGGCCCATGTGTCCTGGAGCATGGCTGGCGCGAGGGGGTCCGCCACGACCTCTCTGCTGTTGGCCACCTCCACGACCACCTCTTTGCTGCTGTCCTCCACGCTGCTGCTGGCCGCCTCGACCTCCTCCTCGGGGATTGCCTCCGCGTGTGGCAACTGTGCTTTGGCCAGCGGGCTTTTCTTTGCTCTGCACCGCAGCGTGGGCATCTTTCCATCCCTTTTCGATAAAACGCTTTTCTGAATCAACAATCTTGTGCATCTCCTTACCAGCCCAGAGGTAATGTTCAAGGGGAACAGGTCTCTTTGCGGTCGAAATGACATAAATGTCTCTTTGTTTTGTTCTTCCTACCCAAGAAGCAAACTCGTGTGTATTGGGCACTGTAGCCGACAGCAGAATCAACGAAATATGCTCTGGCAACATAATGATGACTTCCTCCCACACCACACCTCGCTCAAAGTCATTGACATAGTGTACTTCGTCGAAAATAACAAACTCGACATCTCGAATCAAATCCGCACCACGGTACAGCATACTTCGCAGAATTTCAGTGGTCATGATGAGACAACTTGCCTCAGGGTCGATTTGCACGTCACCAGTAAGAATACCAACTTCGTCAAAGGTCTGACGAAAGTCGCGAAACTTTTGGTTACTCAAAGCCTTGATGGGGGAGGTATAGATGGCCTTGGTCATGTGTTTAGCCGCTAGCGCAATAGCGTACTCTGCGACAACAGTCTTGCCTGCAGAGGTATGAGCTGCGACGAACACTGAATCGCCGTTTTCCAAGTGATAGACAGCTTCTTTCTGAAACGTATCAAGTTCGAAGGGCCATTCTCTTGCCATGTCTGGTACGAGCTCCCTAAAGTTGGTCATTTCTTGTCGAATGTCCACCATATGTGCCCATTCCTTGCCAGCCTTCTTTGCGCGTGAGCTCGCTAGTGCGCCGCGGGGTTCTAATGAAGGGAACTCTACGGGGAGCAGGTCGTCGATATCGTCACTGTCTTCCTCGTCGTCTAATTCTGGTGTTTCCTTGAGAGCTCCACCATCGTCCTCTGCCTCTTCAGCTGCCTCAGGATCCTCCTCGAGAGCTTCCTGGATAGCTTCCGCATCCTTTTGTTGCTCGTCTGTGTTCTTTTTGAAAGTAATGCCACGAGTTAGACCAGGTGCAATTTGCAAGAGGCCTCCATCGGTGAATTGTATAACTCGGTCGAGCTTGTTACCGCCTCCACTGGCATCGGCTTTTCCTCCGGAATGGATCTGATCCTCTAGAGCTGCGGTAGCCTCGATTCCTTCAAGACCGCCAGGTGCAAAAGGGAAGAATCCAGCTGCACCGCGAACAAAATCGGCTCTGCTAGCGGGCTTTCGACTGAAGCTAGTCGAGTTTTTGGCCGTGGCGCTGTTCATCGGAACTGTAACGTTCTTGTAGCCTGTTACCCGACCTTCAAGGCCATGGCGTTGGAAGCGGGTGACGGTTCGTGTCTGTGTTGGTGCAATTCTAAATAATGAGGAGTAGTCCGCTTCAAAATCCCATCGCTGCTGTAATCTGTTGAGCCACTCGGTCGAGAATTCTGGCGAGGGCATCAAGAAAGTCTCTTCAAGCTCGCGCTTTAAATCGTCGATATCCTGGGTCTGGCCGCCTCCCGGGCGAACAATGCAGTCATCTGCCTCTTGCTCCAGCAGGAGCTCGTCTATGCTCGGCATGTTGGATGACGTGCTGCGCTGAGATGGACGTGGTTCCTTGGTTGTTAAAGCTAGAAGAAGAATATCAGTGGTGAGCCTTTGGTGGTGGCTGCCCCACCTAAGGCTGGATGGCGGGGGAGCTTCATGCGCCTCGAGGTTTGTTGCTACGAAAAGAGGTCCATGACGAAGCTGGGATACCTTGCTAAAAATGTTTTGTAAAATATTCCTGGGTTTAAATATAATCCAATATGCTATTACTCATAGACTTGACACATTTTGTAAAAGGACATTCACCAATATAACAAGCGCGCGTATTACTGTACTCAAGGGGAAGACTGGTATTGTAGAGCTGTAGTAACAGCAAAAAAAGCGTATCATTAAATAATGAACTTCTGGTCGGGATTATACAGACAAACGGAATACAAGTACACATCCTTTCCTTTTGTCCTCTCTATCAAAGAATGTGCCGGTCACGCCAACACGGGGGATGTTCCATCATCTGCCTTCTGCAGATCCTGGTCTCAAAAAGGAAGTCCATGGAATCAAAACTCTTCCTCTTTCTTCGCTTCTCCACCTATAGTAATGCATAATTATCATTTTTGTATTAACAAGACACACCTCCCATTTACAGGCGGAGCATCTTGACGGCCCAGTCCTCAATGAGCTGCTCGGTAGGGAAGCTCATCTCCTCAAGCTTCTGGGCGTAAGGGGTAGGAACCTCAGCGCCGGTGACACGCTGGGCAGGGCCGTGGAGGTAGTCGAAGGCGTACTCCATGGTGAGGGCGAGGATCTCGGAACCGACACCGAAAGCGGGGAAGCCAGACTCGACGGACAGGAGACGACCGGTCTTCTTGACGGAGGCAACAATGGTGTCGAGATCGAGGGGCTTGATGGAACGCAGGTTAATAACCTCAACGTCAACACCGTACTTCTGCTTGAGGTTCTCGGCAGCAGTAAGGGACTGGCCGACGCAGCGAGAGAGTGTGACGATGGTCAGGTCCTTGCCAGAGCGCTCAATCTTGGCCTTGCCGAAGGGGATGACGAAGTCGTCCTTCTGGGCAGCCTCAGACATGGGGAAGTGCTGGCCGTACATCAGCTCGTTCTCGAGGACGACGACGGGGTTGGGGTCGCGGATAGCGGCCTTGAGGAGACCCTTGGCATCCTCAGCAGACCAGGGGCTGACGACCTTGAGGCCGGGAATGCTGCCGTACCAGGCAGAGTAGTCCTGGGAGTGCTGGGCACCGACACCAGCGGCGAAACCGTTAGGGCCACGGAAGGTAATGTTGCAGGGCTGGATACCACCGGACATGTAAAGGGTCTTGGCGGCGGAGTTGACGATCTGATCGATGGCCTGCATGGCGAAGTTGAAGGTCATGAACTCGCACTATTGAAACAGGCGTTAGCACGTAATCGGAAGCACTGAGAGAGCCAATTGACATGCAGAGGTACCAATTGCCTCCTCAGGTGAGCAGAGAGAAAGAAAAGAGCAAGACTTACGACAGGGTGAAGGCCACTGAGGGCAGCACCAACAGCAAGACCACAGAAACCAGACTCGGTGATGGGGGTATCAATGACTCTCTTCTCGCCGAAGCGGTCCAGGAGGCCCTTGGTGACCTTGTAAGCACCGTTGTACTGAGCAACTTCCTCACCAAGGATGAAGACCTTGGGGTTGAGCTCGAGCTCTTCGGCCAGAGCTTCGTTCAAGGCATCACGGACAGTGTACTCCTTGACGCCCTTGCCGTCAGCGTAAGAGCGGGTGTGATTGGCGCCAAAGTAGACGGGACGGGCAGCGAGGGCGCGAGCAGACTGAGCAATGGTGGGAGTAGCAAGCTTGGTCTGAAGCGTCGAAGCAGCCTTGGAGGCCGCGGCGAGGCGAGTAGCAGGACGGAGGATACGAGACATGATGGCGAACAGGGGGTCGGGGCGTTTCGAGGAATTGAGGTCGAGAAAATTCGAGAATGGGAGACGCAGCGATTGGACCTGTTCGAGACGCGACGGAAGAGTTGACGGCTCGCTAAATTAGAGAGAGATCGAGGGGGGGAATTAAAGAACGCTGATGGAAAAGAGGTGAGGAAAGAAAGGGACGTCAGCGGTTGAGAGGGAATTTCAAGCTGATTGCTGTTTTTTTTTTCGTCTGGCCTGGGCTGACCCCCAAGCTGTTTTTTTTGGGGTAGGTTGGCGCCGCTACAGGCGCTGCAGAGCGCTGTGGCTCCGGCCGGGCACCTCCCGGCGGGACCCGCTGGAGCAGTCTTGTTGGGAAAAAAAAGTTGACTAAGCTTGCTGCTATCAGTTGGAGATCACGTGCAGGGGCCGCATTGGACAACGTGCCCAGCTGTAGAGTCCACTGCCCTGCAGCGTCTTGGTCTGGAACCACCTTTTCCCGCTACGCTAAGGCGCTACGACCTGCTTTCTTTATCGTGTCATCGTTTCCACCCACCTGCATCATGTTCGACCTTATCAACTCCTTTGCGCAGTATTTTTACCCTATCGCCTCTGCCGTATCGACATCGCCAGCCATTGGAGCTTCTTCTCCCGCAACAAACGCAAACGGCGACACCATGCAACAGCAAGACCAAGAGACGGGCCTCTTTGGCTTGGACCTCGTATCCCCAGAGGTCGCCGCCCAGCTGCCACCTGGCTACAGATTCCGCGCTCTGCGACGCTCCGATTATAACTCTGGCTTCCTCGACTGCCTCCGCGTGCTGACGACCGTGGGCGAGATCACCGAGGAGGACTTCCAGAAGCAGTACGACGCCATGGACGAGCAGGAGGGCTACTACATCATGGTCATTGAGGACACAGCGAGAAAGGAACATGCTGTTGTTGCTACTGGCGCTTTGATGGTAGAGCGCAAGTTGTACGTTTAATGGCGAATACTTTTGAGAATCTGATGAGCATTGCAAACTAACCACCAACAACAAACAGCATTCACAGCCTTGGTCGTGTCGGCCACATCGAAGACATCGCCGTCGCCAAGGACCAGCAGGGCAAGAAGCTCGGCCTGCGCATGATCCAGGCTCTCGACTACGTCGCGAAGAACGTCGGCTGCTACAAGACAATCCTCGACTGCAGCGAAACCAACGAGGGCTTCTACATCAAGTGCGGATTCCGACGAGCTGGCCTCGAGATGGCGCACTACCACAACAAAGGTTGATACGCCCTCCCTTGTGTCTCTGATTTTTTTGTTTTGCGCCAATTGGCATTGCGCTGCCTTGCTTGTACGACTGCAAACGCTGGGCATTCCTCTCATTTCGTTTTTATTTTTATTTCGTTGGCATTCGCAAACAGAGACTGATGCGTTTTCGGCCTGGTCAAAGGCCCTGACAGCAGAATCTAAACAACGGGAGCCACAGCATGGCTCAATACGAGCGACAAGGATAGCATCATCGTATTAGAATTGTACATATACACATACACACGAATTAGAAAGTTTACGGGAACGGAGTATTTTTGCAATTAGGTTAATACTATTCTATTTTTTTCTAGTTGAATAGAAATTTTGCTACTGACTGTTTTCGGCCACTGTGTCTCAGAGTGCTCTGAAGCCAGTGACAGCCGTCTAAGGGGCCCCGTGGCGGCACTGGCAGCAGGCGCTAATGCAACTTCAGCCCCATGCGCGACCAGGCACGCAGCTAATCTAATTTTAGAGGCGGCAGTGCTGCGTGTCCCGAGAAACGCAACGATCGCAAAGCTTAATGAGGATCAAACTTAAGTTATGAAATAATAGTAATAAAATTCTCTTGTCGAAATATTGATTAGCCAGTTGTAGTTGCTATAATTACATGAATTCTTATAAGAAAAAGAGTAAAAAAAAGAGAGATAGGGAATCCTGATGTCTAGTGATCCGTGAAACTTGCTTTCCCTCGTCGGCTGCGCACCACCGGAGCGTTTTGCAATGCGCTGCACCTTCCGACGAGGCTGTGTGCTTTTGTGATAATGCCTTCCCCGTT
This sequence comes from [Torrubiella] hemipterigena, assembly GCA_000825705.1. Classification (NCBI taxonomy): domain Eukaryota; kingdom Fungi; phylum Ascomycota; class Sordariomycetes; order Hypocreales; family Clavicipitaceae; species [Torrubiella] hemipterigena. Next base: position 5,790,034 of record CDHN01000002.1, read on the forward strand.
CATTCATGCGTTTTGACTTTTCTTTTCAAAAAACAAACTCCATCGTCATGTATATTTCCTTTCCTAGCGGCTCGCAGCACTTATTCGGGCTTGCGGGCAACCATGAGGTACATGGGAGTGAAGAGGTGGTCACGGCCACCAGCAACCAGGCAGTCAGCGGCCAGCGCCAAGCTGTCGGCAGTCTTCTTGGTGCCGGCGGGAGCCAGGCGAAGCGTCTCCATGAGACCAGCAAAGCCATGGGCAATGAAGCGGCCCCAGTGGGTCATACGGACAATGGTGAAGAGATCACCAGCGCTCTGGAGGTACTTGAGCTGACCAGACAGAGGCCACCACCAGGGGAAGGGGTCGGGGCGGTCAGCAAGATCCTCGTGGTGAAGCATCTCGAAGCCGGCAGCCTTGATGGCGGCAAGGCCTTCGGAGACCTTGCACATGTTGGAGATACCATCACCCTGCTCGATACCGAGACGGATCTCACGGTGGCGGATGTTGTCGTTGTCGTACTCGTCAGTCATGAGCCACTCGTAGACACCAAAGACACCACCGGGCTTGAGGACGCGGAAGATTTCGCTGTAGATGCCCTCGAGGGTGGGGGCGTGGCAGGTAGCCTCAATCGCGTAGATGGCATCGAAGGTGTTGTCGGGGAAAGACATTTGCATGAAGTCACCCTTGACAAAGTCGAGCTGGTTGGAGAGACCCTCCTTGGCAGCGTAGTGGGTAGCACGGTCGATCTGGTAGTCGTTGTTGTTGAGGCCGGTAACGTGGCAGCCAGTGAACTTGGCAATCTCACGGGCAGGGCCGCCAACACCGCAGCCGACATCGAGGACCTTCATGCCCTCCTTGATGCCAATGCTGTGGGCAAGGTAGTGCTCATGACGAGCAATGGCCTGGTAGAAAGGCTCGCCGGTAGAGAAACGGCAGAAGTGGAAGGACTGTCCCCAGCCGTACTCGTACAGGTCAGTGGCCAAGTTGTAGTAACTAGAAGAGGAGTGGCAGTTAGCATTGGGAACGTAGCGTATGTATAGTCGATTCCGAGAGCGCAAACTAACTGTCTGGTGAGAGTAGCGTATTCGGCAGTACGAGCCTGCGTATTGTTGTTAGTTGATTGATCGCAGCAGTCAATTGGTGACAGGAGAGGGGCGGGAAGTCAACTTACAGCGCGCTCCTCAGCGGTCTCGTTCTCAGCAGGCTTGTTGTCCCAGTGCTTGAAGTACTCGTCAACAGCAGCCTTCTTGGCGTCACCGCCCTTGGAGAACATGGCAGCAATACCGCCCTTGGCCTGGGCAGACTTGCCGTGCATGGCCTTGTTGAAGGCGGCATCACGGGCGTGGTCCTCGCGCTCGAGGTTAGATGTGGCAGAAGGAGCCATGTTGAATGAAATGGTCCTCGAGGGGAGAGAGAATTAGAGAGTAGAGGAGAATGAGAGAGGATGCGGATGGAGTTGCAAAAGAATGAGCAGCAGCGCAGGTTTAAGAAGAAAGGGGAGGTGGGACGTTTTATTTGGCTAAGCTAGTCTTGAGCGTACTCGCAGCCATCGAATGCTAATCGCGTTCAATTATTTTCTGCCAGGCGGGCGAGAAAAGAACGACCCCTGAGTGGCTGCTACGGCGCTGTACGCGGGTTCTGTAGAGCCGCCTGAACCAAGATTTGGGGTGGGCTGTGTTTAGATTGGCAGGCGGTGAAATGTATTGTATGTGGTTTGCGAATACGAATCCGACCAACCAGCGGCCGCTGTAGTGAAAAAATAAGGGTGCTGGCCGGCTCGCTTCTGGTTGCCGTAGATCCGCTTTTGCCCCCTGGCTACAGTGGTTCTAGTAGCTGCAGGTGCAGATTACAGCGAGAGCGAGGGGCAGTAAAAAAAAGCGAAAAGCATGTGTTTCTGGTAGGGGTGGAGTGACGGAGGCCACTATCGATAATGCACTTCAGATCTGCTTAGCTAAGGAAAAGCATGGCGACACTTTTTTCTAGCACCAGCCATCGCGACAACGCCACTTCAAGACATCGTCATACACATCGCATCGGGCATTTGCAACGACGCAATAATGCCGCCTCAAATTAAGCAAGATCTTAACCGGGCAGGCTGGGAGTCTACAGATTTCCCTTCTGTCTGCGAAAATTGCCTACCCGACAACCCATATGTTAAGATGCTGAAGGAGGACTACGGCGCCGAGTGCAAATTGGTAAGTTGTTCAATAGCGACATCTGTTTGGCGTTGAGTTCCATTGCTAACACTGTTTTTGTTTAGTGTACGAGACCATTTACAGTATTCGCCTGGCGATCATCAGGTGCCCAAAGCCGCAAGCAACAAACCAACATTTGCCTGACATGCGCACGACTCAAGAACTGTTGCCAGAGCTGCATGCTCGATCTGTCCTTCGGCCTGCCCATCGCCGTTCGTGATGCTGCACTGAAGATGGTGGCACCTGGACCCGAATCCGATATCAACAGACAATACTATGCGCAGAACAACGAAAAGCTCATCGAAGAAGGCAAAGGAACCGAAGGTTACGAGCAAACGGACGACAAAGCACGCGAGCTGCTCCGAAAGCTCGCTGCTAGCAAGCCATACTTTAGAAAAGGTCGCCAGGTCGATGAATCGGAAGTTGCTAATGCGACAGGAGGCAGCTCAGCTGTTGGCGCAGGCGTCGGCGGTCCCGGACCTGTTCGTACACGCGACAGCAAAGCAGCCAAGGCGATGGGAGCCCGTCCTGGAGGCAAGGGCTTTCCAAGCGCATCCGCTCTCCCGCCCACGCCTAAAGACTGGCTTCCTCCCGCCGATACCAAGATTATGTCGCTGTTTGTGACGGGCGTTGAAGATGACTTACCTGAGTTTAAGCTTCGCGATTTCTTCAAGGTCCACGGCAAGATCAAGAGCTTGGTCTGCTCACACATGTCGCATTGTGCGTTTGTCAATTATGAAACTAGAGAAGGAGCTGAAAAGGCTGCTGCGGCCTGTCAAGGCAGAGCTGTCATTGCTGGATGTCCTCTGAGAGTGCGCTGGGGTCAGCCCAAGGCGATTGGCAACATGGACAAGAGCGAACGTGCCAAGATGCTTCAAGACGCACGCATCAAGCAAACAGCGAAGAAGCGCCAACAGCAGGCGATTGAAGGAGGAAGTGGATTAGGCGTAGGTGGCAACCCTGCACCTGCAGTTGCTCTACCTCCTGGCGCGGCCGACGCTCCCAACTACGCCAGTTTGGCTGGAGAGTAAAGCATTGTCAATTTGCATACATGGTGTTTTTAGGCGTTTGGGAGAGTATGATGAATTTGTACATGAAAAGAAGTTGCGATTCGATTAGCGGGTATCATATCGGCGTCATATTATACAGTTTTAGTCTCTATTATACAGTAACATGTTTATTTGCATCCGCAACCACCTCCGGAGACGCCGGCACCAGCTGTCTTAATGGAATCGTTATCGCCTCGCTCGGTATCCTTGTGAATGCGTAATTCTGTGACCATCTCAGTTAGTAATTTGTCTACTGTGGCAGAGAGCCATGATTCTCACGGTATGTGTTGTCGGCGTCTCCCATCTTGCGACCCTGGACGAGGTTTACTCGGAGGAAGTTGGCAACCTCGTTGGCATGCTGAATGGCCTCGGCGGTGGCTGGCTCAGCGGCGCCCATCTTCGCGTTGGAGAGAAAGCTCTGGCGAATCTGGTTCTTTGCTTCGAGGAGGACAGGGGCATCGCCTGCTTAACCAGTCAGTTTCGATCTAGCATACGCCTGGGGCTATTCAATGTTGGTAGTTCGTACCGTTGAAGGCGACACGCGCGGCGCGCATAATGTTTCGGTATGCCTGGGTAGCCATTGTGAGTGTTGTTGCGTAGACAATTGCTGTAGCAAAATGATGATGATGCTCTGGAGTTGATGCCCATCCTCAAAGTAAAATTCACGGAGTCGCGGTTCTGCCGGGTTCCGCAGCCAGGTCTCGCCCTGACCGCCTAGCCAAGAGATTTACAGCGGCTGTAACCCCACTAAAGACCACTAAAACTTGCTAGCACACCACTATAGTCCTCTGTAAAACCTAAACAATGAAGAGAGCAGGCGAAAAAAATCCTGCCCCACCAAAAACAGGTCGATCCAACGTGGGCTGGCCAGCAAAGCGCAGAAAAAAAAAGTGGCAGCAGCGGGCTTTTCTCTTCTTCTTCCTCCCCTTCTATCATCACCACACAGCCCAACAACCCGCAATAATGGCTTCTATTTCGCAGGTTGACCTGCCTCTTCCCGGTCTCCCCGACGGCTGGACTGCCGACAAGGACTTCAAGGCCATTGGCCAGCTTTCCGGCGCCACTCAGCGCACCATCGAGCCTGTTGGCCCTCACTTCCTCGCCCACGCCCGCCGTGCCCGTCACAAGCGTACCTTTTCCGAGGATGACCGTATCCAGGCCCAGGAGAGCGCCAAGAAGATCGAGGATGCCGAGGACAGCGAGATGAGCGAGCCCGAGGACGCCATGATGCTTCAGCGTGAGGCTAAGGACTGGAAGGTAAGATAGAATTTCCAAGATCTCAGCTGGTCAATGCCTCGATAGACGATCATCCTTTGCTAACATATCTTTGCTTTCTCTCTTTAGACCCAGGACCACTACAAGATTCTTGGTCTTTCCAAGTACCGCTGGAAGGCTACCGAGGACCAGATCAAGAAGGCTCACCGCAAGAAGGTCCTCAAGCACCACCCCGACAAGAAGGCTGCTTCCGGCAAGACCGAGGACGACCAGTTCTTCAAGTGTATCCAGAAGGCCAACGAGGTTCTCATGGACCCTACCAGACGCCGCCAGTACGACTCCGTCGATGAGGAGGCCGATGTCGAGCCCCCCACGAAGAAGCAGGTCCAGAACGGCGACTACTACAAGCTGTGGTCCCGCGTCTTCAAGTCCGAGGGCCGCTTCTCTAAGACCCAGCCCGTCCCTACCTTTGGCAATGCTGAGGCTTCCAAGGAACACGTTGAGGAATTCTACAACTTCTTCTACAACTTCGACTCGTGGCGTTCGTTTGAGTACCTCGATGAGGATGTCCCTGATGACGGTGAGAGCCGTGACCACAAGCGTCACGTCGAGCGCAAGAACCAGAACTCCCGCAAGAAGAAGAAGGCCGAGGACAACGCCCGTCTCCGCAAGATCCTTGACGAGGCTTCTGCCGGCGATGAGCGTATCAAGCGTTTCCGTCAGGAAGCCAACGCCTCCAAGAACAAGAAGCGTCTTGAAAAGGAGGCCGCTGAGAAGGCTGCCATTGAGGAGGCTGCTGCCAAGAAGGCTGCTGAGGAGCAGGCCGCTAAGGAGGCCGAAGCTGCTGCCAAGGCTGACCGCGAGACCGCAAAGAAGGCCAAGGAGGCTGCTAAGAACGCTGTCAAGAAGAACAAGCGTGTCCTTAAGGGCTCCGTCAAGGACGCCAACTACTTCGCCACTGGCGGCGATGCCTCTGCTGCTCAGATCGATGCTGTCCTCGGTGATGTCGAGCTTGTTCAGGGCAAGATTGACCCTGATGAGATTGCCGCTCTTGCTGGCAAGCTCAACGGCCTGACTGTTGCTGATGAGATCAAGGGTGTCTGGACCGCCGAGGTCAAGAGACTCGTCGATGCTGGCAAGCTCAAGGAGGGCGAGACCAAGAACTTCTAAGCGCGAGCTTAAAAGCAGGGACAGCCGTATCCAACTCCCCCAAATGGCACTATTGATCTACGACTAGCCAGGCGGTGTTGTCTTTGGAAAACGCATAATACAGAAAAGTTACATGTGTCTCATGACCTTTGTTATTTAGAAGGACTCTTAAAATAGCGGAGATAGATAAAACTAAAGAATTCCAATACATTTGGTCTATTTAAGTTGAGATGTTCATCATCCCGGGAATTATGTACATAGAAATATATGAGTGGAACGATGCAACGGATATTAAAAATGACATGGAAGAGATGCTTATGCCTCCTTGTCTAGCGACTGGCCCAGCACCATCTCATAATACATGCCCTTGCGGGCCACCAACTCCTCATGTGTACCTCGCTCGATAATCTTGCCCTTGGCAAACACGGCAATCAGGTCTGCGTCACGGATAGTGCTGAGTCTATGGGCCACGGCAATCGTTGTTCGCCCAGCAGCAGCGCGATCCAGCGCCTCCTTGACAACCTTTTCTGATTCTGTATCGAGAGCACTGGTCGCTTCGTCAAGCAACAAAAGGCGCGGCTTACGGATCAGGGCACGAGCAATGGCAATACGCTGGCGCTGGCCACCGGATAGCGACAGACCTTGGCTGCCACAGGCAGTGTTGAGACCCTCGGGCAGTGAAGAAACAAAGTCCCAGACATTGGCCTGCTTGCAGGCGTCAATGATGTCCTCTTCGGACGGCTCGCCGTTCTCTACTCCAAGAGCAATGTTTTCACGGATAGAGCCCTGATAGAGGACGGGTTCTTGCTGCACTAGGGCCACTTCTCTGCGGTACTCGCAGCGGTCGTATGCCTGCACGTCTTTATCGTCGACGCGGATCTGGCCAGTGGTTGGGTCGTAGAAGCGCTGCAAAAGAGCAATCATGGTCGACTTGCCGCAGCCAGAAGCGCCGACAAACGCAACCATCTTGCCGGGCTTAATGTCCACATCGATGCCGCGGAGAACCTTAAGGTTGGGTCGCTGGGCGTATGAGAAGGTAACCTCGTCGCATGAGACGTGGGCTCCCTTGGTGGGCTCGTCAGACTCTTCGGTGTCTGGCTTGGCGGGAGGGTCTAGAAGAATGTGTGTCTTGCGCACAGAGAAGATGTAGTTGATGGCGGCACGAGCCTTTGTAAGACTCGTTGTAAACTGGAAGAAGAGCGCGGCAGCCTCTCCCGAGAAGATGATTGAGACGAAGACGATGTAGAACTGCACGGTGGAGTACTCGCCAAAAGAGACAAGGCGGCCACCGTACCAGAAGCCCAAGCCCATGACGAGGAAGGAGATAGACTGACTCAGCGAGTAGAAGAACATCTTCCAGCCAAGACTTCCAATGGCGTGTGTTGCAATGTCTTGCAGAGCGTCAGAGTAGCGCTGGATGATAACTCGCTCCAGAGCGAGCGAGGAGACGGTGCGGATTGCCATGACGGCCTCGGACGCGAGAGAGCTGCTCTGTGAGAAGCGCACGGCGGTGTCCTCTTCAAAGCTGAATTCAAGACGAATACGGACGTAACCAGAAAGCACGAGCAATGGGAGACCGCCAAGACTAAGAACAAGACCGAGCTTCCATCCAACAGCGATGGCGAGGACGACACTTGCAAAGAGGTTGACAATGGTGATGATGATGATGCCAAGGTTCATGGCGAGGAGCTCCTGGATGCTGGTGGGCTCTGAAGAGAGTCGGGAAACAAGAGCACCGGTGCCGTTGCCTGGCTTATCGAAGAATGTCATGTCCTGGCGCAAGATGTTGTCGAATGTGTCGCCACGGTACACCTGCATGACGGTCTGAGCCATGTTGTTGGAGTGCCAGCCAAGGACGGCGTACGCGATCAGGTTTCCAATGGCGACAATGAAGAACATGAGAGCAAAGAAGTTGACCTTGGGGACATCCAGCTTCTCAAACGCCTCCATTGTTTTGGCAAATAGGATGGCCAGCGCGGGATAGGTAACACCACCGGCAATGGAGCCAAGGAGTGTCCAGGACGCAGGCACCCAGAGACTTCTCTGCTCTTTGAAGATTTTGGCCAGACCGTGAACGAGACCGTAATTGGTGGATTCGTCGGCAATGATGACGGCGGCACTGGGCGAGGCAGAAGCTTCCGTAGCAATGACGTCGAGGTTATGACCGATCTTTTCTCCCTCGGTATCGCTTTCAACAGACTCGCCCTTCTTACCGAGATCTTGTGCAGAAACCAGCTTGGCATATTTGCCGTCCAATGCAACGAGTTCCGAGTGTGTGCCTTGCTCGGCAACCTCGCCCTTGCTGACAACAATGATGTTGTCGGCATCGCGAATGGTCGACAGACGGTGGGCAATGACAATCATGGTTCGGCCCTTGGCGACGTTGTTGAGGGCCTTTTGGACAACTTTTTCGGCATTAGGATCGAGTGCGCTGGTGGCTTCATCGAGGAGGAGGACTTTGGGGTTGGAGATGATGCTGCGTGCAATGACGATTCGCTGCTTCTGACCACCGCTGAGGGATGCGCCGCGTTCGCCAATGTGTGTGTCGTAACCCTAGAGGTTGTTAGCTTGAGTCTTCTTTGGTTTGCAGAGAGGCTGTACTTACGTTGGGCAAATCTTGGATGAATTCATGAGCAAAGGCAGACTTGCAGGCCTCATACACGAAATTGCGCTTCTCGTCTTCCGGAAGCTCATCCATGGCGGTTCCGGCCAGTCCATCAGCAACATTCTGATAAATGGTTCCGCTAAACAATGTTGGTTCCTGCTGGACAAGTCTGATGTTGGTTCGAAGCCACTGGAGATTGAGAGATTCCAGCTCGTGGCCATCGAGAGTAATAGAACCAGCCATTTTGGGGTACCATCGCTCCAGCATGCCAAATACCGTACTCTTTCCAGAACCACTGGCACCCACAAGCGCTGTTGTCTTTTCGGACGGGATGTCGATGCTAAAGTCCTGCAAGATGGTGACGTCGGGTCGAGAAGGGTAGGCAAACTTGACATTTCGGAGCTTGATATCGCCGGTGAAGTTTTCAATAGTCTGTCCTTTGTCGGAAAGCGAGTCAACTGCAGACTTTCTATCGATGACGGCAAACAAGTCTTGCGCAGCCGCAGTGGCCTTGGAGATGGCAACGAACTGGGGAGTAACGGCAGTCAAAGACTGAGCGGCGACTAGGATGGCGAAGATGACACTAAACAGGGCTTGTTAGATGATATTCAGAGATTGTTTTTGGAATTGAATACTTACGTGACAACGGTTCCTGGGTTTGGGATCTCGCCCGAAGTGTACATGCGCATGCCTTGCCAGAAAGCCAAGCCGTAGCCGGCAAAGACGCAGAAGAATTCGGTGGGGAATAGGATAGCGTAGAGGAGAGACTTCTTGTCACCAATACGGCGAGCTTCGGCCAGGGTGTTGTTGAATCGCGAGGATAGCTTGGGGAAAGCCCAGAAGGCATGGGCAGTGCGAATGCTGGAGAAGGCCTCTTCGGCAATGGTTCCAGCCTTGCTGTAAATCTCAAACATTTCATATTCGTACACTGTGTCGTAGATGACGCAGACAATGGTGACGGCGAGGTTGACGGGGACAATGGCAATAATGATGAGGGTCAGCTTCCACTGGACGACAAAGGCAACAATGAAGGCAGCGAAGAAGGTGGACATGGACATGATGATGATGCCAAACTTTTCCGAGATGCCGTTGCTAATGAGGTTACCATTGGTGGTAATCTGACTCGAGACGGAGGTGGTTGGGTTGTCGAAGAAGGGAATGTCCTGGCGCAGAGTGCTGCGGACAAAGTCGACGCGCAGGCGCTTGACAGCGCGGATTCCGGTGATGTTGATGAGCACCGACCAGATGTATACCAGAGCGAACTTGCCGATGAAAAGATAGACAAAGTATAGACTGTTGCGCATGTTAGAGCGGCCGGTCAGTATTGGCGCCATGGGCATGGTAGATGACTTACGTGAAGTGGTTGATTTGCGAGCGGTACACTTCCGCAGCATTCTCGGTTCCAGATCTGGCAAAGTCGGTAAAGACGTTGACGAACTCGCCAAAGACGACGTCCATCAGCGGAAGAACAACGCCTGCGCCAATCATACACAAGATGGCAATGACATTTAGCACCCAGCCCAGGGCGTCATTGTATAGAAAGACTCGCTGGAGAAGCAACGTTAGCAATCTAGTGTTCCTAGGGACCAATGACAATGTATCTTACCAGGAAGTCTTTAAAGCCACCTTCGTTATCCTTTTCCTTTGCATCTGGAGCAACAGGCTGTTCCGTGGTGTCTGCAGCACCATCAAGAGAGACAGCGGGTGGCTTGTCCGCTGGAAGGGACTTTTCTGACGCCATGGCCAGGTGGTGATGTGCTGATGTGAGGGGAGTTTCGTGTTTTCGTTGGTTGGATGGGGATATACAGAATGTGATGATTTTCAAGGAGGTAGTGATAGCAGTAGCTTTCTGCTTCTGTTAATTTTGGTGTTGGCTCTCCAGGGTCCCAATTGACTGGGGGAGAGGATGTCGATGCAAGTTAAATAGAAAACAAACAGGCCCTACGAGGCATGATACCACCCGTGGGCCATCAATGACACGGTAGGGGACCACAAAATAAGAAACTAAAAAAAAAGGCCCCTTTTGGCACTGCGGCGCATACGAGACACGATTGTGAATCTGGTGGAGTTTTGCAAGGAGAAGAGAAAAAGAAGACGAAGACCGCACGCAAACTGCCCATGACGTGAAGCTCCAGCGTCACAGACGGAGGCGGCGCGCTGGAAAATCTGGCCGCCCCGTGCTAAGTCCGCTAGGATACAGCGCCAACTCCACTATGAGTAACTGGCCGCCACCACACTAGCATCTGGGCACCGGGTCCACCGAAAAGGGTAAAAAAACAGCAAGATTAATTACAGTGGCAGCGCGGTTGGCAGGCGTGACAGCTGGCACCAGCTGGCAGACGAAGAAGGTTTACTCTGCTTTGCTTGGCATGCGTGGCTTAGCACACCCACGTTTTTAATCTATCGCTGGTGCTAGTTGTCGCCGTTGACCAGTCTGTTGGGAAGACTCAAATGCCGCGTTGCCAATTCCAATTAAGAGCGTAATATTCGCAGCCCTGTTTGCGCAAATATCCCCAAATGACGTGGGCAGTGTTGAGGCTCGGCAGCGGATCCTCCTCCATCGATGTCGCCAGCCGCGCCAACTGCCCACCAGTCGTCAGGTGTGCCAGGTGTACCAAGTGGTGAATCTGCTGGGTTTTGCTGCGGGATTCGCGTGGCCGCGGCCAGCCGCGCCGTCTTCCCGGCCGGTACGGAGCTCCGGAGTATGATGCGGAGCGTGATGCTGGCGGATTGCGGAATTGTTGGAAATATAGACCATGCCCCCAGCTCTTTCTTTCCTTTCTCTTTATTATACGGAGTATTAATATCTTCATACCCAACATTAATCTTTTCTTTTGTTCCCTTGTTGCTGCTTGCTATCCTGTACTAGCAGCACTATTAGGTACCAGGCAGTTGGAACCCAATCTCACGCCAGGGTGCACATGGTACGTGAGCTATCTCCGGTGCTCGTGGGAAGGGTGAGCCATCATTACCCACGGCAGCATCATCTTCTGCAAGCCTAGCCAAGGCAAATACAGATAGCTTGCCTTTGAACTGGCATCTGTGCTGCCATCATGACATCGCCAGCCTTGCGGTTGCGTTCCATTCACCAGATCGAGCAGCCTTCCCTACCAGCGGTAGCACCTCGCGGGTCGCTCGTCATTCGTCGTCAGTTCGACTCATACGAGGCTATGCGAGGTGACTCTGATTGGTAGGCTACGGTCCGCGCAAACTGCCAAGATAAGATGCCTCAATTGTCCCCGAGCAGCCTATAAAAGAATGAGGGAAAACAATTAAATGCAAATTATCGCAAAATGGGTCAGGTACGGTAAGCCCAGCCCTATGCATATAGCAACATTGCCAAAATAATACACATGCCCAATCTCTTGTAAACGTGCCCACCGGGAGGTTTCCAGTAACCCTCCGGCCCCTCCTAAAATTCCCACTTACACAGGCTCAGCCCCAGCCAGTAGCGAGCCACAGAGCGGAAGCGAGGCGTGCAGTTCCGCACCGTTTTCGGAACCCGCGGAACCCCGCGGCTGCCCGAGCCAGCCGTATATTGTGCAGCAGCACAGCACCTTGTTCTTTTGCTTCCGTCCCATCTACATAGCAACAAGCTGCGTTTGGAAGCCCAAGACACAAATCCTGTTTGGCGTAGCGTGCAGCAAAGCAGCCCACCGCCCACTCTCGCCCGCCAAAAGAAGAAACCATTCGATACACACGGACAGCCCTGCCCGTGCCCATTTTGCAAGGGTATTGTCCGATTTGGCCGTTCGATCTGGGCCGTTTACCATCATAGGTGTCTCTCGTGCTTTGTCTCGACAGTGTTAGTCAACTTTGCTGTCGCTTGGACTAGTACCGCTAGATTGCTGTGATGGATAACGGTTGAATGGGAACCCTTTTTCTTCCATCTGATTGCACTCACTCACTCACTCGCACAAAGGCAACAATACATCACCAGAAAAACCTCTTTTCTCATTCACTCACACGCCCACTCACTCACTCGCCAGTAGCTGCTAGCTAATAGAGCTTTTGTGTGATCTGCACAAAATCAAACCAAGCCAAGCCCAGCCTAGAACCGTGTGTATGGAAGCCTCTCATCACCATCCCAGCCTGCCAAGATGCAACCCTTAAAGCATCAATCGTCGCCTACAAATTCCATCGATGGAGGGCCCGCGGTGCCCGAGGATCCATCCGCTCGAAGGGCTGTAAGAAAACACCTTTCCCCCCGTTCTCCCCTATTATTTTGCCAATCATCACATGTCATATTTCGTCATCCCTGAGCCTGCTCCTACAAAAAAAAAAAACAAAGCAAAACTCTATCCCAAATGCCTGCTAATCCCTCATATATAGTGTGACCAATGCCGATTGAGAAAGGTAAGCCATGTCTCGTGATGCGGTCTGCAGTAGCCTCGAACCAACGAGCCGCTTTTTATCTGTCATTCCAAATCACCACCCCTTCCGTGAACCCAGAAAAAAAATGGGCTAACCAGGACGCGTCTAGATTCGCTGCGACAAAGACTGGCCTTGTTCTAATTGTAGGACGGCAAAGCGCTCATGTACTTCCACAGGAGCCGGTCAGCGACCAAAGGAGCACCGCCAGCGCGTGTTGATCTCCTCGCAATAGTACGTACTGAGCTGTTTTTTCTCTCTTCTTCTCTTTCTCCCTCAAAGTGAGCATATTTATTTGCATCACATATCCACCTATACGCCATCACTTTACTCTTTCCATACCTGGCCCCCTCTTGTATATACTTGCAATATCCCATTGCCCTCCTCCCCTGTAGAAGCCCCGAAAGAGAGAGATATTTACACACCCTTAACCCAATGGCTGTCATACTAACGCCAAATCGTAGTGAACGCAAGATTGACATGATAGAGTCTCGGCTGGGAAGCATTGAGACTCTTCTTCATGGCCTGTCGCATCCGTTTGGAGGTAGCCGCGAGACCACGGCCGTAGAAATATCGTCGTCTCGCGCTGAGCACACGCCCCAGACGGGCAGCAGCTCCGCCCCGACGTGTGAGTCTGGCATTGATGGCGACAGCGGCGGCGAGGAAGAAGCCTCGTTTGGCGGTGACCAGGGACTCACTGCCCACACGGCCTTTGCCAGTGAGTTCCTCGAGCGCGCTGTCAAGCGCACGTCGCTGCGCTCGCCCAATCCCAAGATGGAGGCTGCCCTTGCCAATCTTGGACAGCTGGTGTCCATGCAGAAGAAGAGCACGTCGGGATTCAAGGCAAAGTTTGTACAGCGTCCGATTCCCCCGGGCGGCGTCACGAAACTCTCACTGCCGCCCATGTCGACTGTTGTAGAGCTCCTCAAGAAGGACAAAGGTATGATGATATTCCACTCTATCCAGTACTAAGCTTTTAATGGGTTTTGTTATTAACATTGAATGTAGCTGTTCCTCTCAGTCTCTTTTCCATCATGTGCTCGTTGACGGGCATTACCGATGTGGCCAACATCTGCCGCACCGTGTACTTCCCAACCGAGGACGTCTCTGAGAGCATCTTTGTCATTGTCAATGCTCTCCTGTACAATTTGTTTCTCGAACACTGCTCGCACACAACAGACGCAGCCGTGCGTGAAGAATATCTTGCCCACTTCCATCTCTGCCGAGCGAACCTTGAGACTGCTCTAGCCAATCTCCCCATGCTGCTGTCTCCCAAGGTGGAAAATGCGCAAGCCCTTCTCTTTGGTGTAAGCACTACTTCTACCGCTGGTGGCCGTTCTCGATCATATCATACTAACTCATCCTGCTTTATAGTGTCTCTACTCAGTAGACGTCTCACGACCAACAGCTGCTTGGCACTTTGCATCAGCCGGCGCCCAGCTCTGCATTACTGGCGGCTTCCATCGTGCCGAAGCTCTCAAGGACAACCCACCGCACATTGCACGCATCAAGCGCATCATCTTTTGGCACATTTATACTGTAGATAAGTCACTAGGTCTGCGCTTAGGCCGTGCCTCGTCCATCCAGGAATGTGACATCTCCATTGCCCGCGAGTTTGAGTTTGACGACTTTGGCCCAGCCGGCGCGGACAGCGTGCCTACCATGTGGGTGGAAGTAAGCGGTCTCCAGGGCCGTATTTACGAACTTTTGTAAGAACAAGCGTCTATTTGTCTGTCTAATTGCAGTTACAGCTGCTAACATACACTACAGATATAGTCCTGCTGCGCTGGCATGTCCCCCTGCAACGCTTGCCACGCGTGCTAGAGCACTGGCTGAAGACATTCTGCGATTGGAAGATCGCGCCGCCATGTCGAGAAAACGCGCATACGAGTACATGGAGAAGAAGAACTGCTCCGATATGGTCGACTTGTTTATCCGTGGCGACGAGGTGCAGTTCTACGTCACGCTAACGCTGGCGTATCGTGTGATTCCATCGCCCGAAGGCTCGCCAAGCCGCTTTAGCGAAGAGTGTCTGGATGCGGCTCGTATGGCTATCCGTGCCCATCATGACTGCGTGAGCAAGATTGATCTGACGAGCTTTACAAAAGCAACCTATGTACACTGGTAGGATCTCTTCCCGTTTCCCTATGAAAATGACGCTTAACTAACGCACGATTTCCCAGGAACTTGCTCGTCACTCCCTTTGCGCCTTTCTTTGTGCTCTTCTGCTACGTCATTGAGACACTATCAGCCGAAGACATGCTGATGCTCAAGGAATTTGCCGCGTCACTAGCGCTAACCCGCGACTCGTCCGAGGCCATGGAGAAGCTGTACCGTCTGTGCCAAGTCATGTACGACGTGTTGGCTATCTATGTCGAGACCAAGACGCAGCACCCACAGGACCAGGGCTTCGTGCCCATGGGCGACGAGTTTGAAATGTATATGGGCCAGCTGGGCCTGATTCCCATGGAGGACCATACCATGGGCAATGCCGGCGGCGCAAACACGGCCGCTGGGCAGCAAGATGTCGCGGCATCTGTGCAGAATAGCAGCCAAGTGGCGCAGATTGCGGACTGGTTCTCGGGCAACCGAAACATGGTTGGTCTGCTAGAAGCTGATTTGTCGAATATTGAATCGTATCGATGGATGCAGCAGGGCAATGGCATGTAAAGCGAAGCATAAAAATACTGTCGGAGTGGTTTGGCGTTATAACCTTTTTTTTTCCTGGGGGTGTTTGATTTGGTGTGGCCTTGATACCAAGAAAAGTGTCGTAGTTTATGTCGTGACGATGTATGAATGAAGCAAGAATCGCATCTCTCTTTTTAACATGTCTTCAATCGGTCGGGTATCGAGGGTCGTAGACTTCGTAGCCTTCGTCTTCGGTGTCGCTTTCGTCAGTAGCCATTGGCAACTTCGCTGGAGCAGCAGCAGCAGCAGCAGCAGCAGTAGGTTGTTGAGTAGGCTGAGGAACAGGCACCGTAGCACCCTGAATAGGAGCCATTGTGCTCTTGAAGCCGCTCTTTTTAAAACCTCCCTTTTTGAATCCTGCACCGGCAGTGGTATTTGCAGCGCCCGCTCCACTGCTGGGTAGCTTGATGCTCAAGAGTCCGCCGGCCTTGTCGTCAGCCTTGCGCGCTCTGGCACCGGCCGACGAGTCGCGGACCATGGCCTTCATGTCCTTGAGGCGCTGCTTGTGGCTGTGATCATAGCTGCTGAGATGTGCTTCGTAGTCGTTCATGCGCGTGTAGCCCTTTGCGCAGAGCTCGCAGTAAAAGGACTTTTGGGCCTCTCTGGCCGAGCTAGTCTGCGCGGGGGGCAGCGTGTGGTGTCGCTGTTGATGTGGTTAGTATAGAGTATCAATGGTTTAGATGTCTATTCTTAGTACCGGTGGCATCTTTTTTTAATTGCACGTCTAGCTCTATGTGTTGACAAACCGGACGTGTTTTGTTGGTGATGGTGACAAACGGCAGAAAAGCAAGTAGTGCTAGTGCTATAGGAAACATAGTGTGGCGTGGTAGCAATTACAGTGGGCAGCCAGTAAAATACACGCTGACAGCTGCTGACCACACGCCCGCTCAAAAAAAGGACACGCTCGTCTCCCTTCCCCACACACGGCTCAACGACCCGCGTGCCCGTTTTGGCTTCTCTCTCAACATTTTGTTTCCGCCGACTTTTTTAATTTGCTTACGTTCCCTTTCTTTCTTGCATCTTTCACCTTTAGTAGAACTCTTGGTGGAAGAACCAATTCGCTACATCGCCAATCGTCACCAGCACACAGCCGTCCACCACATAGGCCAACAACTCCTTCCCTCCTCCGCGGCCATGGATCCCTCGCTCTATCGCGAAGATTCGCAAACCACCGTCATCTCCCTCACCGAACTCGACCCTTCGCCCATAGACACGCCACCGTCCATCGATGCCGACCTCGAGCTACTCGACATGTCGCAGCAAGAGGGCATGGAGAGCAGTGCCAGCACCATCCTGGCCAGCACCACACTCGGCCCCGGGTCTGGCCATGGCTCCGTCTTCTATCGTGCGTTACCTCGACTTTTCTTTTTGTAGACAGGCGAACCAACTAATTCTCTTTCCTATAGTCTCCCGAATCCAGCGCTTCTCCAGCTACGCCATGTCCATCTTCACATCGCTGCACCTAGCCAACGTCTCCCTCGTCCCAGCCGTAACCCGCTCCGTGCCCGCCTCCGAATCCTACCTCCTCATGACACGCGAAATCTACCAGACTACATTCAGCGAGCCCCTCCTCGTGGCCCTGCCCGTCATCGCCCACGTCGGCTCCGGCATTGCGTTGCGACTCGTCCGCTGGCAGCAGAACCGCCGACGCTACGGCCGCTCAACATCCTCCATGTACGCGCTGCACAAGAGCAGAGACGACCCGCGCCACGTGAGGATATGGCCTACATTTAGCTACATCTCTGCATCTGGCTACGCCTTTACCGTCTTCTACTCGGCACATGCGTTTATGAACCGTATTCTACCGCTTGTTGCAGACGGCGACTCGTCCAACATTGGCCTCGCGTACGTGGCCCACGGCTTTGCGAGACATCCTGTGCTTGCTCGCATCGCCTATCTCGGTCTCATTACCATTGGTAGCGGCCACATGGTCTGGGGCATGGCCAAGTGGCTTGGCTATGCGCCGTCGATGCGCGACTGGACGCAGAGTGAGAAGTTGGCCGAGAACAAGAAGTTGCGAAGCCAGCGCCAGCGTCACTGGCTTAGCATCCAGGGCGTTGCACTGGCAGCTGTAGCAGCGTGGTGTGTAGGCGGCATGGCTGTTGTTTCGCGAGGCGGTCTTCAAGATGGATGGGTTGGCGCTGTGTACGACGAGCTGTTTGCTCTTGTTGGATTCTAATTGTCAAAGTCGTGAGGCGAGAGAGCCTTTCTTGTAAATACCCTGTTACTGTCTAGCATTTCCCTTAGTTTACCATTGCGAATATACCCAATTGTAGTTTCTTATCATACCAAGTCTACACTTTTAATCCGCTGCAGCTAACTTTATTTGCCAAGGCTTGCTATAAACGGCACCCTCATGCGCTGTGGGGAAGCCGATGCAGCGCTGCAATCGCACTCTTTTAGCGCCGGACCACACCGCCCGACCACTGTTCTGCCACTAACCACCAACCTACGCTCTTCCGAAATCGCCACTCTCAACCACCACCATTTCTCGCAGCATGGCCTTTAACGTACATTCTGTGATAATGGCGTGCTTCAGAGACACATAGCGCATACATATTACGTCGTTATTCCCTACCTGACGGCAACAATGGCCCCGAAACGCCGCCTGTCTGGCTCTGCTCCCACCGACACATCTAAACGAATCCGCCAGTCTCTCACACACAACCACCTCGCCAAGCTCTCTGACGAACTCATCATCCGCATTCTCTCCTTTGTCGACGAGCGATCCCTCCTCGAGACAGCACTAGTCTGCAAGCGCCTACACGCCGTCACCGCAGACGCCCAGCTCTGGCGCGAACACTACTACAGACGCTTCATCCTGCCCCGAGCACACCGCATCCCCGGCTTCCGACTCGCCCACGACAACCCATCACCAAGTAAACTCTTTTATACAGCGCAAAAGTCAGCATGGGCGGAAGCAGCGGCCCGGCGCAGCGGCATCTCGACGCCATCCTCCGACATTGCGCCCCAGGACATGGCTGACGCTGTCGACTGGAAGAAGCAGTACAAGCTGCGGCATAATTGGGCAAAGGGCCAGTGTGCAGTAGAGCAGGTCCGTGTTCATGAGATGCAGCGGGATCCGACGCTCGAGTGGCAGACGCTGGTTAAGGTCGTCGAGGGCCTCGCCGTGACGGCGGATGGACAGTCTGGGTTGCGCGCGTGGGACTTGCGTACAAAGAATGCCATTGTCCAGATGGATTGGGCACAGGACGATGGACGGCCGACTTGCTTGGCCGTCGACGATGCGCGATTATCTGACGGGTCCCTGGATATTGCGATTGGCTTTCACGATGGCACCTTTGGCCTTTGGAGACTGGACATTAAGCGGCGCCAGCTGAGTCTGGTGCATCGCCAGCCTGAGAGCACCTTGGGCAAACTGAGCGCTATTGCGGCAGGCTTTCCGTACATCTTGACAGCGACAGGCCTGGGCTTTATCTCGCTCTACTCGTTTGGCGATGCGGCGACACCAGCAGCCAATACAACAGCTCCTCCGCCGCCTAAACTCCTCACATCACTCAAGTCGCATAGCACGCGACCGCCACTGGCTCTTTCTATTCGCCGTACGCCCGTATCGGTCGTCGCATCAATAGCATATACCTTTGACGCTGTCGGTGGCTGGTCCATCGGCATCCAGGATCTCGCAATCCATCCCACTGGCACAGTGACATCTCGCATCGCCTCTACACTGCCGTCGCAAACACGCACATCTCTATCATCAAGGACGACTATTCTTCCTTCTAATGACATCAGTACAGACGAAGAAGAAAGAGAAGAAAGGACTAGTGGTGGGGACGGCCCAACCAGACTCTGCTACAGCCACCCATATCTGCTCGCCACACTCCCAGACAACACGCTCGTGCTTCACCTGTGCACGTCCAGCGCTACATCACTCTCCATATCACCTGCCATCCGCCTATGGGGCCATACCTCAGGCATATCGGACGCAGAGATCACGCCGCGCGGCAAGGCAGTCAGCGTGAGCACGCGCGGTAACGAGATTCGCCTGTGGGAGCTTGAGGGCCGCGCAGGCGGAACAAGCGTCACGGTGAAGCCACGTCATGACGCTTCCGATGACGACTACGGCCAAGACAGTGACGATGGCGACGAGCGCAGAAACCGGGTCGGGTTTGACGAGGAAATGGTCATTGTCCTCAAGGAGGCCAGCGACGGCAGGGATAGCCTGGTTGTCTACGATTTCACATGATTTACGTCCAAAACATTCTTCACCATACAAATCTATACAATATCCAAAATCATAGCTGCTTTTCACCCTGGAATTGCCGGGCCGGACAATTGAGACGGCACTGTTGTGGCTATGCCCGCGAAGTATTTGCGCGTCACGGTCCAGGCATCCATCCATTGGGGCTCGGCCCGGGCGGCCGTGATCCCACCACCTAGGCAACAATGTCTAGAGGTTCACGCTCAACAGGGATGATATCCATCGCAACAGCTTAGCAGCAGCAGGCAGCAAATGCCTACGACACTTACTATCCGTCAAACATGAGCGGCATCGATGCCTTGGGCATCCGGCCCGTCGGGTATGTGTTAGTCACATCCGGTCCACCTTTGACCTGGAATACCGCCGATAGTTGAACTGTAACAATTACAAAAAGTACACCCCCTTGAGGGATTTGCCTCGTCTCTACAAATTACTGTTTCGCTTTCCTCTCGTATTGGTGCTGCTGTGTTCTGTCACATTTGTAATCGTAGTAAGCATCATTCGCCACGCACGCCCACAGCAAACCAACCCAACACCAATCGTGATATGATATGCCATGGCGCACCGAATACAGACTTAGCTCCGGATCAGATGAGAGCTAATTGTCAATTCACAAGCTCTATGCCCTTTTTATCTTGCACACGCAAAGTCTCGTCAGCCGCCTGGCCAGTTGCTGCGGTGCCACGCTCACTCGCAAGCCCACCCCCAGAAATAGACTTCGTAAACGGTCTCGGAATTACCCTTACTTGGCTGGCGGTCGGGCATTTCTTCCAGCCTCTGGGGCACCAAACTCAATTTCATCCAAGTGGAGCTGAAGATGGATTGGTAGGAGGAGGCGGCCCAACATCACCCATCCTGAAACCAAACTCTAAATAGGCCACTGGCACGCCCCCCAGTGCGACGCGGCAATCCATCACCAGTTTTGTCGATACCAGCGACGAATTATATCCCATCCCTTGCTTAAACTTTCGCTTGAGGAACATGAATCTGCCGCTACCCTGTGATTTTCTTCCTAATTGGGCAGGACGTCGACCGGATTGACGGAGCAGTGTCGTATCCTTTACGGTCCATGTCCGTCGTGGGAAGTTCCGTCATCTCTGCAAGAGCCTCGCAGGCTTCCCGTTGGCATTGTCTGTCAGAATAAAAAGCTTATTGCGCTCGGCCTCCTCCAACATCATGTTGACAAACTATTCGGCTAACCTCAATGCCGAATTAAGAAACAGCAAGCGAAGATGACGGCATCCAAAAGTACCGCTTTGGTTACAATTGCGATTGAGGCACTGTCTCTGTTGAACGAATACTTTGGTGTTAGTGCTCTCCATTTACAGCAGCGGGACGCTCTAGCATGGGGGCTTAGCGAACGGTACGATGGGGCCCGTGCCGGCGGATCCCCTCGTCCCATATGCTATTAGTGAATGGCGTCGTCCTTCGCCCACAACTACGAACCTAGCAGTATTTGCAGGTTAATTACCATAGTACCGTATTTCTCTCGCCTCTGCGAGAAACAGCCGGGACCAGCTGCTCGTAAAACGTGGTGTAAGAGGACCTCACGATAAGACAATGGCTGTTGCAGACAACCCAGCCTGTGTGTCTTAGATGCTTGTCCGCCTGGCGTTGTCAAATGACCTCTAAGTGATATCTGCCTGCGCAGGCAACCTTCCCCAGACACAACGCGCGCCGCCGGGTTAAACTACAGCGTTGTAATGCGCCACTCAACGTCTGGGCAGCGGCTTGGAATCCGAGCATCTTGTACCAGTTGGTCCCAATGCGTCCAGCCCAGCACCACCACCACTACACACGTTGCGGGATCGAGCATCATGAGCGACGCAAGTGGCGGGTTCAATAATTCCAATGCAGCCCGCAGTCCTAGCGAAAGGGAGGGGGGGGCATGTTCCGAATGGGGGGGCATGACCTGGGGAACCATGCAAAGCATAGCGCGTGCTTCTTTCAGCCTGTCGATAAGAAGTAATAGAATATAGCATAGCGCAAGATCTTTGCACGCGCAGCAGCAGCAGAAGCAGCCACGGATGGTTCGCAGCTTCGCATCGCTTCAAGGTCAAGCTCGGAAGAATGTAACCCACATTCTGGATCTTTCTCGTTCGAGATTTGTCAATGGGTGAACCAGAGCCAGCCAATTAGCGACAGACATATAAGAGCCCAAGTCTGCTGTACCCTCCGGCTCTACGTCCTGAGGGAGGGTCTCGTAGCCCTGGAGGTTGGCGAGCATCGGAGGGAGTGACATGCCGAGCTCCATCCGATGCTGTTGGCGGCTGGCGACGGCCAATTGCTCACCGTTTACTATGCAATAATGGTTTGTGCATTTGCAAGTGATGAATTCACATCTTTTGGAAAACCTTCAATCCATAATAACAAAAAGGCCAGCGTTGTAGGTTGCCTGGCACAGCACACGTCGAGGCAGCATTTGGTGGCCTCGTACCGTTAGTAACGTGTGGACACTTGTGTGATGCGTCCGAGGTCGTTTTGTTACATTTGCTTAGCAACTGCCGCCTTATCATCGCTAGAGACAGTTTGGAGCCAAGATTAGCCACACACCCCTTTAATTCTCCATGGGTACATTTTTTTTATCGAAAGACAGTGAGTGAGTGAGTGCTTGCTTGCTCCGTTAGGGTCGATGTCGTCGCCCACAGCGCCAGCTTCCGTTCCGGGAATGTAGGCTCTGGGGGTACTTAGTGAGGCAGCCAACCAATTGATGCTGCGTCTGGGGCTGGATAAAGCAGTCGGCGTCGAGTTACATAAAACATTTTGACAGTACAGCTTATTCGCAGTGCTGCAGGTATGCATACTGTATACCTTTGCTTTCTCAAACGCCTTTTTCCCTCTTCCAGACTTTTCATCTCGCGCGACAGGCCATGTAAATCCTGCATGGAAAGATTACACTGGAAATCCTGTATCGATAGGCGGTAAGGGCAACGCGCCGTGCCCCATAGCGATGGTCCATTTAAAGTGTTGGCGGCTATGCTCGCAGCACCAGCTTCAGGGAGCCTGATCTGCCGTAACGTGAGTGGCTGAGAGGAAGTTTGGCACCCGCTTTCAACGGGGCCGCTTGCCTGGGCTCCCCCATATCTTGTGACTCACGGGCGGCGTCCTGGAGGGGTTCACAATCATTGACCGGCAGAGAGGTGACGCAGTCACGAGGACATTCTGGACTGGAGCAGTTTGGGGGCGTGCGACCAATCGTGGCGGAATGTGCAGGAGGGGAACGAAGGAGATTGGCCAATGGCTACGGCTTGCCCTGCTCTTGGTTGCACAAGAGCGGTGACGGCGCGGCGCGCTGGGCAGGCGTCCTAGGTTCCGGTTGTATATCTTGCTGGGCTGAATTGAGAACTGACTGGCGACGCAACCTTGTGCCTCCTGTCGCGACGCCAGCTTTTGGATATCGCGTACTGGTACAGTACATGCTGTAGACCCGAGTCATGGAAGTCAATTGCAAGCCCAATGCCTCGATACAATCAATTTTCATGCTCCCATCTCGATTGAGCAAGGAGGGGTACTCTTTGCATCACAGCGGAGCCTAGAAGATGGAACACATCTCGAGGCGCATTTCTCCCTGGCTTGCTACTGGGCAATTGGAATGAGGGGCAGGGGGGGGTTTAGCTCGCCTGTTTTTTTTCCTCGGTCCTTGTTAGTGGTATTGTTGAGACCGAAGAAGTGGCGATAATAGCCAATAGGCATACGCGCGACCCAGAAATTCGGAAAAGTGGTTGGGCAGCAAGATGGTCGTTTGTGAGTGTACATGGCCACCACCTAATACCTGCCTGGTCGCAGCGCGCCGGCCTACCGGGCTATCTGTACTGTGTAGCGAAGCAATTGCTGATGCGATGCCGAGACTATGCGCGCGTAGCAAAAATGGCTCAGCAAGGATAGTCACCGATAAAAAAAAAGAACAGAAAAATGCAATGTCCAATGTCCAAAGGGGTAACGAGTATGGGCTGCTGTGGCAAGACGTCAGAGTTTGGACATGGTGTAAGCGCATTTTCCATCGAGTGTCTGCGATTGTCGTCGCATGGGCCCCGTGTGTCGCACTTGCATCTAGTTAGGTTAACATGAGTTTGTGCCTGATATCGTGCTCCGTTGCGGGCGGCGTTGCGTGTGCCCCAGGTTGCGTTACGCCGCCGTCCAGGCTTATGCCAGGTACCTTGCGTGTCAGCACGGCCCATTCGGAAACGAGGCTCATTCAGACGAGCACTGCGCGGGCTGATGGTGATGACGCACGGAGGCATTGGCATGTACTGTACAAGCAGCGACTTTTAGTCGTCATCTGGCAAGGCTGTCCGGAATCCCCCCAACGTTGATTCATGTCAAAGAACGAGTAGCTAAGGCGCAATTCAAGGGAGCCAACAAGCGGCTAGCATGTGCCGCCACAAGCAAGCGTTTTGCTGCTTTGGCACGCTGGTCACGTCACGTCCGATCTTGGAGCAGCACCAACCAAACGGCTAGCGCGTGAATTGATAAGTGCAACAGAAAAGGAAATGAAGGATAGGCGGTGTTTGGCACCAGCTGACTTGGCTGGCTTTGGGGGCATTGCATTGTTCAGCGGCGGGGTTGTGTCAGACAGATAGCGCTATCATAATTACCACAGTGCGTTTCCCATCTACAGCGCAAAGCTACGGCTTGTTTCGAAGGCAGGGAGGAATTGCGATGATGCAAGAGGAGGGGGCGTGAGGCGCTGTAGTTAGGGTCCTTGGCCAAAACGGCCAGCAGCAATCAGAAAGCGGCGGCAGCGGGCGACAGGTCCTCTGCGTACGCCGCCAGGTGCCAGCCAGCTGGTTGGTGGTGTTGTTTGTAATTACTCGCAGTGCGAGGCAGCTGCGCCGGCTGGCAGAACGCGCAAAGCAGGCCAGGTATAGGCTTTTGGTGGGAGAATACGAAAAGGAGCCAATTGGGCTGAGCCAGTGACGCAACAGCAGCCTGAGACGGAGGCCCCAAATTGGGAGCGCATTGAGGAATTAAAAAAAAGAAATGGAGAATTAGAAAATAACAAACCTTGTCTAACTGCTCTGCAGGCAGCAGCACCAGCACCAGCACCAGCACCGCCAACAGCACCACCAACAGCAATCGTAGGCGCCGACTGGCTGGCTGGCTTGCCTCGTAGAGTTTCAGACAGGGCAAAGACAGTGCCTAATTTAGACTGGAGAAACGTTGTCTGTATTTTTGGGGGGCGAATCATGGTTCATGGCGCCGGAGGATGGGGCGACTGGCCTATAGAAAGGGTGCCTGATGACCAGGCCAGGCGCCGCGGCAGCTGACTGGCCTGAGGGGGGCGTGTGCAAGAGAAGTCCCAGCCGGCTTTAGGGTCCCCCGGCGGCGCAATTTGTTGCCTGTGGACGGGCGCTGTGATACTGAATTAGCGGCCTGTAGCACTGTTATTTTAGCGCTTGGAGGCCCTGTAACATGGGCGTTGCAAAGGGCTCCCGGGGCTGTCTACGGCAACGCATATGCCGTGCCCAATTGTGCCGATTACGGAGCTGAAAGAAAGCATTGAACAGGTCAATCCAGCAGCAGCACATGCATTGAGACACCTGTGTGCCGATTGAGGAACAAAAAAGAACAATGACGGCATTCTGTGCACTTTGTCCTTTTTTCGGTTCGCCTTGGGAATCAAAAGTCGGTCTCTGTAATAACAGAAGCAGCACCACAGAAAACGCTGATGAAGACGAAGAGGGGAGGGGGAGTCCGGCTAGTACCCACCCAGCCGCTTTGCAAGATCTGGTCTAACGACACGCCCTGCGCAAGGTTGCGCTATCGTCGCAGAACAGCCACCACCACCACCACCACCGGACACCGACGCCTACTGTGCTGTATTACCTACTGGCACCTACAGTACCTACAGTGCCTACCTACCTACCACCTACCGACTGACTGACACCCTTGGACGCCCCCCCTCCAACCCAGACTGGCCGCACGCCCTTCTTGGTTGCTCGCCGCTTTGTAACCTGCTTCGTCGATTTATTATGTACTCAAGGGAACCGTGGGCTGTGACTGTAGAGTGTGAATCCCTTTTGAACCCGCCGTCTTCCTGCCTCTTTCTTCTTCCCACATCTTCCCTCCTGGACGAAACACAACTCCAACAAAAAGCCAATCCCGCCAAACTTTGCCTTCTTCCTCTTTCTCAAACTGAGTTTGAAGAGCCATTGCTTTCTATTTCCCTCTCCCCACACGCTTGCTTTGTTCCCTTTTGCTGCAGTCTCCCGCCGCAATTGCAAAGCCCTGACCCTTTGCTATACAAACACAAACAATCCTCTAGGCTGTTCGTGTTGTTCTTACCAGCGCAACACTCACACCAAGAATATCCAGAAAAGGACCATAACTCCCACTCGCACCAGGCTTTCTTCGCATAAATTGGAAACCTACGGATCCGTCTCTGGCCATTGACTTATCTTGTGCTCCTCTGGCCGCTTCTCCGGGACTTATCTCTTACTCACAGAAGCTAGTGCCTACGCCAACATACTTTGCAGCTGCATTGTCACCACCGCTGCGCCTACTTTATTTACCTTATTTTGACTTCTTGTTGCATTTGCTTTCTCCAGCAAACGCTTCTCAGTCTCCTCTTTCATCGCTTCCTATAGAACCGGTGTTGGATCTATTACTGCTACTACCACTACCCTCCCCGCACTGACATCTCTCTCACACTGAGCCTCACTCATCCACTCACTCAGTCCCGTCTGTGTCAGCACACCAACCACAACAACAGGATCTCTTCTACTGCCTGCAGTTCCGTTCAATTGCAGCCCGCACGTTGGAAATTCCCTGGAACTACCGTGGACCTTTCTCCCATCTCCTAGGACTTTCCTCAATGAGCAGCTGGTCCCTTGTCCTTATCCGCAGTTCACACAACCGACCCGCTTAGGACAAAGCCAAACCGTTTTCTTGCTCCGGTCTTGCCAATCAAAACCTCTGCAGGAATATTTCCAGGAACATACAAAATTCCGACCTTACCTTGCTCTTCTATTTTTTTTTTCTGTCTCTTTTTTAACTCCAATTATCTCCGAGGCGATCTTGCGGAGCCTGGCTGGTGACAACTCCGCCCGCTCAACAGAACGCGCACGCCTTTGGCAGCAGGGCATTTTTCTCCATTGACTTTTATTTTAGTGAGGTGGCTGCCTACCGTGTGACTCCCACGCACACTACACACCCACGCTAAAAACCATATCCGCACCCAACTTCGCCACCCACACGTCAGTCATCAAATCACTTGTCGTGAATTCCTAGTTGGATGACCAACACTTTCTACACCTTTCGATAAACTCAATTAGATTCAATCGGCATCTTTCGAGTTGGTTTCTTCCTCTTTTTTTCCCTTCTTTTTTTGTTTCTCGAAACAACTCACAACTTCATCCTCGCTACTTGGACAAAGTACACACCACCTTCACAATGTCCACTAACCCCGTTGTTGCGGAGCGTCCCGGCGCTGCCGCCGCCCCCTCCACTGGGGCAACCGATGCAGCAAAGAAATTCAACATCAACAGTCTCATGTCACCACCCGAACCAATTCTGGACAGCTTCAGTCAAGCCAATCGCAATGCTCATGGTGCCAATGGCCTTATGGGCTCCATCAATGGCCGCCCTGTGGCCTCTACTGAGCCATTGCCCATGTCGCCCCCCGTCTCGCCTTATACCAAGCCTGCCGTGCCCGCTGTGACGCCCGTGACGCCGGCCACCCAGACTGTCAAGGACCCCGTGCTCTATCCTGCCGACGAATCCTCGCCTCCTTCTCCTCCTCAGCCTCCTCTCTTTGCTCGCGCCGAAATTGAGCAGCATCAGCGCATCGTCGACGACCATGTTCGCGCCCGCCGTGTTAGCAGCATCTTTGAAAACACCCAGCCGCCCCGCCGCGAAGACTACGAGCTCGCCTTGACGTTTAGGTCACAAGTCATGAAGCAGTACTCGGCAAACCGCATGGGATGGCTGCGCAAGGAGCGTGCTCTGCTTGAGGCTGACCGCAAGGCTGGCGCCCATCGCTACCATGCCATCATGCCCGCCAGCAGCAAGCCTACATCTGGCAAGCCTATCCGGACTCACCGTCCTACCGAGCGTGTATCGAAGCCACAGAGCCAGCCCCGAGCTCCTCGCACCAGCTTCAGTGCACCTCGACCAGTCAAGCGCACCAGTGCCACGCCTGAGCCTTCACGCCGCATCGTGGCGCCCAACCGCGAGGACAAGGACTACAACTCCATCCCAGATTACTGCCCCCCTGTTTCGTCACTACCTGCGCGATCCAACAGCCTCAAGGTCGACTGGAAGGGTCAGCCTATTGACCTGTCCGATGACCCCCAGGCTGGGCTCCTGCACCCCGACGAAGT
Source organism: [Torrubiella] hemipterigena (assembly GCA_000825705.1). Lineage (NCBI taxonomy): Eukaryota > Fungi > Ascomycota > Sordariomycetes > Hypocreales > Clavicipitaceae > [Torrubiella] hemipterigena. The sequence continues at coordinate 5,817,831 of CDHN01000002.1, forward strand.
GCTGCTGGCCGGCAACCTTCGCCTGGACTGCGCTACGTACCTGACCAGCAAGCGCCGCATGTTTGAGCGCCGCCTGCAATGCCTTCGCACAGGAAAGGAGTTCCGCAAGACAGATGCTCAGCAGGCCTGCAAGATTGACGTCAACAAGGCCTCCAAGCTCTGGACTGCGTTTGAGAAGGTCGGCTGGCTCGACGCTGAATGGGTGCGCCGCTTCCTGTAAGCCAATCTTTTTACGACCCCGCTACGACTTATACACGAATCACGTTGGCCAGGCTTTTTAATGTCTGCAAACTGGCCATGAAGCAAGCGAAACCACCGCTTTTCTTTTTTTTTTTTGCTTGCTTCTCACCTTTCATTTTTCTATTGTCGCAATCCACGGAGCATATGGGAATAATGGACCAAGATACCCCGGTGTGCGTGCCGCGCGGCGTCCTGACACATGGACCGACCACCACTAACACGTCACTCCACTCATGAGATTTGTTTTCGTTGAACCACCCCTTTCGTTGCATTTAGCTATATTCCCTACGGTGTTTTTTTCTGGTACGGTTTCTTTTTTCTGTTTCTTGTTATTGGACCCCCCCCTTTGTCTTTTTTACCCTTGACAGACGCACTGGGCCACGGCTTGCATGTTTGGCGTTTTGCTCCTCTTCACTTACAATGGCAGCCCTTGCGGTCGATAGACGACCCGGGCTTGGGACTGGGATATATACTGGTTGTTTTTTTTCTTCCTCTTTACCCATTCTTCTGTTGATATTTTCACCATCGGCCTTCTCCTGCGTCGTAACTGACGTTTACTGGAGACGGGTCATATTTTTTGATCTGGGCGAGGACAACGTAGCGGCGCAACCCGCTATGCTTTTACGGTTTCAGGGAGTTTGTTCTTCTCTGTTTTAGTTTCTGCGCTCTTTGGGCGGTACTCTTTTGTTCGTATTCAATTGGACTACTTTCTACTAGTATTACTATTTATCTCCATGCGTGTGCTCATTGTGACTCCAAGTAGCGCAAAAAAACAAAAAACCATCTCGTCTCTTAAATGAAGGCGCCCACACACACACGACACAATCCTTCTATTTTTAAGCCCAGCCCAGTGTCTCTCACCAGCACCCACGCACCCCGGTCGATCGCTGAAGCGGTGCCTTGCAGAGATTTACAGGGCGTTCCCCGGGCCACGCTTTGTAGATCCAGAAGGGATTAGTGGCCGTTTTGGGTGCTGCGGGAGCTAGACAAGGGGGGGCGCCGCGGTGTGGAGGGGGGTGTTATCGATTAGTGCTGGTGCAAGATAATCGATTAGCTAGTGAGCGAGCGAACAAGCTTAGCTTCCGCCAGCTGGCAAGCCTCAGGCCAATAAATTTATAATAAAGCCCACCATTGTCTGTGTCTTCTATAACTAGTCTTGCTGCTGTTGCTGCCTTCTCGGTAGCACTCCGACCTGGTCTGGCGCTGCTACTCGCTTGCGCTGTACGCAACCCTACGAATCTCAATCATCCCCGTTCCTTGTCCTTCTTCTCCTCCTTCTGATGGAGATGATGCTGATGATTCCTGGCGTGGCGGCACCCACACACACTCGCCCATTGAACACCCACCTTGATCACGTTCCCATGCGCTGCTATCTGCTTCGTCGACATCCACGCCCGCACTTTTGAGCCAGACCTGCGTATCACGAATGACATGGAACCCGCACGCGCGGTAGAGCTTGAGACCGCCTTCTTCGCCCGTCACATAGATGGGCAGACCGTGTGTCTTGCCCCAGGCCACAAGGGCCCTGCCGATGCCGCGCCGCTGATGGCTCTTCGAGACAGCCATGGCATTGAGGTGCATTGAGGGTGTGGTGAGTCGTGGTGAAGGCGGCATGTTGTTGCGGCTGCGTTCAATGGCAGCACTACGAGAGGCGATGGCGGGCACCGATGAAAGTACGTCTGGATGTGATGCTTTGAAGGCTGCTGTTGCGGCGGCTAGTACGTCGTGGATGGCTGTGCTGTGTTAGTACAGTAAATGGATGAGGAGGAGATGTGCCTACCTTGCTCGCTGGATGGTTTGGCCCACGGCTCAGCGACAATAGTACCGTCTTGCTGCGCAGTTCGCTTGAGCCAGATACTCATACCGACAATTTGTTCCGCATCCTCTCCATTCTCAGCGGGGAGCACGGCTACGCGGATCATTCTGGTTTCGTCGAGGAAGCACGTCGAGAGCCACTGGATCATGCCGCAGTATAGCCAGTACCAGTCATCTGCCAAGGATGGCCACTGCCAGAGGGTGCCGTCGTCGGGATTGCCACAGAGGAGCCGTGTAATGGCGTCCATGTCTTCTGGGACTGCGAGACGCTGCATGGCAGGTGCTGTTGCTGATTTTGTATTCATACCTGTCATTGCGGTAGCTGTAGGCTGTGTGCATAAAGAGACTATTCGCGGTTCACGAGGGATGGATTGCGGTGTACATTAGTGTCTGTATATATATGCACATGTATATTATATCAGGTAATCATCTATCCCCGCCAACTGTAGTTACTAATTACCCCGCAGCAAGCAGCCCCGTCATAATTCCCGTGTTTAGCGCCAACAGCCATGACTCACAGCTCCCCTCGAGCCTTGTCTCTGTATGCCCCTAATCTGTACAAACGTCGAAGACATCTACGAATTACACTCATCGTGACGACATGGCCTTGACGGCCGTCATCCACTTTTGCTCTTCCGCACTAGAAATCACACAGTTAGTTAGTTCAACCAAAAACCGTTTATAGAACAGGGGGAAACATACCCGTCTAAACCAAGCAGCTTGCCCAATACAGGCACCAGCTGTGCTCGTAGCTTGCTGTCCTTTTGTTCCAGAAACTGTAGCAGAATCGTCTTGAGATACGCCGTGTCCTGCGCACTGCCGCCGTTGGCGCTGCGCGCCGAGTCCATCGAGCTGCGGCTAGACGTCAACTTCGCCTGCGTCGTCTTGAGATCGCGCGCGAGCTTGTCGTAGCGCTGGCGTGAGTCATCGAGCATCTTGCGCATGTCAATGCGCTGCTTCTCGCCATCCCGAACCTGTGTCTCAGAGGCGTCAAGCGCCGTACGTAATTGCGAGACAGTCGAGCGCATCTCCTCTGCTTCGGCCGACGCATTCGCCTCGATGCTCTCCAGCTCTTCTCGGCGGCGGCGCCAGTCCTTGCTTCGGTCGTCGAGGTCGTCGCGCTCCTGTGTAATGTTCTTGACCTCGCGCTCTAGCTCGCGAATCTTTTGCTTGAATTCTTCCGTCTCGCGCGTCTTGCGGCGTGCAAGAGTGCTTGACTCGTCTTCGATGCGCTCGCGCTCTTCAACGGCGGCTTCCATGCGGCTGCGCATATCGCGCACCTTGGTCTCGGCGCGCTCGTCAACATCTGACAATAGCCTGCGCATCGTTTCGCCCTCGCGAGTGCGCTCTTGAAGCAGCTTCTGCACCTCGGCAAGCTCTTCCTCGATGGACTCTGCCTGCGACTTGGACTCCTTGAGCTGTACTGACATCTCTGTCGTCTGGTCGCGCATGCCATTGAGTAGTGTTTGCGCATTGCTGTATTGTTTCGTCTTGAATTCGGCATCTTCTTGCGCGGCTGTCTTGTCGCGCTTGAGCTTGTGCATCTGCTCCTCGAGCTCCTTGACCTTGGGTCGAAGCTTGCCAGCCTCCTCTTGCACCTTTTGCAGCTCTCGTTCCAGTTTCTCCGCCTTGGAGCTCAGCTCAATCTTGTCTGCCTCGGCTCGTCTAAAGTCGCGGCCAGTGATACGGCTAGTCTCTTCAAGCTTCTGCTTAGAGCTGGTCTCCGATGCAAGCTTATCCTTTAGCGTCTTAATTTCACCAGCGCGATCAGATGCAAGCTTCTCGGCGGTTGAAATCTCCCGCTTCAGGTCCCTCTCCTTCTTCTCCACATCTTTAAGCTCCTTGGCCTTGCTAGCAAGCTCTTCCTTGGCTTTCTTTAGTTCCGCAGACTCCTGGCGCAGTGTCTTCAGCTCTGGTTGCGCCTTTGCCAGGACTTCCTTGAGGTCACTAAGATCCTTAAAGCGTGTCTGAGCTAACTTCTCAGCTGCACCAAGGTCAGACTGCAGCGTAGCACACTTATCCTTGAGCTCGTCATAGTCCTTTTCGAGTTTGGCGCTGTCTCCAGCCTTGGAAGCAGAGGCACTAATCTTGCCCTCCATTTCTTCCACCTTTTCTGTAAGATCCTTCTTCTCCTGTTGCAATGTCTTGATCTTGTCCTTGTCGTTGACGTGGTCCTGTCCAATATGAAGCAGATCCTCTCGTAGAGTCTCAATCTCTTCGCGCAAGTCCTCTTCAGTCTTGCGTTGTTTAGAAAGCTTCTCAATCAGAGCATCCTTCTCCTTGATTTCTTCCTTGAGCTTTGTAATTTCAGCCTCAAGCTCAGCTTTGTCTGACGATGTCGAATCAGTAGCATTTTCGGTAGATTCAGATGGTGCTGCGTCAGCGGTTGCTGTAGTTGTAGCACCAGCGGCACCACCCTTGCCCTTCTTCTTCTTATTGTTCTTCTTCTTCGCCCCAGCAGATGATGCATTCGCTGCCGCGGGGGCAGGTGATTGGTCTCGCTCCGACGGGGTCGGCGTGTTGCTGGCTTGGGTTTCCACCTGCTTGGCGAGATCTTCAATCTTCTTTTCCTTCTCAATCTTCTCAGATTTCAGAGTGGCAACCTGTGTCTTTAGTTCGTCAATGAGCTTCTTGGAAATATCGCTGCCCTTGTTTGCCTTGTCCATCTCGGCACCCAAGTCCTTAGAACGCTTCTCGACCGTGGCCAAGTTCGCCTCCACCTGTTTCAGCTTCTCAGCGTCCTTTTTCGTAGATTCCAGCTCAGTGGCAAGATCCTTTACCTGCGATTCGGACTTTGTAAGCTTGTCGTTTAAAGATGCGACTTCCTTCTTATGAGCTTCTTCATCTGCAGAAGCAGTCTTGGTTGTGTCAAGATCCTTCTTTGCCTTTTCCAGATCCTTTGTAAGGGTTGCGGCGCTTTCTTCAGCTGTCGAAACCTTTTTCTTGAGACGGGTTACTTCAGTCTTAAGAGTATCAATTTCGTCCGTCTTGGCAGCAATCTCAGCCTGCAACTGTGGGATTTCGTCGTCGTATGAAAAGAGGTCGTCGGAATCTTTGGCTTTCGCCTTGTCAGTCTTTGCTGTTTCTTTGCCCGCACTCTCAGACTTGAGACTCTTTAGCTCGTCCTCCAACTTGGATTTGGCACCGTCTGATTCATCGAGTTTCTTCTTTAGCCCGTCCTTTTCGGCAGTGACACGCTTCAGCTCCTCCATGACCATGTCGCCACGTAGATTGAGCTGGTTGAGATACTCAATCATGGCCGCGGGGTCAGAGATTGTAGTCAGGGGAGTATTTTCTCGCAGTGCTCGTTCAAAGGGCTCGATTGACGTGGCGCGCTTATGTGCAACTCGGTAGGAACGCAAGAGCTCTGTATTTTGTCAGCAAGCTGTACATAAGAGAACGCAATGCCTCTATTTACCTGGATATGTAGCCTCAAGCTTTTCCAGCTTGCGGAGGCGCTGTCTAACCTCGGTGGAAAGCTCAGCAGCAGGCTTGGAGGAGGCCGTGTCCTTCTTGGGCGGCTCTGGCGAGGCGTCATCTTTACCCGCCGGCTTGGTTGAGTCGTCTGCCATTGCGCCATCCTTCTCAGACACCTCCTTCTCGCTGTTTGTCTTATCACCGCTCATCTTGCCTGTGCCTTTCGTGTCCTTCTCAGGCAACGCTGGCTTTGGGGTTGCTGTGCGGCTCGGCTCGTCGCTGTCGTCGAGGACAAAGGCGGCTTCGAAGACGGCCGGATCGGGGTTCGCAGTGGCTTCCGAAGCGTCGAAAGTCGTACTCTTTGCTTTGGAAGGCTTGGAAGAAGCTGCCGCTGACTCTGTAGCCTTTAGGTGTTTGGCCTGCTCCTCGGCAATGGTCTCAATGGCGCCACGAATGCGCTGGCAGGCAGGGTTAGCGAACGGTCGCAGCGGGAACAAGGCGGCATTGGCTTACTTGAAACATGGCGGAGAATTCTATTGTCTATACAAGCCGGCCTGCCTATGTTTTCTGCTCAGCGGCGCATTGCTGAGAGGCTGGTGGTGGTGCGATGTTGTTGGCAACAAAGGAGGCTTAGCGGCGCAAGGCCACACTATCGTCATCTTGTCTGTCTGGCGGGCCGTGCGGAGAGTGCGAGGATGGCCAGTGTGCGCACGGCCCACTTATAACTCGAACTCGTTCTTTTGTATCGGTTGTGGTGATGAAGCAGGATAATTCCTAGAGAATAGAATCAATATATCGTTAATTCATATTCGGTTTCTTAATCCGTGTCTGACCATCTGTAGTTTGAATATTTCAGAAACCCCTTAGTAAAACTGTACAACTAACCGTATAGCTTAGCTCCTTCTGTTTACGTCTGCCGTCAAGTCTTGCTTTTGTTCTTTAATTTTCTTCTATTTTCTCCCCTTAACCTCTGCTACTACAAACAAACAATAGAGTATAGATTTACACGCAACGAATATGAGTATCATGTCGGATGTTTTGCCGGGCATGCACGCCCACCATCTTGAATTTTTCCTAATGTTTACACAAAATCACATCGGCCTAGTGACACCAAACGGCGGCCTTCCGTCTCCTCTGCTTAGCCTCCCCATGGAAATATTGGAGGACATTGTCGTGCAGATGCAGCCTCATACCCAAGAAGTCTTTGCTCATTCGTGCTTTACGGCGTGGAGGGCCGTCAACTCGTTACGTCTCAGGCGGCCATGGATCTGGATTGCCAGTTTCATGTGGACAGACTACTATAGAGACCGACTCGATGTGTGGATTTGCGATGCATGTAGAGGGCCGCATCCAGTTTGTATTCAAGACACTCCTTTAAACCCCAGATCTACTTGCAATGGAGATGAGTTGAGGCCTATGTTCCCAACGGACCCGATGATGGAGGGGTATCAACTGGCTCATCGACACTTGCAAATGACACTGAAGTACTCGAAATTAGATGCTCTGGCCTTCACCGCTGAGCAGGCTGCGCATTATCATAGTCTCACGAAACAATTTATTTCAGGATACGTCTTCCCAGGCCACCCACAATCATTCGAGGCCCAGATGCGCTACGCAGCCCGGTGCAAGGTGGAGCAAGACCGCTTCCTTATGAAGTCACAGGTCCTATGGACATCCGTGCACAGCACCGTAGGCGTACTTGGGCTCGGTCAATTGCCTATTTGTCCTCATGAATGCGTTCAGCCGATATTAACACCCGCTCGTGCCAGGCTCTACAGAACTATCCAGAGGGCTTTCGGAGACCCGGGTATGGTATATACAGGCCATTGCTTGTCGTGTCCAACATACTGGACAGTTGGATTTGAAATGACGACGACCATGCTCCGTTTAAACATATGGCAAGACTATGGTCCTTATGCAACCGCTTTTGCCGCCCCGTGGCGGGTCATCAACCGGTACTCACGCATTCGATATCCACCATATGCGCGGTCTGGGCAGAAGGCATGGAGAAATTCTCTTCCTTCTGCTCCATTGTCTCTATGGGAAAACACTCCACCAGTCTCAGTTACGGATGGAGATGATGAAGGGCCAGCGGATGATCGTAGTGATGTGGTGATACCTCGTGGTGTTGTCTCATTGTAGTTGGTTATCGAGGTGAGTGTGATGGCAGGTTTTGCAAATGGGCAAATGAAGACTAGCGATTTGTTATTTCTTTTTCCTTTTGTTTTGTTGGTCGCTTTAAACAGTCTTTGGAGATTATTTAGCGAATTTATCTTCTACTTTACCTTGCGCATGTTGAGCCAACGGTTAAACATTGCCCTGTTTACCTCCAATGCAGGGTATACGCAGTAGCGTGAGTGGTGGTGGTGTTTTGTTAGCGCAGTAGCCCACAGCCATGCCAACCAGGCGGCGGAGCACACCACTCGCTTAGCAGGCAAAACTCGCCTCGCCTTCTACCAACCAAAAGCTTGGTCACTGCAAACCCGGCCAAACAACAACGGTTGCCTGGATGCCGCCGGTCCTTCCACTCCTTTGAAGCCATTTTCTTTTCTCTCCTTTTTATTTTATTTTCGTTTCTTCACTTCCTCTTGTCCAGCCCGACCGCAGCCATGGTTTCCTTTTGGCCTTGGAGCGTGAGTCTTGCGCCAGCTGTTCCCTTCTTGCTTGTGATGACGACAATCAAAAGCTAACAGAGCATCCTATAGAGCGACTCCAACTCTCCTGCATCCTTCGAAAAGACGCTAGCGACTCTCTCGACAAAAATTACAGATACACAAGCACAGCTCGAAAAGACACGCGCACGTGCAAGACGACTCCGAGCTCTGTCGACGCTCTACCTCACATTTGCCTACCTCGTTTACTCGATCCTCGTCTTTGTCGTCGTTGGCTACCAGAACCTCGGCGCGTACGAATGGGGGGCTATTGCAGGTGGCCCAGTCATGTATGTTCTCCAAGATCTAAACTTTATGATGCACCGGAATTGCTAACAAGCGCAGCATCTACGTCACGCGCAAGCTCATCTCCACATTCTACACGTATCGCATCGACTCCCTGACGGCTCGCCTCAAGGCACACCAAGATGAGCGCGCCAAGACGATCCAGAAGCTCAAGGATGCGACCAAGTATGACTCAACACTCGAACTGATTGAGAAATACGGCGGCGAGAAGAAGAAGAAGACGGAAGAGGCTACCGACAAGGCCAAGCAGCCCCCAAAGCAGGGTCCTCAACCTGGTCGCACCAACCTTCCCCCTCCCCCGACTGCGAATATCCAGCGCCCGCCAATGCATAATGAACAGCATCAACAGCAACAGCCTGGAACACCTCACCAACAGCAACAGCAACAGCAACATACTGCTCCTATACCGTCGCTCGAGCCCGGCGAGGAGTTTGCGCCAAACGCCTTCTCGCCATCCAACCGCCCACCACCACCAGGCTATAGCGCCGCCCAATACCCCGAATCGCACTGGTACGACCGCATCTTTGACGTGTTGCTTGGCGAGGACGAGACGTCACCCAAGAACCGCATTGCTCTTATCTGCCAGTCATGCCGCCTCGTCAATGGCCAAGCACCTCCTGGCACTACGAGCCTCGCTGAGGTTGGCAAGTGGCGATGCATGGCGTGCCACGCGCTCAATGGCGACGAGGACGAAGGCCAAAAGATTATCGACGAGGTCTTGGCCGATGCTAAAGACGAGCATGACGATGCCAAAGTAAAGGTGGAGGAAGAGGACGATGAGGAGGATGTTAGCGGCGTCATGGTCGAGGCCGATGGCGAAGAGGGCACCACGGGTATTGACAAGCCAGAAGGCACCGTCAAGAAGAGAACTTCCACTGCCAAGTCTTGAACTTCTTAAAACTTCGTTTTGGTTTCTTCTTTTCTTATTCATCTTTGACGACTTTTTTGTTATTAGGCAAGTTGGGGAGCATCAGTACAGGAGTATTTTTTTTTCGTTTCTTGATCAGGTTGACACGCACGTTTTGCATCTTCACTTCATCTTGCTATCTTCATCATATAGCTCTATTCATTGTGTTTTTTCAAGGCTACTTGCATCGTTGTATCGTGTATAAATTTGGATTTTTCTCTTTATTCTGCTCCCCTTCATTCTTTGGTGCGTGTAAATTTATTGCATATTGTAGACGGCGTTATTTTGCAGCAAAGACAAAAAAAAGGCAGCCAACAAAGAAACCAGAGGAAAAAACAAAAGATCTATCTATCATGCAAAACAAACATAGTGAGAGTCAGAAAGACAAATGGTCGTCCTACCGTCCCCTTTCCCTACTCCTTTAACCAAAACCAAAAAAGAACCAGCAAACAAAAAAAGGGGCCGTCAAAAGCGATACTCCGATGCGAACTAATAGCAAGTCCTTTCTCATGGATACACCCGACATTTGCGACGTCATTCATATCGTGTTTGATTTCTCGTGTTGCAAAAAGAACAAAGTAAAAGACGGGCAGAAGTGGCAGTTTTTATAAAAGGAGCGTTGGGATCATTTTATAGACCTCATAAGTAGATCAGCGCTTCCGCACTTCCGTTGCCCAGCCTTCTATGCCTTCGCCCAGACCGCCAACTTCGAGACCTTCGATCTTGATGCCCTTCATACCGGCTGTATCGTCAAGCCACGAGTGGCCAGCCATGCCGCCGGCATTGGCGCGCTTCTCTGGAATCAACTCGAGCATCGGGGTCAAAAAGGCTGCAATACGCTTGGCCTCGTCCTCCTTAAAGTGGTACTTTTCGCGGAGCACGTCGGGAAGTGCCCAGTGTCGCAGTCTATGAATGTTGCGCAGCTCGCCTTTGCGGTTGAAGATCTCCTGGCACCATTTACCGTTGAGGCAGCTTCGCGGGAACGGACCGAGCAGCTCAATAATCTGCGCAATGTGATCGTCATCCTTGCCGTATTTGGTGCCGGACTGAGGGTCGAAGAGGTAGTCTCCGGTAATAAGTTCGAAAATCTGCTTGCGTGTTAACGGCCAAGAAGAAGAGGCATTGCAATAACCCGTCATTTAACATACCATAGCGGCCATGCTCCAGACGTCAGTGCTAGCTCCCCACTTGGAACCCAGAATGACTTCTGGTGAGCGGTACTGGCGAGTCTGAATATCGTTTGTAAAGTGGTGGTTCACCCAGCATGCGTTGCCCAAGTCGGCAATCTTGACACTGATGATATCAGAGGCGTTGGCATCTTCGGCCTTGCGCTTTTCGCCAGTCGATGCTGATGAGTTCTTATCGAGAGAAATGCTAGATACTTCGCGGGAAAGAATATCACTAGAAAAAAGCTTTCGTTAGAAGGTTGGTCAGTTGTGGCAGGAGCTTGGTTACATACGCTGACTTTTCGTCTGACTTGGAGTCGTCTTTTTTGCCTAACAGAAAATGTTAGTGGAATCTGGGATGATGAAGGAGATACAAAAAGTCTTACCATCGCTCAGAATAGCGTCCAAGCTAGGCTGTGAGGTAGAGGAGGGGAAAAGATTTGTATGGTTGAAGGAAGCGTTGAGAGGCGATGGCAGCGGCTGGCTACCAGTGATGAGGGTTCTGCGGCGTCTGCGGCCGTTTCGGTTATTCTCTTTATCGTTGGTTTCGTTCTTGACCACCTTCTTAACAATCTGCTCGACATCGCCGATTTCAATGAGGACGTTTTCGGGCTTAAGATCGGTGTGAATGATGCCACATTCACGGTGCAGGTAATCGAGGCCGAGAAGCACCTGCTTGGTGATTTGCTTTACGAGTGGCATAGGGATACCACGATGGTTCCATCTCTTGATTAATCCAAGCAAGTTCTCACCTAGAACCTCAAAGACCATGCACACGTGCGTTCCGTGAGGTCCCTTGTGCTCAAACGAGTCGAGGAGGCTGACGACATGCTTGCGGCCGGGGTGATCAGGCTTAGCCTGGACGATGCGGTTGAGGAGCTTAATCTCGTCGATGGCTGTCTCCGTATAGTGTGCGGCAGATCGGACGACCTTGAGGGCAACGTGCTTGCCGTTGGTGTTGTCGCGCGAGAGCCAGACGGTGGAGAAGTGACCCCAGCCGAGTTTGCGGACTACTGTGTATTTTCCGTCCTTGAACTTCTCGCCAATCTCGACAGGGTGGTAGCCGCCCTTGCAGTAGTCTTCGGAATCCTCCTCATCGGCAGTGTTTTCGTTGATGTCGTCGGCGACGGAGGACGATGTGGGGGAAGCCGTCATGGTGGCGGCCAGTTGATGTGCTCTGTATGCGCGACAAAGATTCGTGGTTAGCAAAGACTGGCGATACTAGGCAAAAAGAAGCAAAGAAATAACAAGGCGAGCAGGCAGCTATTGCACCGGCGCAGCGCAGCAGCAAACTCGGGAGAGACGGCGCGTGCAAAAACCGGGGATGAGGGCAGAAAAGAGAAACAGGCAGGGAAACGCGCAGAAAAGGACCAGAGCGTCAAAAGGTTTCCACAGGGCGGCTCCCCCAGGCTAGCTTAACCAGCAGCGCAGCCAGTAAGCGTTGCGGATTTGGGGTTGTGGCCGCCCACCACGCGGGTGCTTTGCAACGCTGGCCGTGACCTGTGACTTGTTTTGGCAGCTGGTGCTGTGGGATGGCGACGTGGGGTGGATAAAGAGATAGGCAGAAAGCACAAGATGAGGCAGGCCGCGATCAGCAGCTGCAGCCAAACATTTTGCACAACCTGTGTTGATACCACGGCTATTTTTCATGGAGGGGGTGGGCGAAGAGTAGCAGTAGCAGGAGGGGGCGGGGAGGGGAACCTTGTCTTTAGGAAGCTCATCTTGCGCACATGGCGATGAGGACGAGTGCTGGCCGAGTCGGGGTTGGAGGCGGCGGAAGAAGGATTGCAAGGCAAACAAAGGGTGCGTGACGACACAGAAAACGGCGAAAAAGGCAAAGTAGCGACGGTGTTGATGGCAAGAAAGCTGTGCTGCGCAGGGCAGACCGTGCTTTTGGGTAGAGGGGCAAGCAGCCAGCACCTGAAGCTGCAGCTGTTGCTTGGCAGCGGCCCCGGGCAGGCAGACAGGGCAAGGCATCGCTGCACTGCCCGCCAAAGGTGCGCTGGCAGATCCCCTGTACCCAGCTGGTAGCGGCTTGCCGGGGGCTCCAGTAGCGGAGGGGCGGGTGGGCGGCTAGCGCCCGAAGCTGGGGCAGATGCGGCGTTGATGAGGTCAGAGCCAGACGATGGGAGGGAGAGGGAACCCAGTCTTGGCCTGCAGGGGGATGGAAGGATGAACAAGCAAAAAAAGTAGAAAGGTACAAGGAAATAAAGACAGAAACAAAAGAAATGCTTGCAGTGAAAAAGACAAAAGCCGGTTCGCAGTCAAACAATAGCCGCATCACGGATATGTCGTCAAAAACAGCCGCACTAGCAGCAGCTCGCATCACCGGAAAAAAAGACCCGGATACACAAGGTAACGTCTGGTTAGCCGGTACCGAGTACTAAACCCAGCTCTCACCAGATATCTCGCCAATGCCCTATTGTTCACTGGACTCGCATCTGTGGTGGGTTGGACTGCCACACTCACACAGACACACACCATCGGGCAAGGCTCACGCTCACCGACAAGAACCCCTGGTCCCAACCACGGTTTTGGGGGCCTCCCGTTTTTCCCGGTGCAGATGCGCAGATGCACTTGGTCTGCTTGCTTCCCTGCACGACGCCTAAATGGTGCAACTCGCAGCATAATGGTTCAAGGCATCCTTGCACCCCATTTCTATGCACGCCACCCGCTGGACCCGAAGGCTTGGGCGAGTCGAGGAGTCCTTTTCCTACTTCCTTCTCCATTGTAACATATTTCTCCGTGATGCACTTGCATGGTAGAAGGAATAGAGAAAGATGCCAACTGTTTGATCCTCTCTGCTGGACTCATTGCATTTTCGGCGTGGTGGTGAGCTCGGCACAATGGTAGGTGTATCACCATCACATGCTCGCTGCTAGCGCAGCGTCCAACTAACGTGCATCAAACAAAACAACGAAAGACAAGACAAAACTGTCGACAAAGAAACAAACGATATATATACGTACCCAGGCTGTTCCTCATTGGTTACTAGAGGCTTCAAAGAATCCTTCTTCTTCTTCTTGTCGCTTCCGTTGGCAGACGCAGGCGAGGTGGCGGGAGTCGTCTTCTTCTTCTGTTTATCGTCCGATGCAGCGAGTGCCGCTCCGGCCGCAGCAGCGGCGGCACTCTTTCCTGCGCCAGCTGCTGGCATTGGTGATGTTGAGCCGCCGTTCATGGTTGGCAATATCCGCTATGTATCGTTTGGGCACGTAGTCGATGATGCGCGTGGTCCGAAAGCAGAGGGTATGCCAGTAGCAATGATGCCGAAATCGACAAATAATAAAGGTAGCCGAGTATACGTGACTTCTTATACAAGCCGCCTGGTTTTATCGGATGTGTAAACGTCGAAGCTGGGTTTGGCTAAGCAAAAAGGGCGGCTCTTGTTATCAGACGGCCCCTCAGCGGTGACGGTGTGAGAAAGCGGCAGCGTCGGGCAATGCAACAGATGCTGTTTGGACCAATCTATCGCGACCCAGGAAACCAGCTGGGGATGTCGCTGTGTACGGGGCAGATGGCGGCGTTGTCTTGCAGTCGAGGCGGCCAAGGTTGCGTGCGTCGCAAGGCGGGATGCGATGTTGGACGAGAAGAGGGGCAACTTTGGAGGCGGGGGGTTGTTCAGAGGGCGGCCGGCCGTGCGCTCAGCTTTTGTTGTTGTTGACGGGATAGCAGCAGGGCGATGCAAGCAGGAAATGATTCGCTTGTGCAAGATGTGTAGCAAAGGGCGGAGCTGCGGTGCCGGTGATGCAATTGCGACAGGAAGCGTGAAAGGAGCAAGAAGCTGTAGGAGAGACCAGGTAATTTTTTAGCCTCACTTTGCGGTTGGCTGGGTTGGTTGCAACCCAAAAATGACCTTGTTTGGTGGTGGTTGTTAGCGTCGCCTGCCCTTGTGTCCGTGAGGCTCCAGCCCGCCGTCCCCGCTGAATTTACAGGCCCTTTTTCCGCCCTTTTGGTGGGAGGGTCGCTGGAAAGAATCGCTGACGGCGGTGGGGCGGACGCTGTATTTTCCGTCCGTCCACTGAGCAAGCAGCCCGTCTCACTGGTCAGCGTAGCCTGCCGGTGACGCAATAGGCTCCAGTTAACAGGTTTACTATGTGGGTGGCTGCTGAGTGCCACTACCACCATCAGTTTGAGTGTGTGTGCCACTGCTGCATATATGTGTGTGTGTGTGCAAGTATTACTGCAAGTTGTAAGAGAAATCGTAAGATGATCAAAATGAGATGAAGAAAGCTTTTGATAGTAGTATGTAGTATTCTATTCTGTAGAAGCATCTCAGGATAATTCTGTGTAAAAGAGAGGCAGCCAAAGGACAACCTTTATAGACACACCGCTCGCAGTATCAAAAACCAGGTTCAACACCCAAAATTATATTATCACAGAAAGAAGACCAAGAAAGGCAACCCGGGGTAGCTACGTCGTGCTAAGGAACAAACGACAAAATACATGTTGGAAGAAAGAAAGCAAAAAACGCCATATAACAGCCCCTGTGACTATCCCGGGTTGCTTTTGCGCAAGTAACAGCAGTAATACCCTCATGTGGCTCCCTCACGCGCCACCTTTCTTCTTGTTCTTTTGTGTCATCTTGCGGAAAGCCTCCATACCGTTGGCGCCCAGAGGGCGATGCTCCGATCCCCTGGCTCCGTCAAACGTGCTGCGAGGCGCAATCGAGTAGCTAGCTGGCATATTGACCATACGAGCCTGGTTGTTGACACGCGCAGGCGCCAGCAGACGTTCACGCTCGATGTCAGCGGCAGACTGCGACGAGCGGTCCGGAACGCTGTACTGCGATCCCATCTTTTGTCTCTGAGCAAGCTTGGCGGCCCTAGAATACAAGTGTTAGTAAAGGGCGTAGCTCATATAGTTTGTAAGTACAATGGTATAAAACATACTGGTAATCAAAGTCGCGGGTCTCAATGTGGCGCTTCTTGTAGTCGTCGGTGCGCTTAAGGATCGGACGGCTCCATTCTCCCAAGAGACGCTCTGCCATGCGCTTGATGTTGGGCTCGGGCTTCTTACTGCGGGTGTAGAAGAGAACAACCTTGCCGATGCCACTGCTGAGAAGTGCTTCCTTTTCAATGTTGAGCTTGGTCAACGCTGTGAAGATATCGCGCTGGATATTGTAGGCGGGCAGAGATCCGTCGTTGAGGGGCTCAAGGAAGAACTTGACGTGCAGCAAAAAGTTGGTGTCGGGATCAAGCACAGCATGCTGTACGTTGTTGCGGTTCAGAATACCATTGACTTGGGGGAGCAGCTTCAGCTTGTGCACGGCAGCGTTTCCGGCAGTACGCGCTTCGTTGTCGGCCTGGCAGGCCTTTTCCATCTGTACCTTGAGATCAACTAACAGCTCGTCGATTTCGTCTTCCAAATCCTATTGTGTCAAAAAAAGGTTAGTTGTCTACTGCTCAAGCTGCTTGGGAGGGGAGAGAGGCCAAGGCACATACAATTTCGTCCTTGCGGCGACGCTTGCCTGCGCCACCGGGCTTCTTCAAGGCTGAATCCAGCGCTCTATCAATAGCTCTCTTGCGTCTTTGCTCTGGTGTGAGGTTCTCTTCATTTTCGGGTTCGGGTGAGGATGCCTTCTCCTTGGGCGCACGCTCGCCAGCGCCAGCACCAGCAGCAGCTCGCCGTCTGGCAGGCTTGGAAGGGGCATCCCCATCAGAGCCATCGGCC
The DNA here is from genome assembly GCA_000825705.1 of [Torrubiella] hemipterigena. Classification (NCBI taxonomy): domain Eukaryota; kingdom Fungi; phylum Ascomycota; class Sordariomycetes; order Hypocreales; family Clavicipitaceae; species [Torrubiella] hemipterigena. The sequence continues at coordinate 5,834,003 of CDHN01000002.1, forward strand.
ATGGCTACATCCTCATCTCGGCGTTTCTTCTCTCTTCTTCCCTCTCTAGGCTTGCGTGGTTTAGCATCGGTTCGCTTTCTTTTCGAGGCCTTGAGCGTGCGGGCGTTGTCTTCGTCAATGTCGATGGGACGGTCTTCGATGTTCACCAGCGCAGGGTCGTAGTCATCCAACTCATCCTCGTCAATTTCGGAGAGGACATCGGATTCGTGGTCAGATCCGGCCACGGCGTCCATGTCCTGATCCTCGTTGATGGGATCCTTGGCTGGAGAGCCAATGGGTGACTCGTTATCAGACATTTGGTGCGATGGTGCTAGAGATGCGACAGTCGGCGGGTGTTGCGTAGGTGTGATGAATTAATTATTCGTCAATGTTGATTTAGATGCTTGAACTAGTTTCTGTTGCCAGGGATGCCAACAGGACACCTTTTCTTCCACGCTGAGTTTGCCGCAGTCGAAGTTCCTAGTCACACGAACGCTGGCATAAAACAGACCCTTTTGCCTAGCCAAAGCTTTGTTCGCGACGACAGTTTGGCAAACCAAAGCTGGCTTACCTAAGTTTTGCCGGCGCCCCACACCCGCGCCCTCACTCGCCACGCCTGCGCCGCAGCTCGATTCGGAGGGATGGGCCCGCAAAACATGGATTTGTTTACTTTGGAATTTTGGTTGCTCAGGACAAAGCAGCTGCAAGGGCACGCTTCCGCCAAAAGAAGAGGGCCCTTTGTGTACAGACAGGACTCCATCTTGTCTTTGTCGTCAACAACCAACGCCTCTTTATCTCTCGACTGGGACGTTTTTCTCATCACGGGCCACGAGGCAATATTTATTTCACAATGAATCCCCGGACATACGAAAGCCATATGGAATGGGAATACCAAGGCTCCGGGCCTCAGGATCCCAGCAGTCCGTTCACACACGCGGCGGCGAAAAAGGGCACATCGACAGGATTTGGTACGTGCTAACGGCTATTTGATGGTTTGCGCAAACTCTAACGCATCTAACTCGAATGTAGGCGGTTTTAGCTCCCCATCCAAGGCATCAAGCCGGCCGAATCCTTTCGCCAATCTCCCATCTACCCCTTCATCGAAACCTTTGCCACAGCTCCCCAAAGCCTCCGTTTTCACACCACAGCTCGCCAGCAAGGTAACAGCACCGCCGTTTCGCAATCCAGCCTTCACAACACCCCGCCGACCAGCCGACGAGGTTATTTTCTCCGAAGCATCGGGTGCCGAGGACAGTCCCGGCATGTCGGATGCCCCAAACGACACTCCCGAGGTCGATCACATGGGAGACGTGACAATGGGCGGTATGTTGTCACCCTCGCGAATCGACAAGAGCTCTCGATATGCAAAGTCGGTATTTGCAAAGAAGTCTGGTAAGGGCGAACTGAGAGCTCACCGTGATCCTGTTAAAGCTGGCCTCTTGCGCAAGAGAAAGAGACATAACCTCGACAAGGATGTCGGAAGCGTGGTTCGATACCAAGAGCCAGACTCGGACGAGTCGGGCATGGATTCTGATTCGAGTCGAATTTTCCGAGGAGGCCGTTCACGAAGCAAGAAGCGCCCTGACGCTGCTCCCGTTAAGCGCGGCTTCTTTGGATCCATCTTCCACATGCTTGATGAGCACCCCAATGCACCCGACAACCTCCACAGATGGATTCAGCTCTTCCTCAATCTGGTCTTTATTTCAACAGTTGTCGGTATTGCGTACACGATTTACTCTACCATTCGATCCGATATTCTCACAGCCAACGAGGCAGCTCGCACGGAGCTCGCGGACAAGATTGCAGAGTGTGCCAGAAACTTCCAAGTCAACGGCTGTGCGGACAACAACCGGCCAGCGCTTGTTGCCATTTGCGACGAATGGGCTATTTGCTTATCACAACGACCAGAGGCCATTATGAGAGTCAAGGTGACTGTTAAGCAGATTGCCGAGATTATCAATGAATTTTCCGACGCCATGAATTTCAAAGCATGGGTATGTATTCGTCTAACGAATGTTCTTTACATAGCTGGCTGATGCTAACGACTTTCTACTAGGGCTTCTTCTTTGCCATTCTGGTGGTGTGCGTCTTCAGTAACAACATGATGCTTGGCCGTCACGAGTCTGCAAAGACGCCGGCGATGCCACAGCCCAGTGGCCCGGCCAATATCCCCGACGACCCTTCAGTAATGTGGATGCCGGTAGCGACTCCTCGAATGAAGCGCCAAGCAATGCTCGAAGACGCCTCTGATACCGACGCATCGCCCAAACCCCAGCCCATGCTGGCTTACTATACGCCTTCGAGTCGACGTAGCCCGACCAAGAGTGATAGGGCTCGCAGTCCGGTTAAAAGCCAGCGCAGCCCTAGCAAAGCGTATTAACGAATTACTTTTTTTTACGGCTGATGAAAATGTCGTTGTTGTTTTTTGTAGACTGGGACATTATGGCGTTTGCAGAGCAACAGCCTTTGCTACCATCTATGCACAGTCAGGCTTGTTTACGCAATGTACGACACATATGTCGGCTTGTTTCCATTTCTTTTTCTCTTTGATTGTTTAGTTTGGGGGAGCATCATCAGCATATTAGCGTTGGAAATTCGTCGCATTGGGACCTGTCCAAGACGCGCCGCCATGGTTGAAGGCGTATTGATTTTTCGATTGGTTACCGACCTCACTCTCTCTCTCTCGTTTCTTTCTCTTTTTTGGACACAATCTGTATAGGACTATCACTCTAAATTGCACTATTTATTTGTCACCATATAAGAATCCTTGGCACATTCGTTGCAGTGAAATAGCCGAAAAGAATCAGTCGAGTGTCTGCAGTATGACGTCGTTGAGGAGGTGACCGAACCCAGCACTTACAGCCTGCACTTACAGCCTGAAGGTCCAAGGCTAAGTCGAGATCGGAGGAAAGCTAGCACAATCGGCGCGATGGACGGCAGCATAAACGAGAACGAGCGACCCAAGGGTTCCATATATGGAGGCACACGTCTGGCAAACAAGGCACGATGACGCCAGAGGCAGGGCCTTGGTTTGTGGTTGGCGGGGGCCATTGGGGCGGTAGCTAGCTAGCTGCAGGGGATTTCGGACGCTAAGTGGAGGGGAGCAAACAGAGCCCCTCGGCGCAGATGACGTAGTTTGTGGGCTAATTGGAGTGTTGTTTGTGAAATTGTTGCGGATTCCAGTTCTATACGGCGAATTAGCACAGATGGAGAGTGTGAATCGGGGTTTTGTTTGCGACGGGAGACTGCTACAGTATACTTGGATGTGTTTGTGGCATTTTCCAGAACACTCTAGTTTCTGGTGGTGGTGTAAAATGTTGTTGTATATCCGTATTTGTGTGTGATTTATACAATTTAATTATACAACCTTAGCTGCCAATAAGATGTATTCTATTTCTGCTCTACTCGATTCTATACCTGCCACCTACTGTATACAAACACCACCAGCCACTACCGCTCCCCGCTAAAACAAAACAACCACCGCTAGCCTCCACCCGTTTTCCGCCTGTCGCCCACTGTCAACGCACCCGCCGAAACCAACAAAGACAAGCTTTTCGTTTTTCCGTGCCCGTCCAAAGTAGCTCGGCCTACTCCAAGACATCAACAAGCCCGTCTTTCTAAATTCCGCAGTAAACACCAATTCTTCATTATTCGCCTTGACTGCACCTCTTTCCATCACCAAATAGCCTGCTTCCTCCTCATCCCACCACAATCCCATATCCGCACCACCGGCAATTTCCCTTTTCCCCATACCAGCAGCTTACATTTCCAGGCGAGGCCCTCCCCGCATTGTTGTTTGCGTTCTTGGGCCATGTCCCGCATCCCAGCATCACCACATTAACCACGAGCACTTCAGTTTTCTTCGAAAAATGATTTTGGCATTGGCAACTATCTCTCTTTAAATACCAGCCTCCAATAACGTTTCGCCTTCGCCTCCCTCCCCCACCGAGCATGCCATCATCGTCTACCTCTTCCACCTCCTCCAACCTCACTATCGCCACGACCATCACAGCTTCACGCCGCCGTCCGCTCTGATGGATCAGGATCGCGACAGCCAAACGCCGTCGGGCCAGAGCCATCCTAGCAACAGCGAAACTAATTCGGGCTCTGGTGCCACGCCTGGAACTACTACATCACAAGGCACCACCCGCCCAGCAGCGGCTGCTTCGGCCCAAAACTCCAAGCGCAGACGCGGCTTAGGTATAGTAACGCCCAACGCCTGCACCGAGTGTCGTAAGAAGAGAGCCAAGGTACGTACTGGGAAGACACCCCGGTTTAATGCATATGTTGGACTTGCGGCTGATTGTTTGGTTTTTTTTAGTGTGATGGCAACAAGCCATGCGGCAGATGCAAGTTGCAATCGGGCGTAGAATGCGTCTACGAAATCCCCATCCGCCAATCCAAAGAAACCCTCCGCACCGAGATCGAGCAGCTACGGTACCGCCAACGCTCTAGTGACCAAGTATTTGCTGCACTCGTCCGCCCGAAGCTCTGCGAGGATGTCCTGACCCGCCTGCGCAATGGGCAGTCCGTCGAGACGATATCCGACTGGCTGGGCACGGCGTCTTCCGGCCCCAGCACCGCGACAAACAGTGTTCCCGCGAGCCATATTGGCGACGATTCCACGAGCATTGCAGACTACGGTCCGGACGGCGCGCCCTCGGGCCTGGCGCAGCTCGACAGCGCCAACACTATAAGCCCCATGGCCGCGCATGCAGCTCCTGGCGTGCGCGGCGAGATGAGCCAATCGAGCCCGTGGCCGCTGTCGTCTCACAGTCAACCAGGGTCCACACGAAGCAATTCCGTAGCCGACGCCATGAGCTGGACGCCCGATGTCCGCGATCCGGCGGCCCAGCGGCAAGACGACTACTGGACGGACAGCCTGCGGCCGGAACACATGTCGGAGCCAATGCCGCGCTACAGAGGCATTGCCCAGGTGCTCTGTCCCTTGAGTGAGGCCGAAATGCAAAAGCCTTCAGGCACATGGACTAATATGACGGCGGATATCAACTTGGTCCATCATCTGCTGGCCCTGTACTTTTGCTGGGAGTACCCCACTTTTGCCTCCCTCAGCAAGGAGCATTTCCTCCGGGACTTTCAAAACGGCCGCCAGCGCTTCTGCTCGCCTATGCTTGTAAATGCATTGCTTGCCTTGGGCTGCCGCTTCTCGACGCAGCCCATGACAAGAGAGTCTCCCAACGAACCGTACACGTCGGGAGACCACTTCTTCAAAGAGGCCCTCCGCTTATACAACAATGAGACGGACCACCACTCTCTCACCACCATCCAGGCGCTGGGCATCTTGGCCATTCGCGAGGCCAGCTCGGGCAGAGACTCGGAGAGCTGGTACTACGGCGGTCAAAGCCAGCGCCTGGCCCTAGAAATGGGCCTAAACGATACCCACGTACACGATGAGGAGGACGACGATGAGCTGGCTGTGCGAGCAGCTACATTCTGGGGCGCGTTTGCCCTCGACCAGTATGTTTTGACGTCCATCCCAGGGTATTATTTCATGGTATCAGATTCACTAACTGTAAATGCGTACTTGTAGTGCTTGGTCCTTGGCAACAGGCTCACTCCCACAGAGCTCCTTTATACCCCACCTGCCCATGAAGCCCAGTATCATTGCCGACATTGAGGCTTCGCTCTGGGTACCATATACCGACGACGGTACGTGATATGTAACATACCACCATACCGACACACCGCAATACTGACTTCTGATAGGCGCGCCACTGCAGCGGTCATGCGAGCAGCCGTCCAACGTGCGGTCCGTGTACAAGTGCTTCTGCGAGCTGAGCGAACTGGTCCACAAGTCGCTCTATGTTCTGCACTCGCCTGGCCAGCCGTTGACGGCGCGCGTCCTACTTAACATTTATACACAGTACCTCAACTGGTACGATCGAATACCCGAGGTGCTGCGCCTAGGCCACAACTTTACACCAGCCGTTCTATTCGCCCAGTACGTAACCTATGTCTCAGTGATGCGATACATGGGAGTTTCTTGTCAAGCTAACCACTTGTCTAGCATGTACTATCACTTTGCCATCCTCTTGCTATTCCGGCCGCTGATCAAGCTGCAAATCCTTGGCTCCAAAGTCTCCCCGCGTGACGTGTGCTTACAGGCGGCTGACGCCATCCAGCGGCTACTGACTTCATACTCGCAGCTTTACACTCTTCGTCTGACACCAACCTTTGTACCGTACTTTGTGCTCACGGCCACCATTATGCGCCTGGCCATTGGCGCAACACGACTTCCGGATAATACGAGCATGATGGACGAGGAGCAGCTGAAGAAGGCAGCCAAGCTCGACCCGCAAGCAACCAAGGCGCTACAGCAGGGTATTGAAGACCTGACTGAGATGGTACCGTGCCACCACTTTGCGGAGCAGGCGCTCAACATCCTGCGCTACCTGGCCAAGAAGTGGGATATCGAGGTTATTGAGGCCCCCAAGACGTACAACCCGGAGAACACGTACGCGCCGTACTCCACGAGCCTCAACTTCTTTGCGTCCAACGTGGTGACGGAGGACTTTATTGGCCGCTGGGGCAGCGGCAACGTGCTCTCTCACGGGGGCTCTGTTAGCGCATTACAACGAATTCAGCGAGCGGCCGAGAGCATTGAGAACGAAACCATGTGGCCGTTTCCGATCCAGGGCCGCAACACGATGCCTGTGGGCGAGGAGCTGGAGAAGGCGGGCTTTGCGCTTATGTAGAAGCGAACGTTATGATGATGAAACACGACAGATCACGACGGGGGAGTTTTTGGTGTAGATATACGTAGCCTGGAAGGGCTTGTCCTTTTTTATTTGTTTGTCTTTTAAGAGTATCATCCTGGAACTTGCGGACAAAAAGAAATAAACGCACATTTGTGTCCATGTCGTGTTTTATCAACTGTACACCGTCACTCGTGATGGGATGAGTGTACTTAGCTGCCGTAGACTGAAGCTATCGTACCACATCTTTAACGACACAATACACCAAGTGGCGGTTTATACTATACAATGCCCTTTGGATGCTTTATAAGTGTGTAATTTACCATGAAATAATTAATTTATAATTTTATTGATCAAATTACACCGACTATCCTCAAATCAGACGCCATCTCTAGGGTAGCCCAGCCGAAAACGGCACCCGAACTTGTGCCTCGGCTTTGGCGGCCCACACCAACGAACCCGCAACGCCAACCCCCCAGAAGGTTTGCGTCACAGGCCGACCACAAGCTCGCCTCGCTCCTGGATTTCTCATCCAAACCTCAGCGACCGGGCAATCCAACTCATCGTCAAATCGTACGAAGACAACGAGACCTACTAGACGCAATATCACAGAAGATAACTGCGCGCTATCTGCGTTCGATTGAGGCCGCAGAGCATTCAGTAGCTCTGCGCGGGGAGTTACCGAGCTGTCACCCATCACGACTCGACTGCAACGAACAAACCAATAGAATAATAAAGCACACAAAATGCCGGAACAGCCGTCGTCGACGCTGCCCCCCAAGAGGCAGCAGGCCTCGGCGATTGGCCGGGTCCTTGCGCTGCCGCCGCAGCTGCTCGAAAAGTACGGCGACTTCATCACCAAGAATGCCGGGCAGGTATCGCAGATTGAAAGCGCCCTGCGCAGTCTTACGTACATCATCCCAGGTACGTTGAACCCAAAATTCGCTAGGACACTCTGCTCCTTTTCCCGCAGTTGCAGCTACTCAAAAACTATCCCGTACCACATGCTAACATCTTTGTGATCCCCCAACAGGCCGCTTCCGAGATGCCGAAATCGCATCCGAGTCCATCCACTCCGGCGTCCAGCTCCTCACCATGTACCACGACAACCTCCTCGAAAACGCCGTGTCCAAGCTGCCCGTGGCGCCCATCCGCACCGCCCATGCGCGCTACACGCGCTTCTGGACCGACAAGTCCAAGACGTACCGCCGCATAGCGACCGTCCTGCAAATGGTCATGTACACTGAACTCCTGTGCGAAATGTCCGCCAAGCGCCGCGGCGGCGAGAAGCGGCGCTGGCATGTCGTGGTTCTCATTGAGGCTATCAAGGCCGTCTGTCGGCTGCTCCTCATGCGCACAACGAACTCGCGGCAGCTTGTTAGTCCTGCGCTGCCGGAGCGCGAACCGATTCCAGAATCCTCGGATGATGAGGCAGAGGATGGCCAGCCGACGCCGGAGAGCCAGAGCGAGTTTATGATGATGGATGATCTGTCGAGTTCGACGCTGCTCAAGGCGCCGCATGAGAAGGACTGGGCTATGCCGCGCACGGGTATGAGTATGCCCTCGCTGCCTAACTCGTCAGATATCGGCGGCTACTTGGTCGGCAGGGTCTTGACAGCTGATGACATTCGCCCGGCGACGAAGCTGCTGAACCGCCTGCGTGGCGGAAGCCAGGCTGCTGAGGTACTGCATATCCTTGCGCCGCTGGTGTATGCCGTGCTGCTAATGCGCAGCAAGAACAAGAAGTCATGGACGCCGTGGATTGCCGGTCTGGCTGTCGAGTACGCTGCTCGCCAGCTCCGTGATGTAGGCGGCACGCGCATGACGGCCCTCGAGCGAGACGAGTGGCAGCGCCGCGGCTGGGCCATGGGCTGGTGGGCTATGCGCGGTGCCTTTTACGAAAACGTCACAAAGGGCATCGTGGGCGGCGTCACCAGACGTATGCCGGGCTTCATTGGCGGCATCATGGACGACTATGCGTACCTCTGGGAGAACTACTACTTTGCTACGAGCGCATAAACGTAGCCGACAGACAGACAGACAGACAGGCGCTGCAAAGCTACGGACTGACTGTGAACCAAACTGCCATTGCCACATCAAGTGGCCATCAGAGAGACAAAGAAGTGTTAACTCGGCCTACAGATGTCGGACATGCTATAATGATCTATCACAATGGAGATACTGCTTCCACACGCAACTCGCTAAATATCTAGGGCGGTGCGTTTAAACACGCCCCGATGACGATGAGGCGTTGCCGAGGACATGCGTGCCCTGCTGAAATCTAGGCAGCAGGATTAAAAAAATTTAAAAAAAGAACACACATACGAAGAAGAAAACGACAAAGCGCAGCCACCGAGCTCGGGCGTAAGGTTGAGTTTCGGGGACGGCGAAGAGCGAGAAGGATAGAGGAGAAGAAATCCGCCCCGAAGAAGAAAGGACCGCGGAACACCTGTACAGTAGACCAACACATTGGCATTGGCATTAGCATATTTTCCTTTTCGTTTTCGCGTTTAGCAAGGTATATACGACCATGTACAACATGATACAAATAGCCCGTTCGCCGTGACCGTGACCGCAACGTGCTGCCTACCTGTCTGGCTAGATGTAGTTTGGAGCCCGATGAGAAAGGGAGCCTCGACCGCGCCGTGCCAAGACCAGCAACTAGGAGTTAATCCCTTTTTAGTCTGCTGACTTTTTCTTTGTTCTTTGGCCTGTTCTAGTGTCAGAGGGCATCCTAGCTTTTGGTGATCTCGCCGTACATTCCGCATTTAGGTGTGGGAAGTAACGTCGATGAGTACCTGGACAAAACGCTCCCCATAGTACAGTAGCAGTCCGCCCACCCCCAAAAAGCGAATACTCTTAGCAGTGTAATATTCACTGGACAGGACTAAGCTGTACTGGGTTGGAATAGCATGTCCCTCACCCACTGCTGCCCGCGCGCTGGCACCATTGCGCGCCGGCAATCTCCCCGTGCGGCTTTCGGGCCACTGCGACCTGCCTGTTCTGGCGCTTGATGGATCGCTGTCAAGGGCTATTTCTAGTCTTTTCCTGGGGCGTGGGCGCAAGTTGGCGACAGAGTCCAAATAAGATTGATCGGCGTGCCAATGCGCTCTGCGCTGTGGGCTGTCCGTAGCAGGCAAACAACCAAACACGATGCGCGTCCATGGGCGCTGCTGGGAGCTCTTTGTTGCGCCTGTCAAAGGCAAGCAGGCCCTGTGGTGTGTCTCTCTGCGCCTCAAAGTGCCGAAGATTAGCGCGCTACAGGGCGCCAGCCCCAGGAACCACTAGTGCCTAGGCCTTGAGGTTGCAGGATCTTTTGGCGAGCGCCAAGAAGGGATATTGTTGGTCTCACACGGAGGCTCAAGTAGAGGCAAGGTCTAGCAAGTTGCACTACGGAGCTCTCCCTTGTGACACTGGCTGGCTGGCTGGCTGGCTGGCTGGTTGATGTATGTGAAGAATCCCATGGTCCGATTTTGACACTCTTCCAGCCCTGCTAGGCGGCCAGACGAAACGGTAACCTTACGTACGAGCAAGGACAAGGGGACGCGATCGCTCTCGAGCTTGAATAATAAAAGAGCCATAGTAAAAACGGACTAAATACACAGGCACAGGCGGCCACGGGAACGTTGCATGGCAAGATCTCAGATGCGACAACCGTGACGGCTTCTGAATAATCCGACTTGGATACTTGACATGCTGAACAGGCTATTGTTGCCGAGAGAGAGAACAGGATGGATCACCAGTGCTAAGGCCAATCACAACCAGGCTGTAGCGAGACTGGCGAGCTTTCCTGACTCCGAGAAAACAGTACGAGGATGACAACGAGAGTCATGCTGCATAGAGTTTTTGGCATTACTCAAGCAACACCCATCTCGTAACGTAAAGAGAAATACCTAAATTTTGGCTAGGCGATCCCAGGGCGGCAGTGCAAGCCAAGATCGGCCTTCCAGTGGGTGGTCCGTGCCGACCTCGTTGCCGATGAGCCCGCCCAAGGTCGGCGATCAATGCCACCTCGCGACATCCCGATTGCACGAGATAGTCCGGCGAGCTGTATCTTCATAGGTAGAAATGCGCAAAGATTTTGTAGTTAACTGAGTATCTTTTTGTTTCTTTGTGCCCAAATCGAATGGGCCGGTAGACACACAAAGCGTAAGAAGAACGAGAACAAGTATGCTCGTTCCGCCCATCCAGCATCGTCCAAGTCAGCCCACCGCACTTGCTTGGCACAACTTCAGATGGACAGCCAAAGCGTGCACAGTCCAGAGGAGACACATGGGCAAATTCCAAATTGGTACAACTGGAGAATGCCCTGGTTCAGTTGCACTGTGTGCCATATGCACAGTTTGTAGCCCCGCGGCAAAGTGGACATTGTACGTCGTAATCCGTGTGGAGGCGGGGTATGTGACAGCTATTGCAAGAATTGCAGTGGTATGCGCTGATCCATCATGAGGCGGCCAAAGCGGCCGAATATGTCATTAAGGAAGCCGTGTTGCAAGGGAAATGACGCCATGCTTTGTTAGCCAACTTAGCCAATCTGACTTGGGCCCAGAGATGACGTCCCAGGCTGCCTGACGAAGCTCTCTACCCGGAGGCAGATGGCTGCCAACAGCGAGTCATCCAACAGACTGGCTGTGCTCGTCTTCTTTGCCTTGTCGAAGAGTAACCTGTAATTACCGTCTGTAAAACTCATTACTCTATCAATATCTGCCACTGCCTGTGATTGGCGGCTCTGCTCCCGTTCACAACTCGTCCGTGTTGAGCATCCTGGATCAGCAAGTAGCTCACTCGTACACCGACGAATTACAGGCAGCAGCAGATCCCTGGCACAAGGCTGTTCACTGCAAAGGCAGAACCTTGATAATCACTGTCTTGCGCATATAGCATCGCATCGAAAATGCAAGTGTATGTCCGCTTGTTCACCAGCATCTATCACCACCCCCCACCAGGAATGTCAAACGTCACCGCAACTTGAAATCGACATAGGCGACCGCTGCCACGGCTCAGGTTCCGACAGGGCTTCTCATTTACCATGACAGAACAGAACCTCGGCTTTCCTATTTAGATAGCCAGTAAGTTTGAGTCGGTAAGCACCCGCAGGCGCTCCAAACACAGAGTAGTAGCCTCCAGGGCTGACTTGGAGCTATGCGCTGCGCTATCGTCCGATGAATGCTGTACCCGTGGCCTGTGGCCCATGCTCTGCCTACTCTACAGTACTAACGTACGCATGGGGCACGCTGCATAATACCCAACGGCCAAACGGACTAGCATCTTGTGTCTAGCTCTTTAACGCTAATAGACGAAAAAAGAGAAAGGCCAATAACTATCATGGGTCTGCCAGCCCTGTACTTTGTCCGTCTAGTCGCCGAACATCGTGGGCTCGTCCATCAGGCTAGGGCCAAGCCAGCGCGCAACAGCTTCCACCCCATGCTCAGCTGACAGTGTAAAGACCAATGCCAGCCTTTCTAGGCTGCGCAAGTCTGTCACGAACCGGCCCTTTTTCCCTCCGACGTAGCGCTCAATGCTGCCCGGCGAGCGTTGCGTTGCGCTCTCTTGCTAGCGGACCCCCCTTGCTAGCGTCCACTGCTAGTTTCTGCATCGGGGCTGCGTCGGATTTCGCTGCGCGAGTCAAAGTGGCCGCAAGGCAAGCAGGCTGTTGCTAGCTGTAGGTACTGAAGTAGCTGCTGAAGCCTTAGTACTATCGTATTGCTGGGTCGGTCGACTGTGCTAAAACTGCGAGTGAAGTGTAGAGCTCCCTTCTTAGCGCGCATTGGCTTGTGAAAGAGAGGCTGACCCAAATGATTGCGTGTAAGATGGCGTATGCCACGTCGGCCATGGAGTCGCTTCCGTGTACAATTTCTCGTTCGAATAATGCTGATGCCATGTACTACTACTTCTGAAGCTCGGGAGGGAGATAGCACTCCCCATGCACTAAGGGAGCCCCATAGGCTAGCCGTTGTAGCGTCGTGATTACCTAGGCAGAGATCCTCTATCGTCGATGCTTGCCACGTCCAACGACCTATCTGAGTAGCGGCGGCGCTCTGTAATGCAAGCCGGGCAAGGCAGCCGAAGGAAACAACACAAAGCAATTCATTTCCAAGGTCAGCCAGAGCGCCACACTAAGCAAAACCAAGGCGAAGTGATAGCCTAAATGGCTTGAGAATCATCGGCAGTTGTCCAGGATCTCGAGCCACGCGAAAGACGCAAACCAGACATCGTTTATTGAAAGATGGACCCTTTTTTACAACAAGCCATGAACAACCAACCATGATTAGTATAGGGCCCGCGCGAGTAAGCTCGCCAGGGCCTTTTTCTTTTAGCTGCCGTTGTCTCGGAACGGTAATAGCATCCGGCGAGGCAGAGGTCTAGAAGCCACGAGGTGGCCCGAGACACTGGGACCGACCGAGGCACTGGCCACGCGGGAATCTACCTCCCTTGCAGGATGCGCGATGGAGATATTTCCATTGGCCCGTGGAAGAATACCCAAATTGCCAAGTCCTTTACAAACGAGCCCCAAAACATGAATAATAAGAATAGAAAAAGGTACCCAGAGAAGAAGAGCCTACATAGAATCTGGTTAAGGGGAGCGGGGAGCGGACTCCTCTCTCGTGCATCTGCAGGTTTGTGCATCTCCGCAAGATTGCGATGTCATCGGCTTTCTCTTTCCAGGCTGTTGAGCTATTAGTGGATACGCATTTTCTAGTACCAAACTTCCTGAAGGGCCTTTTTTCGGCCCTTTGAGACGGAATGGCTTGGGCACTGAACCCGCAAAAGTGTCGCCGGGCGAAAAGGTGTCGACTTAGACGGCCAACGCCTCTCGAGGCGGAGCCGGGAGCGGCGCCGGTTGGCTGGAACCAGAGATCAAAGACGGGCCTCGGGGCGAACTAGTAGTTTCGTGCATAATCGGCACACAAATATGTCACCTGCATTGAGGATTTACGTGGACCTGTGTGTAAAAGTATGCAGCGCCGCATGGCTTGCTGCAGCCTTGTCGTGGTCCGTCCGGGCTGGGATCATCGCGGACGTAGCTTTTGCTTTCTCCGTATCTTCTTTGGCGTTTCTATGCATTGCGTCGGAGATTCTTCTGCAGTAGACATCATGCACGCCCCAAGGGGCGCAGATGGCTGAACTTAGTTGTCGTGGTTCTAATTACAAAGGCAAAGAAGTGTGCAGCATGACCTCATGTGAATAGGGGCGCTCCTCGTAGTCGCGTCGGCCTTGAACGGGAATGCGGTATCGTTCATGATCTGCCACTGGCAGGCCGTTCTAGGTCAATTGGACCTGAGTCGGGTGCGATTCAGCTGCCCCTGTTAAGGCGAACTCAGTCCGTTCAATATCGTAGCATGGAAAACGGTTCCAGACCCTTGGGCCAACTTGGTTTGTCCTACAGCTCCTGGCCTAGTGGGTTTGATGCTAGGGGCTTGGAACCCCCGATACGGGCTCTGATTGCCTAGATAATCTTCTCATGGGAAATAGAAGTGTCTTACCCGTGACCCTTGGCGTTGCATAGGATCCGAATGCCCATTGGACTCGGCGCATATGCTTGCCCAAAGCTCCAAACAGGGCATCCGGAGGAGTAGGTCCACAAGCAGGCTGACTTGTCTAGTGTTAAGCCTAGGCCACGGGGTAAAGTTAGACCAGAAGAGGCGAAAAAAAGCCAGAGGGCCAAAAATGGACGTCTACATCGGATGGACGAGACCCTCGGGCTCCAGCAGACTGCAACATGAGGATAGCGGGCCACTGCGACGGTACGGGGCGTGTGAGTGCTACTTGGACCGGCAGTTGTTCCCTCCGCTTCTTAGCCACGCGGCTGCGCCTGTTATGGACCTTTCTCGTAGGCTGAGATGCTCTAGCATCTAAACTCGACCAGCTAGAATCACGAAGTTAAACCCTGGACAACCCTCATTTACCCACACCTCTGCATCCAAGTATTGGCTTTGTGGCGTGGATGCGGGCCGTGTGACATTGAACATGGCTTCCCAAACCTGCGGGCCATTACCATGCAGCCTGTGGAGTGTAAAAATGCGGCGTCGATCACCAATGCCATGGCACCAGCTCCGGGCATTTGGGATCACAAATCAGTGACAGTCGGAGCCTGCCAATTGCCGCAAAGCGAGGCTGTCTGGCGTGCACCACTGGCTCTCCCTCGTTAAGTTTAAGCCACGCTGGGCAGAATATCATCAACGCTGCATTGCGGAGAGAAGACTGGTGTGTTGGATAAAAGGACTGCAAATGGATACAGTGGGCGCCATAAACTTCACTGGAGCGAACCAACCGCCGGTCTTTTGCTCCTTGCCCCGTCAAGGCACCACCTCGAACTTCGTGATGGGGAAGAACCGACCCGTGCGCCACTACGCCACCTTCAAGTTCAGTAAAGTGTTACCGTCCTTATGAGAGCTATACGTATCGAATTTGTGTATCCTGGCTCGTGCGCTGTAAACACAATATATTGGACCTCGGCGCACTACGACAGGCTGCAGTATATCAGGCGCCGTGCGCGACGCTAAGCGCAGACGCAAAGTCGCGGCCCGGCCAATCTCCCATCATCCCCAGACGGTCACTGACGGTAAACAGTCTTGCACTGTAATAGCGCGGCTTGCCCCGTAATGTGGCATGTACAGTAACTTAAAGTGAGGTACTGGGTTCAAAACCGACCCGGTGGATAGAGAGCGTGCGTTTCTCTGTGTCACAGCTATTTGTCCCAGATATACCGCATGCAAAGATAGAATACGTTCTACTCACCCGATTGCAATCGCATTGTCGGTAAAAAGTTACTGTTTTTGGTTAATAACCTTTCGCGGAGCAAACCGATACCGACTATTAGTCTTGACGATGTTGCCGAACTGCTGCCGATGCGCTCGCCGGTCCGGCACCGTCGATTGGTTCGATCGGAACAGCGAGGTCCGCAGTAGTGCCACACGAGTCAAAGGATGCACCTATGTAACCTGCTCAAACCCAAAACGGGAAAGCATAGCGGCATACGCACCAGATCGATTGGCACTCGTAGTCGGCCTCGAATTCGGTCGATTCAAAATGGCAAGGATACTGTTCGTAATCCTGTGTCGCCGGATGCACGCTAACAGGATCTACGGTAGTCCTGATCCTTTACCGATACAGGCTATTCTGGTTAGCCATTGCCACCTCGCTGTTTGTGTGTATACGAACCATTCCACTCTGTCAGCACATAGAAGAATTATGTTGCTAGTTGACCACCTCAATCATAACGTCTCTCTATCTGACTGATGGATTCCGTCAATCCTAGGTTGACAGTGGTTGAAACAGATGCGTGATAGCAAAGCCCCGCCCTGTGTTGAAAGCAATCTAGATGCACCGAGGGTGTATCTTTGTTGAAAAAGGTGTGTCTGTAATATAAAACAGAAACCTTGCTATAATTTTGGCCGATGATGTAAGATGCCAATGGGTCGGCTGGAACTTGCGTGCCGCTGTGCCGCTGTTGGTTGGCTCCAGATTTTTCGGATCTAACGTCATCAGCGTTCGTTGCTGCCCGTAGGTCTCTGCAATACGACCCGTATCGCCTTTAGCTGCGGGTCTCGCTGGTCCTTCTGTGATGTATTGAGCAGTGCTGCTAATAAGTTACCCTTTGTAATGACTTGTGGGTTTCCATCTGTCACTTTAAGGATTGCTCAATATTGACAAATATGTTAGAGCGACAGGCTGGGCTAGCAAGTTGGTAGAAGGTATCGTATTTGGCTCGAGCAAGCATGTACATGTTGCGGATCTTCGGGTATAATGTATCCAAGGGCCTTGTTTTGCGGCGTGATGGCCCTGGGTTGATTTCAATATCCCCTCTAACACAGTTGCCTTTGCTCTGCAGCTCCAAACCAAAGGCAGATTTGGTGCCGTCTCACTTTCGTTTTCAGTGTCCCAATAGTTTCCCACGCGCGGGTTGCCTTCCGACAGCCGCTAGTCCCACGGGTCTTATGCACGTAATGCATCCCTCAAACGACGACACCCGCAGACGGCTCCACCAATGCACGCGCAACCAATTACCACACTGACACTCGACGCCACAGCTCCTCTTCTCCCAAATCACTTTCCGATTGGAGGGCAAAACAACTCACTTTGAGTCTGGGAAATCAAGGGGCTGCACCGACCCCACAGGAGGCAACGCCACAGAGGGCAGCGACTTTGGTGCGAATGAGAGGGAGCCGGAGTACTGAAGAGAAGCCATTTCGAAACCGTACTGCGATTTTCAGGGGCCTTTACGCGGTGCCTTTCGTCACATCACGTCACACTGCAATCTCCATCATCCTAATCCACACAATCCCTTGTTGTAGTTGTGCTGGCCAAGCCCCAGGCGTCTGCATATCGGATACGGGCTCCGAGGTGAGTGTTCCTTATCGGACCTCAACCTTGTCATGCCTGCTGCCCAGACTGCTGGTGCTTAAGCCAAGAAGCGCCAGCTACTTGTACTGACATACCCAGTTTGGTTCTCTGTATTTCTCAAGGACCCTTAGAGTGTACTGTAACTTGGATGCGATGCCCCACTACGAACGAAGGTACAAGTCTGTCCTCGCCGATCACACCGCGTCGCGGTTGACAGATGCAACCAGAGATGAGATGCCCGCTAGCTTGGTCCGTAGTAGCAACATCGATGTAAGTATTACGAGCTGCCGTTTTCGAAAAGCGACTTTTGGTATGACATGTATGGGGCGATATGGTTGTGACTACGTGAAATCTCAAGTCACGCCAATGAAGTCGCAGATGCCGAATAGAGAGTAGTCCCGTGGTATGCTGTCTGAGGTCTATCCTACACCCTGGGCGACGAGGGAACAATCTAGACCAATTTTGGCAGGTTGCCATGTGGTTCAACTAAGTGACTGGCCGTGGCGTGAACTCTAA
Organism: [Torrubiella] hemipterigena; assembly: GCA_000825705.1. Lineage (NCBI taxonomy): Eukaryota > Fungi > Ascomycota > Sordariomycetes > Hypocreales > Clavicipitaceae > [Torrubiella] hemipterigena. Next base: position 5,851,558 of record CDHN01000002.1, read on the forward strand.
CCTTTGGTGTGTGGTTCCAACTTGAGGATTTGCCGCTTCTGCGAACCACTCTTTTATTCCCGTGTGGACCACCTAAATACTGTTTCTTGCCTGACGCTGGCAAGTCTTGAAATGCTGCCCTGTAATGCTGGTACTTGCGGATACTACATCGTGCCAGAGGAGCTCGGCCTCGCGACTAAAGGTCAGCCCAAGGTTGCGCAGTTGACTCCCCATCCTATTGTCAGATTTTTGAACCCATCGTACTGGGACGAATCAGATACGCCGCTGTTGTATAGATGAACTTTCTTCAGTATCGGATCTGCGCAATCTTTAGTTCCCTGTCGGCAATGCTATACAATTACTCTATAAGTAACTGCTACCGGCTCATATTTAATGCAAGCATACGTGTAATTGCTGAACCGAAAAAAGGAAACAGGAAGATACTGGTATCAGCCAACGGCAGCCCTTGAACCAGTTACTTTCTGGGTTAGCTGTTTCATCTACGGATCGCCAGTCTCCATCGCGTCAGTAGCAACAACGCGGATGAGAAGAGCAGAATCAGACTTCTCCACGGAGCAACTACGAGGTGGATCTGGTTGTAACCAACGCATTGCAGAAATCTTGGGCCCTCGAAGACGCTAGCGCTTGAAAGGTATGGCGTGTTCCAAATTAGCGCGGCATGGCCAGTGTCTGCTGCCTGCTGCGACCCTCCTCTTGCACGAGTAAGTGGGCGTACAGCGAAACGTTGAAATCGCTGTTGTGACATGGTCGCCGAACTTGTGTTAGTATAATTGCTTAGTTAGTGAAGCCGGGTTTAGGAAAGTTACGGCAGCGCAGCTGGCGACCAGCCTCGAGCAAATACTCTTGGGATCATGCACGGATAAGGCATGCGAAGAAGGCCGGCAGTTGCGAGCGTCTGGCCACGACCGTTTCTTGAACCCTGCTGGTGTACTTGTCTTGCATAACAACAGTGTTGTTGTGCATGCGACTATGCCTGCACATATCTAACTAGTGGGCCACATCGAAGAACGACTCAGCGTAGTGCATGGCCAGAAGCAATAGCCCGTTGTGCTAATGCATGGTTTCACAAAGCGCTAGATCTTCACCCTTGTACTCCGCATACGGCGTTACCCAGGCTAACTGGGTATTATTCCCTGAACCTGGGAATTTTGGCTGACTGGACCTGGCGCGCCGAGCCATGTTTGGACCGTCTCTAGTGAGCACCTGCACTCCCGGAAACCAGCCAGCAGTATTGGTTACACGATTCGTGACTTTGCAGCGATGATAACGGAATTTCTCGGCCTGCGCAAGATGGCAGGCTGGACAGGTGTTGCGCTGACCCAAAACAGACAGAAAGACAGAACGGCTGGTGCATCTGTCCCAAATCGCTTGGCGCAACAGGCCCCCTCAACAATAGAGTTGGGACGCCACTCGAAGTCGGCATAGGGACAAAAGAAAAGGACATCAACTCAAGTAGTTAACCGAAGTAGAGCTGATGCAAGGGAATATCCTAGCTGTAAGCATTATTCTATTTTTGCCTTTATCAGCAACGAAAGGAAACGGGGGTTTGAGAGGCAAAAGTACCAACCCATGTCTTGGGAAGCGGCACAACTAACCATGTATTTGCCGGCTCGTTGCCGTCTCGCCTCATTGCGCATTCTTGTGAGAGTGATTGGCAGAAAGCATGTGTAGTCAATTTCTTTGCACATTTCTATAAGTCGTACCTTTGCTTTGCTTTCCCAATGGGCGATGGGCAAGGACGAATACCAAGGCCAAGAATGTTGTTGCAACGTCGCAAGCGATTTGTTTTTGTCACAACGCTCTTGTCTGGGTTGCTTTGGATCGTGTCTTGCTTGTATTTTTAGACCTTCTGTGCCATGCATGTCTCGATCCAGAAAGAAGTAAATTTAGAACAAGTTGGGGTACTGCGAGGGCCGTTGGCATTGTAAGACGATATATCATCTTCACCAATGCCTTTTTCTGTCCTCCCTGGCGCTTGTCTCTCCCATAATTTCTTTTTCCTTTGTTGTATTCATTTCCTTTTGTGTCGCCCGAACTGAGGTTCCCGATTCTTTGTACCTTTTCTAATTTCTCCCTTTTTCTTCTTCTTTTTTTTACCGAACCTGTCGGGCGGCTTCGACAACACGAAACTGCTTTGCATATATTCTGGCGCAAGTCTCTGAGCCGCTTAGCGGATTAGCCTCGGCGCATTCGGCGAACTCAAACATCACTACGCGCGACACCGTCGCAAAGCATCGCATAGCAAACCGCATCAAATCACATCCGCAGTTTAAGGCTGCTGCTGCCTCTACACCTTGCTCCTGGTTCCGGCAACCTAAGTATACGCGTGGTGGCAACCCACGCGGAGAATACCTGCGGCAGAGCGTTCCACGCTTTTCGCGGGCTACTCCCCATCTCGGTAAGCCAAACCAATCAACATGCGACAGCGCCAAAAGCTGCTATCCGTGCGCCTGAGTGTCCCCATTTGTCGAGCTTCCAGTTGCCCTTTTGGGGCTTCCTGTACCACCCCCACCATGGTGTGTTAGGGCGGCTTTTGCACTACGCCACAGTCGTCGCGGCCCCATTACTTTGGAAGAGCAGGTCTTACAGCAAGTGGAACAAGAGGCTCTCTCGCCAGCGGGTAATTTGCGCAGCTAACCGTCGTTCATGGTGGCTCCTAGCGAAGCGAGGCAAGCCAATGACTGACACTGATCAACATGTGCAATTGCCCAGTTTGAAGGAACGTTTGCTGACTTTGGCTCTGCCTTTGCTAGATTAGGTAAATACCTTTCTCTTTTTTTCTTTTGTCGTTCATTATGCCCCATCGTTTGATTCCCATACCTTTGTTCCCACTCACGCGCAATTGCCATGACAGAGCAGGTTCCAGGGCAACAGAGGACGGCCTCACAGCTTGTATGCGCAACCAAACACAAGCAAGTACCAGCATCAGCAGCAGCACTAGTAACAGTGAGAGGCGAATGCTCCACCTGGAAAGCGAAAGACAGACGAGGCCACAAGACAGCAAAGGCAACACTGTTGTGCAGCTAGCGTTTGGTTTTGGGCTAATGCAGGAGTGGGATAAAACGGTCCGCGCCACCCACACGCTACACACGACACGCCCCCTGCCTCTAATTAGTCCTGTCGCTCTTTGTGCGCCGTGGGTTTTGGACCTCTTCGGCTTGCTCGGCGCCCCAGGATGATGCTGCTGCAGGTGCAAGATTGTGCCTTTTTGGGGCCAGGATTTGCTTTTTTGGCTTCCGTTCGTCGGCAGTGAAGTGCTACCCGTCTGCTGGTGTTACTGAAAATAGAAGAACGAGCAGTTTGTCTCTGTTGTCTAGGGCCTCATCAGAAACACGATTCGAGACAACCAATAAAGCCTCGTGCTGCTGCGGGTTGAGGTACGACAAGCGCCGTCCGGCTGGGTCCAGCGAGCCGTCTCCGCGCCCGGCCCTTTTTTACAGTCCCCTGCCAAACCCGGAGCGTACGTCTCAATCTAGGTTGGGCGATCAGGAAGGCGTTTTCTGTGGTCCCCCAGCGATAGCCATGGGCTGCTGCTGCTTCTACTTGTGCTGTGCTTGAGCGTGCTCTGACAATGTTCTGTTTGTTCCTGAGCCGGGGGATCGCTGTTTACACTGACGGAAACCTCTGTGCGGGCTCTGGATGTAAGATGGCGTGTTGATGCTGATGCTGATGATCGGTGATGGTTTGATGAACGGGCCGTGCTATCTCAGAGAGGATTTGCTGCCGCCCAAGCATCCAACCAGCAACACCTGCACCTGCACCAGCTGCGCCAGCTGTCTGGCTGGCATATTGCCTCTACTATTACTGCTGGTACTGGTACTGACACTGCTTGTGCAGATGGTGCCAGGTGCCCACCAGGTGCCTGAGTTGATTTGCCAGCTGCCAGCCGTGGCCCCATGGCACCCTCTTTTTATTTTCCTCTCTCCTTGCGCTTGTGCTTTGTGCGAAGAGGAGCAGCAGCAACAGCGCCAACGCCACGCCCCCTTGTCCCTCTCAGCACACCCACTTTATCCGCACCCCTGGCCACTGGTACCATGGACGCTTCTTTTGCCCATTTCCCAAAAGAGGCTCTGGACGAGCGGTTTTATTTGCATTTTTTTTTTCCTCTCTGCAGCGGCTGGGCTGGGGCTGGCGTTGTTGTGCTGCCCTTCTCTTACAGGGCTAATCTCCCATGGAGGTGCGTCTGTCACTCGCTGACTCCCGCAATCTCCCCCGAAAATCCATCTGCACCACCACTAGCAGCTGCAGCAGGCCAAAACAAAAGGGAAAAAATAGGGCCATCTTTTTTTAGCACCTGTCTGGCACTGGCATCAGCGGCGCGCGTGTGTTGAAGGGTTCGCCAATCGAACTGTGTCTTGGGTCTATTCTGGTGTACTTCTGAGGGAATTGATATTGCTCTCTTTGCGTCGTTATCTTGCTTTGCCTTTTCCTTTTTTTTTCCCTTTTTTTCCTCGCCTCTACCCCCCGCTGCTGCTACGGCCACTACCATCCATATCTGCTGTGCACTGACTGTTGCTGCGCTGTAACTGACAAGGGCCCCGCCTCTCTCTCTTTCTTTAGCGCTCTTTAGCCCCCCCTCGTCCAGTGGTTCCTAGCGCTGCATCCTCTCTATTTTTTATTTTTATTTTTTTTATTAATCCCTTTTCTGGCCAACGTACGGACCAGGGGCCACAATAACAGTGCAAAGAGAGACGGCCCAGTGCGCACACGCCTCACACACGCCTTTTGCTTTCGGCTGTGGCTCGCCTTCTTCAGCCTGCACGGCGCTGGTCTGCACCCAAGGCCCGCCCCGGCCACTCACTGACACAAGCACCACGCCCAAAGGTACAGCGCGCACACCCAACTGTTTCCGACCCCTGCTCGCTGTATTTTGGTTCCTTTTTCCCTCCTGTACATTGTCCCTGTACCTCCCGTCCCTCTTCACTACGCGCGCGTTCCTCTCTTCTTTTAACCCAGACTAACTCTTCTATGTAGACCAGGGTCCCCTCTGTGTCTCTCTCTATATTCTCTTTCTGCGAGAATTTTCTCTTCTTCTTTTTTTTTTTTTTTTTTTTTTTTTCGCATCTCTGTTCGGACTTAACAAGGCGCATAGCAGGCCCTGGCGCTTCTTACGCTGCTGTAAGCCTCCCCCCCTCCCCTCCCCCCCTTCTAGCGCACCCCCAAAGAAAAAGGGCTGCTGGCTGCTGCTCCCCATAGCGGCAACCCATTTAGCACCTGCAGCAAGCCAACGCCCAACACAGGCAAGGCACTCGCACTAAGGTGTGCGTACCTTGACTAGCCTCTCCTCCTCCTCTCCTCCTGGCCTGGTCATCCTCTCCTCTTTCCCTCTTCATCCTTCCTCCGCCCAACTCTCTCTCTCTCTTCCTCACCTCTCCTGCGCTTCGTTTTTTCTTCTCTTTTGCTTTTTCCCTCCCGTCGAAGCGCATCACTGCCGCTGCTTTCGCTATTTTCCCTACGATTTGTCTTTGTCAGCGCCACAGCTTACCAACTCGCTCAACCTCAGATTACTCGGCCCGGTGTCTCTACCACCATTAGTGCCCTCCACAGCCAACTTGGGTCTCGCGCTCTTTGCCTTGCTGCTTTGCCGCGCTCCCGTCCTTTCGCTTATATTCTACCCGACAATCGCTTTGCTACGCTGCTCTCGCACATCTCTCACAACTCTTCCGACACTGTACATCTTGATCAGCAATACAAGCGCTGCCACAACCCGCTCACACACACGCCCCTCTCGAACCGCCGCACACTTTCAGTGAAATAACACCGAACCCGCCCATTGTCAAACGACATCCGCTTAATATCCGATCCTATTCGAATCGTTCAATGTAAATAGTGGCAAACCATGGACCTTCATCAGACACATCCTCTGCAACAGCAGAGTTCTCAGCAGTCTAGCGGCCAGGCGGATGCCAACCCGCAAGATGTACTCGCCGAAGCGCGCAAGAATCTGCAGGCACTGATCGACTCGGGCATATCTCGTGATTTGCTACATCAATGGGTCGACAGTGGTAACGGACCTTTGCAGTTGTCATTTCTCGCGAGCAACAACTTTGCCTCTCTTCCCCCCCAGCAACAACAGCAACAGCAACAGCAACAGCATCACTCTGCTTATGCTCCTCCAGCACCCCAATGCGCTCCTCCTCCTCCTCCCGTTCGTTCCATGTCTGACCCAGCCATCATCCCCGTCACCAGTACCTCGACAGTTACCACGGCTTCGCCAGCTTCGACAGGTCTCTCCTCCTCTACTCCCCCAAGCCTAGCCGGTGCCGATATGAAATCAGAGATACTTTCCGACTCGAACCTCGTCTCCGCTACACAGCCCTGGGCCGCCGTGCCTTCGTCCTCCATTCCGGATGGGTTAATGCCCGTCAACGAAGACGACTCCGTACAAAACCTAAACAACCAGCCCGTTTTTTTACAGCCCGCATTCCCCTACTCCCACCGCCCCCGAATTTCCGTCTCCTCCACCAGCTCCGGCTCCTCTGGTCACGCCTCTCTCTGGTCTGTCGGCTCTGCCAGATCGTCCATGTCCTGGCAGTCCGTATCGAGTGCCCGATCGCAGGCTCCGCTTCCGAATCCTCCGACCAGTAGTGCTGCGAGCATCATCAGCAACAGCTCCCAGCTGTCGAGCGCCTCGTCCAACAGCAAGACCAATATTTACTGGTGTACGTCCTGCGACACAAGCTTCAAGCGCAAGTACGATTGGAAACGCCACGAAGACGAGTTTCACGAGCGCTGGAGAAAATACCCCTGCCCCGAACCGGGATGCAACCGCAGCTTCTGGGGCTCCAACTCGTTCAACCAGCACCACAAGCAGTGCCATAACTGCACCACCTGCCCGCATGCTGAAAAGGTCGTCAAGTTTCTCCGCAAGCGCAAGTTTTGGGCCTGTGGCTTCTGCTCTGCCCTTCACCCAGCTCGCGAACGCCATGTGGAGCACGTTGCCCGACACTTTGAATCCGGCTTGTCTAAGAATGACTGGATGCACTCGCGTGTTGTCTACGGCCTCCTGCACCAGCCTCTAATCCATACTGCCTGGGAGAACCTGGTGACGAGCAAGCAGGCAGAGTTTGGCGGACGCCGCCCTCAGTTCAGTTGGCACCCAAACAAGACTGGCCGTGCTCAGGGCTTCTTGGAAAAGGAGAATCCCGGTCAGCTTCAGGATCTCCTAGAGTTCTTCTCTGGTGACGAGACGGAAGCCCAGTGGATTGTCGGCCAGGCCTATGAGCTGGCCGACGTTGTCATGACCAGCGCACCCACACCCTCGCCCCAATATGGCCAGTCGTCCATGGTGGCCGCTGCTCCCTTCCCGCAGCCCGAGACGCATATTGCCTTTAGCCAACTGCCCTCACAGCAGCCTCCCCAGCCTCACGCGATGCTAGGCAGCTCGACCGGCGTTGGACAGCAAAACGCATTCAACTCACCACAATTCCGCAGCAGCGTCTACACAACGAGCCAATTCAACACTGCCCATCGCGCGTCGCCTGATTCGTCACACTCGCCACTTGGCCTCTCATCACCGCCTACCGTCCCCTCGCAGTCACCAGCAGACAAGCGTGACTTGCCCGCCCTGCCTATGCAGGCTGTTGACGGAATGATGGACTTTGAGTACTCTCCTGCCGCCGCCATGTTTGGAAGTGACTGGGGCAACTTGTCCACTGAGCACCTGTTGGGTTCCCAGACTCAGCACCAGCAGCAACAGCAGCCAGCGAGCGACTGGGGCATGATGCAGTACTTTAACGATCCTCGCGTCACCTCCTAGAAGGGTGCTGGATGGATGTATTTGTACGCTTTTTGACCAGGCATACTTTTGATACCACGTTGTTTTTTGTGACGATTGTTTTGGGCAGGCAGAAAAACAGAACGGCAAAACATACAAGCAACACATGCGCATATACCACTTGTTTCTCCCATTTGGGGAAAAGGGTCTCGGGCTGGCCCATGCGACTTACTACTATTACTTGACGACAGACACATATACACACTCCCTTATTTCTTTTTATGTCTTTACGACGGGAACCTACCTCACAACGCCTAATCTCTCTCTTGAGAGAGAGACAAGGCAAGGCGACCTTGGTTTCTCTGGCTCGTGGCACCGCGCCACCTCTCGATTTCTTTGCAGTTCTTTTTTTGTTGTTTATTTCGTCTTGGTTTGATTTTGCTCTAACGGCCTCTGCATCCACGACGAAGCATGCATACCCACATACTCACACACTCCTTAATCACACTTTGCTACATAGTGTTGGATTTTCCTTTTACTGTTGCTTTTTGTTTCTGCTGTTGCTGCTGCTGCGCTTTACTCGCGTCATTGTTTTTATGCGGCTGTTGCTGTTTTGCTCATCTTCCTGGGCCCGGTCGCCCTTGCATAGTAGGAAGAGCTCGCCAGCAAGACTGGGCAAACGTGTACATTTTGTTTTTCTACGTGTTATTCTTTTTTTTCTTTTTTGGTTTACCACCGACGGGCATATTTGATTGGATAGGCTGCAAGGACGCAGGCCTTGGTTCTTCGTGATTTAGCGAATGATTAATATCTGGCGAATAGGGATTGGCGCTGTACGCACGCCACGGTGTAGATGGAAAGGGGGCGACGAGAAGCGTCATAGTAGGATAACTGATTTTTCCACGTTGAATAAAGACTCCCATCATAAAGAGCAAAAAAATACGAGAAGCGTACTGGTTCATTATCGTGCATGTATGTGTATGGGCTGACTACTTTGGTTTAATAACACGGGTTTCTGCATGATGCGGCGTTTATGCATCCCCATGACGCTCGAAACGCAGGCCTGTGCACTGCCTCGCCTCGGGTGTCATTGCTGCGAGCGCGGATCCTTTCTTGTTTCCAGATGAGTGGTCCTTTCTATTTATCTGCAAGCTCTCTACCTGAAACGCGCCAGTCTCGTATCCATCGAGGCAGATGTCGCCTTGTCTTAGTAAGTCATGATGCCTCTCGCCAGCGCTTCTGTGACGTTAACCTAAAAAAAGCGACGACTACACCCTGACCCCGGTATATCTTTTTTCTTTTATTTTCCCTTTTATAAAAAAGCCGTTCGTGTGGCTGACGCTGCGTGTCTCAGATGATTTTTGGGTGTTCTTTGTTGGGGTTGAACAAACAGTTTCCTAATTAGGAAATGTCCTTGGCGGCTGATTGGGCAGTCGGTTGTTAGTGGGCTTCGAGAAGCAAACAAAGAGGTTGAGCACATGTGACAGAACGCAAGCGGGCGCTGGACAATGAATGAAAGAATATTTTGCCTTTTATAGTGAGATGTTCTCATTGTGTATTTATATTTAGTCATGGCAAAGTCCAAGAACAGACGTCGTGCAGAACACCTGCAAAGAGACACGATGAAGGGAATGACGCCCGCTCCTTGGAGTCGCCTGTTCTGGCTTTGTTGTGACGACAAAGTGAAAGAGTTCAAGTTCATCCGACTACAAAGAAAGAACATTTCAAGTGCAAGTTCTTTGTCTGGCCAACTTGATATCTAGAGTCTTCACAATGGTGTTTAAAAGGCGTTGATACCCCATCTCGGCTTGCATGTCCCTATAAGACATTTATAACTATCCAAACGAGCAAACAACAACTGCTACTACAACGAATCAACAAAGCTCATTTCGTTTTACCTTGCAATGGACGGGGACAATTCACCGCCCAAACAGCCGTCACCCGGAAGAAACCGGGGCCAAAGGCTGCCCGACGGTCGTCCGTCAGGCGATACCGGGGACGTCGAGATGTCAGATGCACCCGTCCATGACATACTCGTCGATGACCCTGACGCGACAGAGTCAGAGAGGACCAACCAACAGACAGACTCCGTGGCGGCCGGCATAGACCCGCCTTGGCCACCTCCCGCGCCTCAATGGTACACATCATCCATCTTCGGTACTTCGGGCAGACAAGCTCGGAACAGAGCCGCCGGGCCATACGACCATACACACCAGCAGACGCCGGACGAGATTGCGGCGGCACAGGCCAGGGCTGACTGGCTCAAGGCGGACCACGAAAAGAGAGTGGCGGACAAGGCTGCGGAGAATAAGCGCAAGCGCGAGCGCCAAAAGGCTGTAGTTTCGGGCCAGAGTACGACTGTACGCAGGTCGTCTCGTATTGCGGCTGCTTCTGGCGCTAGTACTAGTGTCAGTGGTGTTGCTACGCCGCCTGCTGGGTGCTTTGCTCGTCCGTCTACTACTCCTCGTCGCTCGCCTCGTCTGGGTGCTGCTGCCAGTCCGCCAGTTGGGTATTTTGCCCATCCTTCGACTCCGCGACAGACTCCTCACGCTTCTGAGGCTCTGAACCCTGCTCCTGAACAGTCGGAACCCGGTCCTAGCCCTTTTGCGGCTCCCAGTCGCCCACGTACGCGTCTTCCCAATCGTCGTCCTGGGTCTGCGGTTCCCAGTCGCCCTACTGGCTTAAGTACGTGTCTTTTTGGTACTCGTCGTCCGTCTCGTCCTCTTGCTGATTCCCGGAGTGCTCCTCGGGCTTCTTCGTCGGCGCCTTCTCGTCGTCAAATGCCTCCTGCTGGTGTTCCAGGGGTTCCGCCTTCTATTCACGATGCAGCTTTCGATGGGACTCGATATATTTACTCGACTACAGTTCGTGACCTTCAGCATCTTTCTGGTAATGCTGGTGGCTATGGGTATCCTCCTCGCACGTCACGCCATCCACCTCCTCCCGGTACTTCAGGTTATGATCCCACTCATTATCCTTGTCCTGCGGCATCACACGCTCAGGCGCTCCCGCCACATAGTCCTTGTGATTCTTTTGCGGGCCCTGCTCGTCCGGGACCTCCGCCTCGTCTTGATACGGCAGCTCCTGCTTTATATGACCAGTCTGTCCAGTCTGCCTATCCCCAGTCCGCCCCTGCGCACTCTATTCATTCCCAGTCGGCTCATCCTCCGTCTGCATATCCTCAGTCTGCCCATGTCCAGTCGGCTCATACCCAGTTTGCTGATACCCAGTCTGTTCATCCCCAATCTGACCAGGCCCAAGTTGCCCCTGATCATCCCGATATACCCCAGCCTGAGTATTCCCAGTATGCTGCTGCAGGCCGTCCAGTACACGTGGCCCGTCCTGGTCCATCTGCTTCAGGTCCGTTTGTTCCTCAGCGATTTAGTTCTGCCACTGGTGCTCCTATTCAATCGACTACATATCCTAGTGGTGAGCCTCTCCTTCCTCCCCCTTCGGTTGGTGTTCGTTTTGATACTCTTCGCAGTTCGCGTCGCGGTGCCATATGTCGCTATTCTCCGCCTGACAATCCCACTGTTTCTCCTCCTCGCGACCTTGCTCAGCTTCGTATTGACGATTCCAATCCTCATATGACGCTTCCTTCTCTTGAGACTGCTCTTACCTCGACTTCTGGCCCTGTTTTAAATTACCCTATTCATACAGCACATCATGCTTGCGACCCTCAACCCGTACCTCAGTACTATGATGGACTTGGACCTGAATCTGAGCTCTCTGCTGCACCTCATCCTGCTGCTACTGAACCTCACCCTACTGGTTCTGCTCCGGGTCCTCCTTCTTGGTCTAGTAGCCGTCACAGTACTAGTCATTCACGAGCAGGTCAGCAACGAGCCAGTCAGCGTCTGCCTGCTGGTCATCGCCCTATTAGTCAAATTCCTACCAGTTTTCAACCTGTTGGTCACATCCCTGCCAGGCGTCGCGAACCTGACTATTACGCTCCTGGCTATCGCTCTGCTAGTTATCACCCCAGCGCTTATCCCCGGCTTGGCGCGACGCTCGAGAACATCCTGCCGCCTGGTGCGCGCATCATCCTGCCGCGGATGTCGCCGCCTGCGAACGCGCACAATTGGCGAGGCTTCCAGACGTACCCGAATGCAGAGCCAGAGGATTCTCATCCTCAGCCTGTTCAGCCGAGGCTATTTAGCGCTGGCACAGCTCCCGCGCGTCCCGGTGAGGATCGAGGTTTTGATGCATTCTACACCCACCCCCCGCTGCGTGGCGCGGGGATCCCCAACGAGAGACCTGATGGTGATGAATTCATGATGGGCGAACCCATTCCTATGACGACCTCAGAGTTGGGCCGTGAGAGCTCCTCGCCTCCTCCAAGCTCGTATATATCTTCAACGGGCGAGTCTGCGCCTCCAATTCGTGGTGGGCGTGCTCGAGGTGGTCGAGGTGCTGGTCGAGGTGGTCGAGGCGGCCGAGGTGCTGCCAGAGGAGGCGCTGCTGCGCCCAGTGCTGGACGTGGCCGTGGTCGTGGCCGTGGCCGTGGTCGTGGTCGTGGTCGTGGAGGAGGACGTGGCGGCGCGGCAGCTGCAGCACCTGAGGCACCAGAGAGGATATCGGGGGAATCTGACGAAGTGATGGGAGAGAGCTCAGGGGGCTCATCGGTTGGCATCGCCATGGAGCTCGACTAATGGACTTGGACGACGAGCCCAACAGCCGAGGCGTTGGACGGCCTCACCTGGCAGGTAAGTATTCTGCGGCCAGGGTAAGTATTCTGTAACCATTGTAAGAAAGTAAGCACGTTTAGAGAAGAGGCGAGTAAGTATCATAATTTTGCAGATCAATCAGAATCGAGTATATTGTGTTATCGAAGAAACAGGACGAAGACGAAGATTATGATGAAAAACCGGCTTTCCGGACTCCCTGAAGTGATAATGATGGACTAACTGTGACAGACTTTGCTATCGCATCCACGAAGCAGCGGTAGCAGAAGCAGAAGTCGGTAGTCCTAGCAGCAGTCAGTAGTACTGCTCTCGGCGTATTCCCAAAGACGAAAGCAAAAAGAAAGTACAAAGTTCTCGTAGAAAAGCTGTAAGGAACCCAAGTCTAGTTGGTCACATTGATTTCGTAGCCAATAAGAACCTCGGTGCTCGTGCCGTTCCATCCGCGCGTGCCCGCCGCGCTCAGCATAAACCGGCTCGACTTGTCAATGTAGAGCGTCGAGATGACGCCAGCACGCGGGGGTCCAGGCACAATCAGGAAAGGCACTGTCGACCCTTTACCAGATGGGTCATGCTTGAGGTCGTAGAGTCGCAGGATATCATGCGAGGCGCTGTTATTGTTAGCATATACACAAGAACAAAAAGACTGGAATACGTACCACACCAGATGTCGCCCGTTGACCATGGGCTGTACGGCGCTTACTGCACCACTGCCGTTGGGGAACTTGAGGGTTCGCTCAGGCTCCCATCCACGCTTAGCATGTCGGATATCGTACTCTTCCACGGTACTGTTACGACGACCCGCGTAGATCATGTTGCCGTCGGGACTCCAGCATGCGCTCATGCACCATGGCGGCACACCTGTCCGCGGTGAGATCCGGGCTACTGCAGCAGGCACACGCCTGTCCCAGATGCGGATGGTGCCGTCCATGGCTGACGATAAGAAAGTCGTGGCGGAGGTTTGTGTCGGGTCATGCGGCGGCTTGGGCGATCCGTCGACAACGAGAATAGGCGCAGATGTCGACTCGGTAGCCTCTTCTGTCATGGGGGCGTCTTCTGTAGCTGGTTCCGTCGGGGGCAGCGTCTCCGTCTGTGTTGTCGTTGTAAAGGAGCCCTGCGTGGTGTTTGGCTCCGTGGGCTGTGTGGAATCCGCAGGCTCGCTCTTGAGCGGCTCCGGCGCCGAATCAACGTCCATAGCATCGTCGGCTGGGGCAGCGGCAGTAGTAGCAGCACCGTCAGCGGGTTGCGCTGCTGCGTCTGGTTCCGTCTTGGGAGGCTCTTCTGTTGTCGCTGTTGCGTCTGCTACTGCTTCTGTGGCTGGAGCTGCTTCTTCCTTGGGCGCTTCCACCTTGGGCTCGTCCATATCCGCCATGGTCATGTCTGCCGAATGGTCCATGCCGCCCTCCTGGTCACCGTCGCCCATGACGCCCATACCTTCGCCAAACTGATCATCATCCGCGCCGAACGGCGCATCACCAGCCGTGTCGCCAAACAGACTGCCTGCGTCACTACCACCAAACAGACTTTCGTTTCCAGGGGAAGCTGCACCAGGCTGTGGTTGAGCAGCGGCTTCCGTCGCAAATGGCGCCGGGAACTTTATATCCTCCTGTTCCACATGCATGCCGTTGGACATGACGGACGATGTGCCGTTTGTAAAAGGAGCCGCGTTGTTTGTCGACATGGTCGTCGACATAGGCTGATCATCCGCATCCGCAGGCACCGGTGCACCGCTCGCAGGGCGCAATTCCACCGAAGAGATCTGGCCAGCCGTGCCCAAAAAGTTGCGAATCACCGCGCCCGTGTCAAGATCCCAGTCGAGAATCGACTTGTCCCAACTACCGCTCAGAACGGAGCGTTCGTCCGGCGCCATAGTCAACACACTGACGGCATTTGTATGCTGCTGCAGCGAGCAAATCTTCTTTCCCTCCTCATGGCGCACACTCTGCAGATTGATAGCGCCCGACTCGAGACCAGACAGCAGCCAGAGCGCCTTGGACTCCACGGCCAGTGAGTACACCGGCGACAGCACCTGCTCCGACATACCCGGCTCGTCATTCTCCCAGTACGACATGAGGATGCATGCCTTGACGACCGAGTCGACAAACGAGTGCCGCTGCGCCACCGTCAGCGGCATCTTGCCGTTGAGCGTGCCCACGCCGTCAAACTTGCGGATATACCCGTCCGAGCCGCCGGTGAACCAGTACCGCAGGTCCGGCGTCACAGACAGCGAGTTGATGCTGGTCGACTGCGGCACCGCCATAGTCGGCACAATGTCGTAGCCTGTGGCGTTGAGGATCTCTGGGCGCACAATCGGCCGCCAGTCGGGCTGTGGAGGAGCGGGTGTCCGCGACTTGGCTCGTTCTTTGCCGGCGTCCTCGCGCTTGGCGGCGTCCTGGCCGTCTTCTTGCTCTTCGTTGTCATCGTCGTCGTCGTCATCTTGGTCGTCATCGTTTTCGTTGTCATTGTCGTTGTCATTGTCGACTTCCTCCTCGGGCTGCTCCTCGGGCTGCTCTTCCTTGTCGCGGTCCGACTCGGGCGAGCTGGCGGAGAAGCGGTCCTCGTCATCCATGTTTATCCGCAGGATTTTCTATACAAGTGATGAATAAATCGTCTCGCTCTTGTCTGTGGGCGTCGAGAGGCGGCTAGGCCATGCCTCAGCCAGGCGTACGGGAACTCGTCGTCTCGCGGCACGCGCTTGGGGCGAAACGGTGGCGGCTGCGCTGAATTGGAGTAGTTTCGGTGTTTTGTGCAAAATCAATTTTACGTTGGCGGCAGCGCAATCTCCCCCAATTGCCAGTGTTGCGGTGCTGGCAGCTTAGGCGTCGTGCTTCAAGGGAGCTTTTGGGTGCAGTGCAGAGGCGAGGTTGGCGATTGCGCGAATCGGCAGCCGAAGCCGTCGCTCAGTTCCCCCGCCAAACCCGAATCGGTCAGCCGCAGCCCGGGCTTTACGCTGATAACTGCATTGCTATGGAAATGTATGATAAATAAAATATATTGAAAATCACGACTTATTGCCCTTATAATTCGAATGCATAAATAACGAGCTGAATATAACATATATGAGAGTTTGGGAGGAATTACTCGATCCTATGCCGCCAAATTCTCTCAACTTAATACTGTGCGCTGTGCTAAATATGCAGACTATAAAATACATGTCAGCCATTAGTACAGCATCTCAGTGAATCATTCAATAGGTACAATAGACCAACCCAACTAATAATCACCACCAGCAAAAGGGTCAAACAGCAAAAAAGAAGTATCAATGCGTGATCTGGGAATCGAACCCAGGGCTCCCCGACGTTGCGGATGGCAACGGAGAATTTTACCACTAAACCAATCACGCTTCGATGAAGAACGTGGCGCTATTTACTGCTAAGAACCTAGCGGCTCCACCGCACAAAACTCCAGCGAAGCGTGGATCCCAATCTGTCTCTAGTACTACTGGAAGGACGGCATCTTAACTCTATGTGTTTAACAGTTGCGATAGAAAGAATTTCAATAAAAATACTCCATAGAATTATTAATAGAATTATTAATATCTAAGAGTTTGAAAACATAAGTTTCATCTCATATATGCCCTTGCCATGTCACAAAATCTCTTGGTATCAACTTGCAGGGTAGCGGGTATATTAACTCAAAAATTGACCTCCCCTCCAAATCACTGTAGCATGCCATATATACAATTACTGATATACTATATGTAAAATCTCCCCGTAATATGCCCCCAAAAGATTAACAGACACCTCCTAGAATGGAATTGGCATCCGAAATCTCCCGCTGCTGCCATGTAAGCGATCCATCCTCATTCAGATCAAACGTGGCCGCCTCCTCAATGAGCTCCCACTCGCCCGTAGCTTCATTCTTCACCGGCGACCGAAAGACGACAGAGGCACCGAAATCATCAAACAGAACCTCTCGTCGCCGCAGCCGCAGCCACTGCGTATTCTCGTCGCCCTCCTTGGCAATTGTCCGCTCGAGCTCCTGGTTCTTAACCGCAAGCGCACGGAAGACTCGACTATCACGCAGCGCATTGCGCATGGGATACTTGCCTAACACGTCAATGGCGTACGCCCGCACCGACGGGTCGCGGCAGCTAAACGCGCTGATGAAGAGTGGCCATGTCCAGCCTGCATCCATGGCGAAGCCGCATGTCTGCCTGGACGCCATGAGGGTCTCGGCGTGCTGCGCCATCTCGCGGTACTGTGGCGTCAAGCCGCGCGCCGTGATGAGCCCAGCGTACCGCGGCATCGTGGTGTAAATGTATAGAATGAGGTACTCCATGCGGACATTGATGGCCTCGAGGTACAGCTGCCTGTTGTTCTCGGCATTCCGCACAGCGTCCAGGTACAGCGGCTCGTATGCGGCGAACCACCGCTGGATCCAGAAGCGCGAGTCGGCGACAAATGCAGACAGCTGCTCGTTCTGGCGGATACTGTTGAGCTTCATCTCGACTTCGGCCTCGCTGCGCGCGTGGGGTAGCCTGAGCTTGGCGGTTGTCATGGTTAGTAGTGGTAGCGACTTGACCATTTGTTTCTGCACAAGGCTCCAGTATGCGGCGCTTTCTTCAAAGCTGGCGAACATGGCGGGCATCTCGTCAATGTCGGTAACGTGGGTAAGTCGCGGCCGAAAGTACGGCGAGTGTTTGGAGAATGGCTGGATGTGAGGCGGCCGCGGGGGCATGCCGCTAGGAGGCCCGCCAGGGCGTCCTTGGCTGGACGGCGGTGATGTTGGCGGGTTGCTGCTGTTTGGAGAGCTTCCTCCCGTCTGCGACATGGGACTTGCTTGGCTGTCGGGACTGGGAAGACCAGTGTACTGAGGTGTGTTTGGCCCGCCTGGTGGGCTGCTTGCTTGGCTCGGAGGTGTCCGCACGTAGGAGATGGGCGGGCTGGGTATGGCTTGGGCCGGTCCGCCATTGACACCAGGCTTGTTTTGTGTGTAAAAGAACTTTTGGTACGAGCCCATGAATGATCTGGATTGCAGCTCGAGTGGTTTATAGCAGTCTAGGATTTCTTGTACCATGGCGGGCGGCGCCGCAGCAATGCGGACGAGCCCTGGTGCGATGGTGGTGCAGTTGGCTAGCTCGTTGAGCATACTGAAGCCGTGTACCATGTGTTTGAGCGCTACAGGCAGATTTCCACGCAGCGACTCAAAGCAGATGAATAAAAGCGACGACAACAATGCGGTGCGTAGGGTGTCGTTGGTTGGTGCTGCCGTAGATTGCAAGCGCATTGCCTCGCAGTAGTAGTTGAGAGCGTTCATATAGTGCCGGTTATCGGGCTCCAAGGCGCCGTGTGGCCTATTCGAAGTGGCAAGGGCTTTGCGCAGAGCACCAACAGCCATTGCACCGTATCGAAGCGGCCGCTCATCGAGAGATACCTGCGGCATGGTAGCAGCCCAGAGCTTTGCGCGCATCAAGCCGCCGCTGAGAAAGCCGATGGACAGGGACGTCCACTCGTCAAAGTAGGCGCGCTGGTCGCTATTTGTGAATCGAAGGGTATTGACATTGGGTTCTTCTAATATTAGTGGTGCCGATTTTGTGTGAATTAGTTGGCCGCCCTGCGAGGATCCGGCGTCGTGTTTGGAGTTGGGCGATGGCTCGGCATATGAGTCGCAATAGCCGCGCCATTTCATACAGTTTAAGCATGCCGGGCGAGTTTCGTCGCATTTGACGTGGCGTTTTCTAGTTTCCGTGTTAATTCATCTCATTATAGCATCAGTGTCTCTAGATCGAGGCACTTACTTGCCTAGAGAGAGGGCCAATGTTAGCAAGTTGTTCTTGATATGGGTCACGGGAGCAGCTGGATCAACTTACATGTTGCGCAGCCTGTGCGCGCACGAGATGTGCTCTTTCTGGTGTGCCGCGTCCTTGTGTCTAGGGCAAATCTAGATGTGCCAGAGCGGGCTGACGACGTTGGCTTTGGCGTCCTTTTGGCTAGGTTAGATGGGTTGCCATGCAGATGTGAGTGACCTAGCAAGGACGTACGGCTTTGGGGCTGTGGTGGCCGCGCCAACGAGAGGGATTGTGAACTGAATCTCCATCTCGTCGGTCCACAGGCGCGGCAGATTAGTGCGCAACAACTAGCAGCTAGAAAATCGAGGCATGCGAGGTGTCTAGAGTAGGTGACAAGTGGCGATGTTGCCGACGGTGGCGGGGAGGCACGGCGGAGTTCGCTGGCGACGTCGGCTATGAGAGCAAGGCGAGTGAACAACGGTGTGTGGATAGGTGTATATTGTTCTGTAGTATGGTAATTTTGTGCAGATTCTTCACCAAATGGCGCTGTTTCGTTCCAACGTCGCTAGCAAGTCAAATAAAGAAGAGTGGTGAAGCTGAGAGAGAACCAAGGTGGCCGACGACAAGATGCAGCGTTTCTCGGGGACGACCAAGAGCCCGGTGCGCGGTGTGTGCTGGTGCCGGGGGATTTTCTGTAGGGCAGCCGCCTTTGCAGCGGGGAATGCCTGCCCCACCGTGCTGTAGAGCACTAAAAGGAGAGTTTCTCCAGGCGGTCCGCTAGCGAGGGACCCATCTCTCCACCCCCTATAGAGCAGGATCAGGGACGCTAAAGCTGCAATAAACGAACAGGGAAGCGGTTATCTCTACACCGGCTGATTTGGGGACGAAAGAAGAGTCCGAGTCCGGGAGTTTGTATCCCTTGAAAAGTGACAAGTAGCCGGAAATCAACAAGAAGACCACCTGTTCATGAACAGTGTACCACCTATATGGGTACGGGTTATAGCCGCTCCCCCAGGAAAGTACTGTTTGCAATTAGCCAGCCTCGTACGTCGTTTGGGGGCTCTGTACCTACCAGGAATTTGGAATTATGCTGCACCAGAGCGACTACGCCCTTCAAATGCACATCACTGACCTGGCACTTGTTCCCGCTCCGCGGCAGGCAAAAAGCACCACCAGCAGCACCGACACCTGCAAACTAATAGCCGGCATGATGCGCACATCCAACATGCATCTAGAAGCATTCTTGCGTCTTCCATATGCCGACAGCGGATACAAGATTGTGTACCTTCACCAATCACAGCTGATCGCTCGCCCCGGTCCTCGTGGCAAACCCGGCCCGAGCTTCGCACCAATGGCTGCAAGGTCCCAGCCTAGTAATTTTCTTGTTCAGCACCGGCTTCAGCATAATTACAATGCAACCCAATCAGCGTGCCATGGTTACTCACTCTCTTTTTGAGAATAAATATGTGGTTCTCGTCTGAAGTTAGGCCCTGTAAGGTCGCCCACGGGTCCTTCGGAAATCAAGGATCCTGGGTGGGCGTGCTGCTGAACGAGACCGAAGCAATTGTAAACGCGTGCTCCAGCGGCTGGCTTCGCTCGATGGCTTCAGAGAAATCACTGGCCAGGCTAGCTGCCAAAGCCCTGCTTACAGGAGAACAGCATGGCCTGGTCAAAGCTCCTTGACATGTCTTCTGGACACAACATGGTGCAATGGCATTCCCGTTCGATGCTGACGGGCTGTGGATTCTCTGCAAGCAAGGCGGCGCCTCTCTTTGTTTGGCGTTAGGCCCGTTTCATCCGTCCTCCAGTATAAGGCAAAGACCGCTGAGAGCGTGGTCCGACGGCAAATCTCTCCGCAAACGGCAAGCTATCCTAGTTCATGAGGCCGATTATGTGACCGAAAGGCTCCGCTGATCGTCTCGTTCTCCCCGAGAAAAAAAAAACAGTTCTACGATTGGTGTAGTCGCCAAGTGATTGATGGCTTGCCTGCCAGGTGGCAGAGAGCCAGGCACAAGCAGTTGCAAACCCCAAAAAAGGCTGCGTGGCCCCCAAAAACCCAATCCCACTAAAATGGTCCAAAATTGCACCAAAAACTAAGCCCACTCCAAATTCCCCATCCCAGCACTTCTGCTAGCAAAAAAAGGGCCCACGAAAACAAAAAAAAAGGTCTCGACGGAGACAGGATTCGAACCTGCGCGCCCGAAGGCAATAGATTTCTAGTCTATCTCGATAACCACTCCGACACTCCGCCTTGCGGTGCTCAGAGCACATCGTCTTGATGGTGGGGCTCGGCGATAAAATACCTATAAAGCATTCACAAAGACGATGAGTTGGATACGACGTAAAATGAATGCTGTTAGGCACGTAGCGAGCATGTTGAGTGTCCTGGGCTACAGTTGAAGGCCTTTCTGATTTATGTCATGTCTTTTCTGAAATTTTATAGAGTGATAACATATGCAAAGTTATAGAGTTTGGTGGCGGTTAGAATACGATGGCCAAGCCCACCAAGGAAGCTTTGCGCTGTGCCCATTGTTTTAACGGTTTTCGTATGCTTAATTACCAGTAAGTGTAAAAACAGGACGCACTGGATAGAGACAGGGCAAATGGAATCAGCGGTGGCAGGCCCTTGGTCTTTTATGTGCTTGTATGGTATTGCACAGAAATATAAAAATAGGCTGAGAACCATTAACCATTCCCATTGTGAGAACTACAGCCAAGTCGCCTTATATCTGCCAGTACAATATGAAAGGTCTCGAAGACCTAAGACGGCACATGCTCGGCGTTACTCGCGGCGAGTATTGGACACAGTGTGTTTGAGAAGAAGAATCGGTTGGATCTCATGATTAATGAGACGGCCGATCAGCTTCTTGGTAAGGGGACTGACTGACAGGGCCCTGTGAGGAACACGGGGGTGGCGTTTATGCAGAGAGTGAGCGCCCATTGTCTCGAGTTTGGGTGCGGACCGACGAGACCCTACTGAGGACGGCGTCTTTTGCAGCGGGACTATTCTATACTGTGCACATGTATTTGATCTCTTGCCACACTGGCTTCATTCTTGGATTTTTTAGTCTTTGTTCTTCACGCAGTTACGAGAATCGTGGCAGACGAGTGTGGCGAAGCGACCGCGATGGCCATGGCTGCATGCTAAGCACCGCCCAATGTCCATAAATGGAAACGATGCGATGCGAGGCGTTGGCTCTGGCGGTGCGGCTGGTGCTGGGCTGCTATGCGAGGATACTAAGAGCGCCCGCCTGCCAACACGACACGGGGTGCATCAGTTTTTGCGCCGTGTTTCTGGCTGCAGCAAATAGTAAAAAAAATATTTAACCCTTGAAAAAAAATCCATACTGTATTTACATCCTTCTTTAATATGCATAGTATTTGTGCCTGAGACGGAGACGGAGAGGAAAAAGAAGTGATGGGCGTTGGCATATCCCTAGCTACGTCACCAACACGAAGCGATAGACAGAGGGCGACCAGGTGATAGTGGCCCACGTTGGCGGATCAACCACCAGACTGGGGCGAGAGCCTCGTACACCTGTAAACAAGGGAACGGTGGAGGAAATGGGCCGGTTATCCGCTGTTGAAAGAAATACAAGAATTAAAAAAAAAGAATCAATCGGGTGCCTCAGTAAAAAAAGAAAACGGACAGAAGCAATTTGTCGGCCGCCGTTACTATAGGGTTTGTCTCGTAAACCATGTTCCCCTGTTTATGCGCAGCTGACACAAGGTGCTGCTGGTGCTGGTGCTGGTGCTCGCACTGTTCTGAGCCGGCGGCCGCTAACAAAGCTGCAATTTCCAGCGCAGCGGCTGGTGGCGTCCAGGCGCAAAGACAGCGCCGCAACCACAATGACAGTTTGTGGTAATTATCGCTAGAATAAAATAAAGAGTAATTGAATCAGAATACACAAGATTATTTGAATATTTTAAAAACATATTTATACATGATACTTTGACTCTTGTTTGCTCATTTTTTTGGCAAGCAGCAAAGAGTCTATTTTTATCGTATCGCACATGTCGTTGCCCCTCTTGACCAAACGCTCGCACCCATACGCAGCACCACCCCCCGTCACTCCACCAACAAGCACCAAGCAAGCACCCGCCCACTCACTGCCTGGGTGGTTCAAGGCTGTGTGTGGCCGCCGCCCGCTGAGCGCCAACACCTGCCGTTACAGTGCTCTTGACACTGTAATCACCACCGACACTCACTAGATCCGAGACAAACACAGCCCTCTCGTGTCTGTCCACTTCCCCTTCTCTTCCCTTTTCCCTCTGCTTTGGTTCAGCGTTTGCTGCTCGTGTTTTTCTCTT
The DNA here is from genome assembly GCA_000825705.1 of [Torrubiella] hemipterigena. Lineage (NCBI taxonomy): Eukaryota > Fungi > Ascomycota > Sordariomycetes > Hypocreales > Clavicipitaceae > [Torrubiella] hemipterigena. The sequence goes on from CDHN01000002.1 coordinate 5,873,999, forward strand.
CCTTCGTTTTTCTACACGGCCTTTACGACACACAGCACGCTTCCTCGACGACACAATACAACCTGCCCGATCAGCCTGACACCTGGCTTTCTCTCCAACCAAGTCGCACTCAACGCTACTCCGCCAGCATCGTGACCCCAAAACGCCAGCTACTCACCTACCAACAAAGCCAGCCAACCAACAACCTCTTCCTCCTCCTCCAATACTACGCCTGCGTTCTTTGGTTGCAAACTTGACAACTTCACCCCAGCAAAGCAGCCGATACACAGCAGAAGAGTGACTGTTGTCCAGCAGCAGCACGTACGCCGTCTGTGGTAATAGTCGTCGCCTTCGTCAGCTGTTGTCACAGCAAACAAGACTAGAGTCAACCCTCGCTCAACCGCAAGTTTGGACGTTGGACGCTCAATCACTGCGCACCTTTGTCTCTTACTCGTCTCCCCCGATTTACTCGGATTCATAAACCCGTCTTGTTTGGAGTAGGAACCACAGTCGGCATTGCCACTTGGACCTGCTCCTCTGTGTCTTGCTTGCCTTCTACTACTACCGCGATCTCTGTCGCACCGTCCCTTCCCCTGCTTGCTCTGTTACCGCGACTCTGCCAGCCATGCAGCACTACGCAGACAATGAGCCCTACGAGAGGGAGCCTCTGGATCCCGCCACGTCCAGACGCTCCTACCATGAGGCGCCAGCTTCCAGAAGACCTGTCCCAAACTCGTACGCCCAACCACCACCACCACCCGCAGACGAGCCTCCCTACTACGACAACGCACACTACCACCAGGATCACCGCGATCACTCTCCCGCCTCTTCCAGCCCGTCTAGAGGACACGGCCAGCGATACGAGAGCCCCCGCCAAGATCCTGCCGCACCACCTCCACCACGACACGGCGACTATTCCTACCGCCGCAACTCGAGACACGAACAACAGCAACAGCACCAGCAGCAACAGCACCAGCAGCAACAGCACCAGCAGCAACAGCCATATCATCCTTCGTACGATCTTGCCACCCCCGACGTCCACTATAGCTCCGACGATATTAGCTTAAACAACCTCGACAACTACAGCCAGTCTGTCTCGAGAGACAACGGCAGCGGTTCTCTAGCCTACCACAGTCCGCGCCGTGCTTCACGTGAGGTCTATACCGACGAGTACAACCAGGGCAATCGTATCCCCCCTCCGCCGTCACGTTTACAGCATAACAGAAATTCTAGGGGAAGCAACTCCCCAAGAAACAGCAACTACTATCCTCCCATTGCCGGGTCACCTGCTGGTCACCACCGTCTGGATCGTGACTCTCGGTCATCACTTAACCCGTTTGGCGCTGCAGCTTCCTCGGCCTCGTCGCTCTCAATAGCGAGAAGCGGTCCGGCATCCATGGCGGACCCTTACGGAGAAGAAGCCTATCGGAGCTATGCCTCACTTCCGCGACACGACGACAACTTGGGTGTCGTCAACCCAGCCGAGATTGAGGATGACGGCGACGATGGCCTTCATTATGGCCGTGGCTCCCGTAGTGCCTCGCGTACGGCCTCACGTACGGCCTCGCGGCAGGGTGCCAGAGCTGGTATCGGAGCAGCTGCCGCCATTGGTGCGGCCGCTGGTGGCCGCGCTGGCTCTTCCGCATTGAACCGCGGTGTCTTTGCCCGTGATATGTCTCCTGATGGACGAAGAGATAGCTGGAATGAGAAGCCACCGCGAAGTAAAAAGTGGAAGTGGGCTATTATTGTTTTGGGCTTCGTCATTGTTGTAGGAGCCATTGTCGGAGGTGTTGTTGGCTCCGTCATTGCCGGTCGCAAGAACTCTGGCTCTGATGCCGGCTTCAACGACGACAGCAAGGGAGACTTGAACGCCAACAGCGCCGAGATTAAGTCGCTGCTGGCCACTAAGGGCCTCTATCGTGTTTTCCCCGGTGTGGACTACACACCGATGAACACGCAATACCCCGACTGCACCAAAGCCGCGCCATCGCAAAACAATGTTACTCGTGATGTTGCCATTCTGAGCCGCCTGACGAATACTATTCGCCTATACGGCACAGACTGCAACCAGACTGAGATGGTGATCCACTCGATTAAGCAACTCGGCCTCGAGAAGGACATGAAGATTTGGATGGGTGTCTGGCAAGACAATGATGCCAAGACCAACAAACGCCAGCTGGCGCAAATGTGGGATATTCTTGACAAGTACGGAGCGGATCCTTTCAAGGGCATCATTGTTGCCAACGAAATCCTGTTCCGCAAGCAAATGACCATTAGCCAGCTCAGCACACTTATGAGCAGTGTGCGCACTAACCTGACAGCAAAGGGTATGTCTCTCCCGGTAGCAACGTCCGACTTGGGCGACGACTGGGACGCGACCCTTGCAGCATCGAGCGACTACGTCATGGCCAACGTGCATCCCTTCTTCAGTGGCACAGAGGCGTCCAAGTCGGCGGCGTGGACATTAGACTTTTGGAACACGCATAACGCGATCCTACTCAAGGACAAGAGCAAGGGTATCATTGCTGAGACTGGCTGGCCCACCAAGGGCGGCCACAGCTGCGGTGAAGCGACAACCTGCGACCCTGGCGCCGTGGCCGGCATCGATGAACTGAACCGCTTCATGGCGGACTGGGTCTGTCAGTCGCTGGAGAACAACCTCAACTACTTTTGGTTTACTGCCTTTGACGAGCCGTGGAAAGTACGCTTTAACGAGCCGGGCAAGGAGTGGGAGGACCAATGGGGTATTCTCGACGTCAACCGAAATCTGAAGAAGGGAGTCAAGATTCCCGACTGTGGAGGCAAGACTGTATAAAACAGATCGAATAGAGGGAGATGATGATGTGTACTTTGCGTTTTATGCTTTTGCGATGGGAATGCCAACCTGTTGCTTGTTATGTATTTTGGCCAGTGCGGGATGGATGAAGAGAGACGATGTGAATGGTGATGATGAGCCGGCGTTTTATTCCAGTCGGTGTGTCGGTGTTTTCGTTTTTCTTTTTTGCTCATGGCCCAAAACGAAGCCAGCTGCTTCTTGTTTTTGTTTTGCTTGGTTGTTTTATATTTGCATTGCTAGAAGAAGGGAGGACATACGGGTACGTAGATATATCTATATACATATATGGGCACGGAATATACAATATTGATTACATGGTGTGCGCTAATGTCTATATGCTATGATGGTGCGTGTTGTTTCTTGGAGTCGTGCGATGCTGTGTATAGATGTGTCTCTAAATCTTTCGGTCATCTATTGTGGCTGTCTTTGAAGCTTCTCCTTTGCCTCCGTCCTGTGTGGTGAAGTCCTCCTTTTTGTTGTCTTGGGTATGTAATGTCGTGTGATTGCCCTGCTTCTCTGGCGTAGGAGCATCTTTTGGTTCTCTCTGTGTGGTTGTATCTCTGCCTTTATCGTCCTCTTTGGTACTGTTGTCCTTGGTGCTTTCGTTCTTCGTGTCGTCGCTACTTGTCGAGTCTGCCTTTCGGAAGTAGATTGTCGTGTTCAAGAACACCGTACCGCCCTTTTCCTCTGGAAAGGTTACCCTGTTATATATATTGTGAATCTGTTGTAACCGCGACGTATCGTGCTTCTTTTCCATCGATACCCTGTGCTGTGTTAGCCTTTTGTGCGCTATTGTTCAACGTCTCCGCCATAAGAGAACGTACGTATCCCAGACATCAGCGTCTGTTCCTACAAAGATACCCGGGAGAGACTTCTCCAAGGCGGCGGCGTAGATGGGCCGGTAGAGATGTATGCCGTAGAGCAAGGTATTTGGTGTGATGGCGTGAAAGGCCTCTGGTGACGGGAGGATGGTATGTGAGAGATGAGTTTTGAGGAATGTTTCGTCGTTGGGGGTAAGGACTGGTTCTTGTGTAATGCGTATGATTTTTTTATCGAGGAGAGATTCTGGTCCGTGGTTAGCATGGAGCCTATGTGAAGAAAGTCGGGCTGGATGTCAAGCACCTAAATGAGAGACTATGGTTTCAAAGGCAAGCACCTGTAAATGGGCGCTGCGCTTCGCCTGCCAGCTTCCATCTGCAGGATCAAATGTGCCTGCGCCGAGACAAATAGCGTCCTGGATAGTAACGGGAGCGTCACTAGTCGCTGCGAATTGCTTGTCGAGTAGAGCTATCAGGGCTTCGCGAGATGTCGAGGTCTCCCATTGTGTTTGGAGGGATTTATGCTGGCGGGCAATTTCATCGACAGACAGAAAGGGCCCTGTGGTTCGGCATGACGGCGTGCTATCAGGGTCTGGTGAATCAGATGTCTTTAGTGACGTAGATGGTGATGATGATGATGAGGTGGGGGGACGGGTGTGGCGACGGCGCCCAGATTTCGCCGTGACTTTTATCCACTCGTCCGTCATGTCTGCGGAGAATAGGCGGACAAGATACACACAAGCAGAAGAAGATGCTGTGCTGTCGCGTTTTTCACAATGGTGGTGGCTCGTGATGGTGACAGTTGACTGCAGGCTGGGATATTTTTCTGTGCGGGCGGACCGGTGGGGGGTTCCACTTTTGCCGGAGCGGAAGAGGGGAGGAGTCCCCCGGGCGGCGGGCGGCGGAGGAGCGATTCGACGGGAGTAGGATCAAGTGTGAATGAGATGATAATTATACTGTGTTGTGATTTATAGAGTTGTCTGTTAAAATTGGATGTAGGCGTGTGCAGAAAGCCACCCAAAAGACGAGATGGAGGTTGGGTACCAGAGAGCTGGGACACCACCACCACCATCATCATATTTACTATCAGTCTGCATATGGTGCACCTCACGTGGCTGTAGATGAGTGTTGGATATGCGATAACATAGAGGGGAATGGTTATTCCCCGATGGCCGTCTATGAATACGGCGTTTTGCATGATGAGACCGTGTGCCACACACTCTTACACAAGACACCCGCTCAGCCGGCCATCTGGTCTCCTTACTCCCGCCACAAAGGACAGTATGTGGTTAGGCAGTTGGCCTCTATTTCTTCTCTTTCCGCTGCTAACCCACTCTGACTTTTACCTGTGAGCCCCTTACTGGTCATGGTGGTACGTCCGAGGTGGTGGCACGGCGCCGATGCAGCACCGAGTGGGCAATTTCCACTGCCGTCCGTGTGGCCGAGAGGAAGCTCATCATTGAAGTCAAAACGAGTCAGGTGGCTGTCTTGCATTGGCTTTACATGAGGCATGTATTTTTACAATTAGACATGGTCACCACTCTCCGGCCCATCCGCGTGTCCCTCCCGTGCTTGGTGCATTGCTTACAAGGACCACGCTAACAAAATTACTGTACCAACGGTTGGTTGACAAACTATATCGATAGAGTTCCCCACAAACGTTAGCGATCTAGGTAGCTCTCCACTCGGACCAGAGGCCGCCTGGGATGATGGATGTTAGAGAGTTCATCACATCTTGCCACAGGGTTCTTGGAAAGCAGTTACAAGATAAAAAAGGTATTAATGCCTGTAATTCCTGCCATTATTCCCTCGAATGGAACATTTACCGGCTTGTCTACAGCTAGAGTTTGGTGGCGACATCAAACATAGTACATAGCCGTTGTCCCAAACAGGCATCGCTAGCCGCATTCCCTTTTTTTTCTTGTTCCTCCCAGCCGACGCCACCGCATACAAGAAAGCCTGTACAAGCTGCTGCAGCTCCAACCCCGCACTAATTCTTGTGTTGACCTGTTTTCCCGTCTTGCCTCAAAAAGCCAGACGTGTCCGTTGAGGTGCGCAGATGCATTAGGTTGGCCACAAGGGGGAGGGGGCGCCCAATTGCTGCCCTGCCTTTTGTCCGGGGCTTTCCAGCACAATTGGAGAGAGGATGGGTTTGGACTAGAAGGATATAGCTAGATCGGCTTGTAGCGCTGTGGGCACACTCCATATGCAATGAGCGCAGGCTGCCATTCTCGGCGTGCGGGGGGCTGTCTTTGTCGTACCCTTTCTTTTGCTGCAGCTATTCATCCTACTGGTGGTGGTAGTACAGCCTATATAAAAGCTAGCTTTCTCCGCACACGACACCGTCCTACATTTTCTTCCCCCTTTCTCCGTGCCTCTTGTCTTCTCTCTTCATACACATTTGGCTTATTATTTATACCACGTTTTATAACAACAACATATAACCATGGCTACCGCAGACGTCGCCCCCACGGTCCAGTGGATGGAGGGATCCGTCAATCTGCCGCTGGTCGAGTATCCCGCCAACAGCTCGTCACTGGATCCCCAGCAGACGGCCGAGGCGGCCATCAAGCGCTTCAACGAGGCCCTAGATAAAAAGGACTACGACGGCCTCTCCAATCAGTTCCTTGCCAACGGCTACTGGCGCGACCATCTGGCGCTGACGTGGGAGTTTCATACCACGCAAACACCGGCCAAGATTGCCGAGTTCCTCAAGAATGCCGCCACCACCAAGGACGGCTTCCGTATTCTCAAACTAACCATTGACGAATCCGCGCCTACGAGAAAGCCAGCACTAGTCAAGGTGGACGGCAATGGCACGATTGATGTCGTCCAGTTCTACTTTACCTTTGACGGCGTCGTGGGTACCGGAGAGGGTCTTGCTCGTGTGGCTGTGGATGGCACCGACTTTAAGATTTATACACTCTACACACTATTGACCTCGCTCAAGGGCTACGAGGAGCCGCTCCATGGTAGACGGCCAGCTGGTGTAGATCACGGCCAGCACCCCGGCCGCAAGAACTGGCTAGAGAAGCGCATCGACTCGATCAATTTTGAAGATGGCACCGAGCCCGCCGTTCTAATTGTTGGTATGTTTTTCTATTTTCATTTTGTGTCATTATATAAGAAGATGATGTGCTAACACGCAATTTACAGGAGCTGGCCAGGCTGGTCTCACCGTCGCGGCACGCCTCAAAATGCTCAATGTACCCACGCTGGCCATTGACAAGAATGAACGTGTAGGTGACTCATGGCGTAACCGTTACCATCAACTGGTCCTGCATGATCCCGTGTGGTACGACCACCTACCGTACCTCAACTTCCCGCCCATGTGGCCCGTCTTCTCGCCCAAGGACAAGATTGGCGGGCTGTTTGAGGCGTACGCGCAGCTCATGGAGCTCAACATCTGGATGCGGTCCACGCTCGTGCACACGCACTGGGACGACAACAAGCAGCGCTGGAACGTGGTCATCAAGCGCACCAAGGACGACGGCGAGATTGAGGTCCGCACCTTTCACCCGCGCCATATTATCCAGGCCACGGGCCACTCGGGCAAAAAGGCCATGCCCAACATCCAAGGCATTGACGGCTTCAAGGGCCACCTGCTCTGCCACTCGTCCGAATTCCCTGGTGCCCGTAAGGACGGCCAGGGTAAAAAGGCTATTGTGGTGGGCTGCTGCAACTCGGGACACGACATTGCGCACAATTACCAGGAAAGTGGTTACGATGTGACTATTGTGCAGCGCTCCTCGACCCATGTCGTCTCGTCCAAGGCCATTACAGACATTGCCCTCAAAGGCGTGTACTCGGAGGATGGGCCGCCTGTGGATGATGCCGATCTGATTATCCACGGTATGCCCAATGCGCTACTCAAGACAATCCAGGTGCAAGTTGGCGCTATCCAGCGCGACTACGACCGCGAGCTGCTCGACGGCCTGACCAAGGCGGGCTTCAAGCTCGACGACGGACCTGACGGCTCGGGCTTGTTCTTTAAGTACTTCCAGCGCGGTGGCGGCTACTACATTGACGTGGGAGCATCTAAACTAATTGCAGACGGCAAGATCAAGGTCAAACAGGGCCAGCAGATTGCCGAGGTGCTGCCTAATGGGCTCAAGTTTGCCGATGGCGATGTTATCGAGGCCGACGAGATTATCTTTGCGACGGGCTACGAGAACATGCGCACGCAGGCACGCATCATGTTTGGCGACGATGTTGCGGACAAGTGTAAGGATGTCTGGGGCATGAATGAGGAGGGCGAGTGGCGCACCATCTGGCAGGATAGTGGACATCCGGGCTTTTGGTTCCATGGTGGTAATATGGCGCTGTGCCGGTTCTATTCGAGGCTTGTTGCGCTGCAGATTAAGGGGCAGGAGGAGGGGTTGTATAAGCGTGGCGAGAAGTGATTCGAAGGGGTGATGATGATTTGCTGGTTAAATTTTGTATGTTTCTTTTTTATGATGTTAATTGGAATATGTTTTGCGTTGTCTGTCACTTGATGTTCACCTTGGTCTGTGTGTGGTATTATAGGCGTGACGGGTAGGCGGCAGCAATAGGCAGCTCTACTGATAATATTTATGTCTATTTGAATTGTAACCGTCTTTACACACATGTTGTAGTATTACTGCTATTTCCAGGTGATTTATTTTCCTTCTTCAACATACAGTATCCTGCGCCATATTCACTCCCCAGCGTGGCGTATAAGTGATCGGAGTAGCCATCACCACTACTACCATCCTACTAAGACTACTAGCCGCCATGCCGAATTACCCGCTTCCCTCAAAACATGGCAATTTGCACCGTTTCATCTCTTTTTTGCTTCTCGCTTATCCGGCATCTTTTCTCCCGCACCTTCGTAGTCTGTACTTTGTACTTTGTAGTATCGAGAGGAGTAACACCGCCTTCTGATTGGCCGCCACCCACCGCTGCAGACTCCACCACACTACAGAGGCCGGCGCTTAACTGTTTGCCCGCGCAGCCAATCACAGCGGCCATGCGGGGGATGAGGTCCCTGTAACCCAGCCTCACCCGCTGTGCCGTGTCGCTGTGATTGGCCGTGACCGCTGTAGCAGTCCCCGCCCGGGTTGAAGAATGCCCCCATTTTCAGCGAAGAGAGCAAGCTGGCACAATACTGTATGCACTGTAAACTTGCTGTGTACTCTACTGTACAGTGCTGTAACTAGCTGCTTTATGGGTGGTGTGCCCACTCTGCATTGTGCGTTAGCGTCGCACCGGGCGCCTAAGCTGCTCTTCTCACTCGCTGCCCGCCCACTCATTCACTCCAGCCCAACTAAATACACCACCACGCCCCCCTCTCACCAGGCCGCCTCTTCTGGCCCCCGAGATCTTTTTTTCTTTCTCTTTTCATTATCGTCTGTGACATCCCCAAGAAGCTCGGAAATATCATCTTTGTGATTGTACATTTCCATCAGCGATCGCAGTGTGGCCTCACCGTTTGCCCGTGTACTTAGCTCAACTTGACCAGGCGCCAAAAAAGCTCTGAACCCCAAGTACAAACACCATCACCACTCTCTCCTCCTCCTCTTTTTCTTCACGACAACCGACAAATACACCGCAACTATGCAGATTCAAGTGCTCCTTGCTCTGGCCCTCGCCGCCATTGTCCACGCCCACACCGTCATCACCTACCCCGGCTGGAGAGGCAACTCGCTCATCACCAACGAGACCTTTCCCTACGGCATGCAGTGGATGTATCCTTGTACGTCTTTTTTCCCTTCTCTTTATCACCAAGATACTAACCTTTTGACTCAGGCGGCGGCATCGGCACGACCAAAAACAGAACATACTGGCCCACGTCCGGCGGCACCGTCGCCTTCCAGCCCGGCTGGTTCCGCGGCCACTCCCTTGCCAACATCCAGGTCAACCTAGGCTTCGGCACCGACGGCCCTGACAATGGCCCCCAGAACATGTCCAACCCCATGGTCAAGCTCTTCCAGATCATCGGCCCTACCAACAACCCGTACCCGGGCACCGTCTGCCTCACGCAGGTCCCTCTACCCGTCAACGCGAGCGTCAAGCCTGGTGATCTCGCCACCATCCAGATTGTCGAGCACGCCCAGCACGGCGCTGCTCTCTACTCTGTACGTTTCTTTTCGTGCTCTGGGAGACAAGTAACTAACACACCTGGCTTAACAGTGCGTCGACATCATCTTTGCCGAGCCCGGCGACAAGCGCATCGCAGAGGTCAACGAGACAAACTGCTTTAACTCGACCCAGATCGGCTTCGGCGATGTCTACACCATTACCACAAAGGATTCTGGCTCCAACAAGTACGTCACCTCCGCCGCTGAGGCTACACTCCAGCGCGCGGGTTGGTTCGGCGTTGTTCCTCTCATGGCTGCCGTCTCGTGGCTGTTGCTGTAAACAGGCAGACAGTCTGCGCTGTGGGAACAGACCACAAGCACGTAGAGCAGAGGGTGGCAGAGCAGAGGCTAGTTTGGGTGGATTTGACCCTTTATTTAAAATGGCGTTTCTGGGAGTTTTTACATACGGCGGTTTTACGCTCTTTTAGTGGACGGGATGGGACGGCGTCTCATCTTTATCTAGTTATTTCTGTACTCTTTTCGTGTGCATATACAGACACACACTCATATATACCTTGCGATATAACCAAGCACTTGTAAATATCAACTACATGCTCAAAGTAATTGGCCAAAGATCAAAAAATGGAAATCTATAGTGTTTTATTCGTCGCTATTGCTAAAATGCTTTTACGCAATGAGTGTCTTGCACTCGTCCGCTACGCCCTTTACCCGCTCCTCGTCGCTCTTCGTTCCCGCACCATTAACCAGCCCATACATACCCTCAATAGTAGCAGCCTCGGCCTTGGATGCTGTAAGTACAGTTCCAAGCGCCACCAGACCGCGGTAGAGAATCTCAGAGTCGTTCTGGTCCCGCAAAACTGCACCAGCAAGCAGCAATAGGCGACGGCGCTGCTCCGGTGACAACAGCTTCTCCTTGTGCACCAAAACCGACAGGTTAATCGCCGCTGTAGTAATAGCAATTAGCACGTTGCGGTTAAACTTGCCAATTGCTTCGCTACCATCTACTCCCAAGGTGCGCTCCAAAAACGCCAGGACCTTGTTCACGTTGCTGCTGATCAGGCTGCGGCCATCAGCAGACGCAAACAAGTTGGCAATAGTTCGGCATCCCATCATGACAGCATTCTCGTTGGGCGCTTCCTCAGATGGTAAGCTGCTCTGGATGGCAATGTCAAGCAACGAGTTGCCTTCTGCGTCGACAAACTTGGCGGCTGTGTGGTAGCGTGCCAGGCACCGCAGCACGTCCAAACCAGCAAGTCTATCACCATACGGCCACTCCGTCACGATTTTGACGGCTACTGAGACAGAATCTGCTGAAACAGCACCAGATGACTGTAGCGATGCCTTGAGAGACTGTAGCGCTGCCTCTTGTCCAGGGTTCAGCGCAGTATCCTTTCGGCCGGATGAAATCATGGTCTTGTTAACGTTGGAAATCTTGTTGAAAATGGCTACTAAAAGTTAGCACTGGGTGAGCATAGATGAGAGTTAGTTAAGACGTACCGTCGAGCTTGGCGGCAGTAATACTGAGGTATTCCGTCTGGGGGAGCACCTTTGGTATCTGCTGCTGTTGCTGCGTATCCTCCCCAGGTCTGTACCGCGACTCGGTTCCGTAGGGATCAGCTTCAGCCTGACCAGACTGTTGGCCTAGCGTGGCACCTTGTGTATTCTGCGTAATAAAGTTGGCAACATTGTCGAGGTAGGTGAGAGGAAGTTCATTATCGTTTAGGAACTTGGTCGCGCGTTCGTATGGGTTCTCGGATAGGTTGTAAGGAAGCTTCAGCGGTGGCTTGCCGTCTTCGATATCAACGTCAAAGACGTAGTCGTATGACTTGCCTTGATATTCCACCTTCTTGCCTGTGCTACCGACAGCATCAACAACAGTACCAACATTAATCCACTGCTGCTGACCCATGGACCACTGATGCGCGGTGATGTTGCCATTATCCTCCTTAATCATCTGTACCTGACCCTCCTTGGTGCCAGACTTGTTTTGTAGAAACTCTGGTCCAGGGAGCTTTTCCTTGTTGATGCTGCCGACTTGCTGTTGCGGAATGGAGGAAGCCTTGACCGACTCCTCGAATTCTTTAAGTGTCTCGGCATCTGCATATTGGTCTTGGTGGCGGGTAAATACACGGGCAATTCCATCACTAGCACCAGTAACAATGTTGCCTGTTTTTGGGTTGACAGCCACTGTCCATACAGAAATGGCCGGATGTGTGATGGTCTGGACGCAGTCCTTGCCCTTCCAGATACGCACCGTTCGGTCTTCACCGGCGCTGGCAATTTCTCCACTAGGGAGATAAGCTAGAGAGTAGACAAAGCTCTCATGTCCATGCAGCTCGGCAACCTGCTGCCCGTTCAATTTCCACAGGCGAATGGTACCGTCATTGCTGGCGCTTGCAATCTGAGCTCCAGTGGGGTGGTTGGGACCCATGCGGCACAGCGCGCGAACAACATCCGGTGTGTGAATCGTAGCCGTCGGAGTGACTTCACCGCCAGAAGCTTTTGTTAGGTCGAAGACACGAATGCTCTTGTCGGCACAACCGGTAATAACGGTTGTGGCATCGAGAGCCAAAACAGCCCAAACCGACACACCCTCGTGACCAGTTAGCGTGAATTCTGTCTCCCAGATAGCGAGGTTCCAGACACGGGCTTGTCCATCCCATCCTCCAGATACTAGGTATTTGCCGTCGGGCGAGACGTCGAGGGTGCAGACGTTGTGAGCGTGGCCGACCAACAGGCGTTCGGCATTGTCGCTAGAGCTGCTTTTCGGGGACTTGACTTCAATAATTGTGTCCTTTCCGCCAGCAGCTACCAAGCCATCGGGGCTGTTTTGGTTCGGAGGGATGAATGTGACGGAGTTGACGTATTCTGAGCCTCTGCTGAGAAGGGAGGCTTCAAACGTAGGCGGGGTAGGCTTGGATTGACGCCAAATTCGCACTGAATAGTCTCGAGAGGCTGTAATGATGGTATTTGATGATGGGTAGCTCACAGCACGAACCTAAAAGACATTAGAAGCTGGGCATATACCACAAGTCACGGTCCATGCTTACGTCTGCTTCGTGGCCTAGAAGCTGTGCCGAGAGCTTGTATTCGCTCATGATGGCAATAGAGAGTGGTAATTGTACGACAAAAACAGCGTCTTCGATGTTTGAAAGGAATCTAGAGAAGCGATTGGGGCTTGTAGGAACCGCAGCGGGTGCGAATGTGGTGGGAAGTGGTAACCGTGGCAAACTGCGGAAAGATGGATGATGATGGAAGCTGGCAGAGAGCTGCTACTCCGCGATCGCCACCAGCAACAGAGTAACCACAGTTGCGCAACCCGGAGGGGCACACTGGAGACCGCTAAAAGCCCACTGGAGCTCGGTCCTTGTGGGGAGCCAATGTCTGCTGTTGCGTGGCTCTGTGGTTTGTATATTTGTCTTAATAAATCAAAATAGTGAGAAATCAAATCTTCTCAGCTGTAATCATTTTAAGAATAAAATTAAAATAATTTATTGTCATGTACAGAGGGTCTCCGCGGCGTAAAACCAACTCCGCCTCGGCTTCTTACAGAGCGTGCTTAGGCGCTGGCACCGATGCACAATGGCGGGGTGCGTGGGAGGGGAGGGGCAAACGGACGCCCAGCCAGGCCAGGCAGGCTGTGACGACCGGCAGAATTTCGCCTCCTGCTTTTGGCCACCAGCACCAAGCACCAGCAGTAGCACCACCTCTGCACTTTGCGACGCAGAGTCATGCACCGCTTCCCAAACCCGGCATCTCCCTCTCCCCTTTGATTGCCTGTGTTTGTCCAGCGTGTTGTGGTGGGTAGAGTTTGAACATTGCATCCAAGACGAGAATTTGCTTTTCCCCTCTTTTACGACAGAACCCTGCTCAACCCGCACCCGTCTTGCAAGATTTCCCAAGGAGGGGAACATAGCACACAACAAGGCAGCAACTCTGCTTGGCCTACGCCTCTACTACTGACATCTCTCAGTCCTCTAGACTGTGTGCAACGACTCCTTAACGACCGTTACGACCAGCATACACTTTTGACGCAAGTCATTTACCGTTTCTCGATAGACAGCGATCGTATACACCGCCCAGAATACCTCTTCACCACACTGCATTTTCCATCATGGCTGCCGAAGGCCGTCAATATGTCCCTCTGACCTGTCACGGACACTCCCGACCTGTACCACATATTAGTTTCTCTTACTTGGAAAAGGAGGACACATATTATCTCATTTCTGCCTGCAAAGATGGCAACCCGATGCTTCGCGATGGCATCACGGGCGACTGGATCGGCACATTCATTGGCCACAAGGGCGCTGTCTGGCAGGCTCGCCTGAGCCCAGACGCCTCTAACGCTGCTACCGCGGCTGCCGACTTTTCTGCCAAGATCTGGGACACCCATACCGGCGAGCTTCTGTATACCCTTCAGCATGACCACATTGTCCGCGCTGTTGCCTACCCGCCCGACAACTCGGATCTTGTGGCAACCGGAGGCATGGAAAAAAAGCTTCGCATTTTCGACCTTTCGGAGCTTGCTGCAGCAAGCCCTGGAGCCGACGTCACAATTCCATCCTCTGCTGGCTTTGAAATTGGCGAAGGCATCCACCAGAGCTCCATCAAGTTTATCTGCTGGACCCCAGACCCTAATGTTCTTGTAACAGCTTCCGATAAGACGATTCGATGGCTCGATTTGCCCACGCGAACATGCATTCACCAGGAAGTTTTGGATGGAGAAATCCGCTCTTGCGAAGTTGTATCGCTTTCCCCCACGGTGGCATCCTCAACAGACATTGGCGGAGGTAAACCAGTCCTTGCCGTTTCTGCTGGCAAGACTGTGTATTTCTGGGGTGGACCTCAGTCGCTGGACAGCCTTAAGCGAATTACGCTCCCGTATTCCATCGCCAGTGTTGCGCTGGATCTCAAGGGACGCAAGCTTGTGGTTGGCGAGGAGCCTGGTACATGGGCAAAGGTGATTCGCTACGACGACGAGACGGAAATCGATACCCACAAAGGACACCATGGCCCTATTTGGTCTATTGCCTTTTCGCCAGACGGCAAACTGTATGCCACCGGATCAGAGGACGGCACGATTAAACTTTGGAAGAATTGTGACGGATTCTACGGCTTGTGGAGGGGAGGTGGTGCGGAACGCTCCGGAGAATAGAGAGACTCTGAGTATAGCAACACGACTCTCTTTGGTATGTGGTCAAGCTCGTCTGACTGGAAAGACCACAAGTCCAGTTTGTTTTCTATCACAGATGGGGAGATGGACCTCTTGGGGGACGACTATGGCGGGCTAGTGATGCATGAAGATAGAGCTGATCAGCGAGAGGCGTAGCATGGCTTGCCATGGATAGGGGGGTGGAAGCCTTATAGGCAGCAAAGCCACACGATACGGCCACGCCGCGCGAAGCAAATGTATATTTACCAATGGCAACTAGGCGAAGAGTAATAGTATGTAGTCCATGTTGGTAGCGTTATTGTTGTTCTAATGTGATACCATTTCATTGCAGACAAGAGAGGTGGTTTAGCATGCGCAGCCTTTTAGCGCGCAAATTGAATTTACACGAATATGCCATTACATATACCACTCTATGTATGTCTATTGTGAAATCCCAGGCAAAATGTAATTATGATTTGATAGCAGATGGCAGTGTTGGGAAGCTGACAATTCGTACTGTGGCTCTTCTGGCGCTGTCAGTGTTTGAGTCACGAGCTGAACAGCCACACACCAGATTCAGCCGATTGCGACTCTCTGCATAACCCGATAACTTTGACCTGGTATTCTAATACTATTTATCGTTATAATCATATACACTTGATCTAATTGAATATCCCGAAAATATGGACAAAATCACTCTCTATTCATCGCCAATCTCTGACTGCTCTGCCCGCCTGCGCATAGCTTTGGCACTGAAGAAAATCCCGTATCAGCTAATTGATATTTTTTTGAAGAAAGCACAGAATAGGGAAACTCAATACGCATCCCTTAACCCAGCGGCTACAGTGCCGACTCTAGTTGTATCGTTTAAGGACCGTGACCCGGTTATTCTTACTCAGTCCATTGCTGCACTGGAATATCTGGACGAGGCTTTCCCGAACACGTATCAATTACTACCTACACTAAGCAACCCAGACACACGTGCTGCCGTGCGGTCTCTCGTGGGTATTATAGCTACGGATATCCACCCACTTACAACGCATCGAGTGGGTAAAGAGATATCTGCTAGATTTCCCGCTGGTGATGCTCTAGCGGCTAGTGGTACGGCTACCCTTGAATGGGATCTTCATTGGATCACCCGAGGGCTTGAGATATACGAGGCGGCTATTACGCAGACAGCTGGGAAATATAGCGTTGGGTCCCAAGTCACACAAGCAGATGTGTGTTTATTGCCTGAACTGTGGACGGCAGAAAGGATCGGTGTAGATCTGAACAACTTTCCTACGGTATGCCAGGTATACGAGGCGCTGTGTGAGCTTCCCGAGATCCAATCAGTTGGGTATAATCCTGCGCAGGAGTTGAATTAGTTTAGTTGTCCCTCATATTGACAAAAACCTTTTGCCTGAGAACTGTTTTTCTTTTACGGCATGTGAATCTCGAATCCTGGTTTTCACAAGACATTTTGGGGGCGTTGGGGGTGCCAAGTGCTGCCTAGCGTCCTAACCAGATCTGGTGTGTGGCCTAGCGTGGATGAGTCAGCGAGTCCATTTACACGAAGTACGCAGGATGTACAGCGAGTGCCCCCGCGCCCGTGACGGTAAAAGGACAGTTTGTTATTTTTCTATCTGCAAAGTTTAATGCCTTGCAATCAAATCTACCAGAAAACCCAACCTTTTATTTTAATGCATGTGGCCCTTCTCCTCAATGCAAAACCACACTGTTTCTGGCGAGGTGCACTTACACACGAGGAAGGTGGTTAGCGCCTTTCCCCTTCTGGCTACAGGGCAACCCCACTAAACCCTGTTGGGCAACGCTGGCGTCGCCACTCGAGAGGCCGCCCTGCCCTACGGCCAATAGCGTGGTAGCGGGGAAGCTGGTGGTGACGACAATGGCCTAGGCTGCCCGTTTTGCCTCGAACGGCCGCCTGACGAACCATTTTCTCGATGCAAAAAAAAAAGGTGGTGGCCGTTTTTCTTCTCCAATCGATGCCGCCTTGGCGTTCAGCTCCCAGGTATATAAAGACCCCTTCCCCCTCCTCGTTTTTTCCAAGATCTCCTTCTCGACATCGCTCATCCATTGAATTCTCTTTGCCTTGCACAATTCAGAGCTACACTGTCTAGCTACAGCTGCCTACCATAACTTGCTACCGTAACTTGCTACCTAATCCCACGAACCTACCCACTGCCTACGACAGCTGCGACCACTACGACAATACGATCTTAATACCTTTCCCCTTCCTCATACAATTCTACCACAATATAATACAAAACACATCTACAACATGTGGAACAGCTCTGCATCCTACGACTATAACCAGGGCGCCAGACTCATTGTCCCTGGCCGTCGAGCCCTCGTCTTGAAAGGCGTCTCTGCACACACAACAATTGTCTCGTCGACATCGCGGACAGTCTTGAAGCAGACCTTCTCCAATCCTACCGATGAATCCTTCAAAGAGGCTACCTACGTGTTTCCCCTCTTTGACGGCATCTCCATTGTCTCGTACTCAGCCACCATTGGCAGCCGCGTGATCAAGGGTACCGTCAAGGAAAAGGAAGCAGCCCGAAAGGCCTTTGATGCAGCTGCCGCAAAGGGCGAAAAGGCCGGCTTGCTCGAGCACTCCATTGACGCCAAGGATGTATTCACAACAACAATGGCCAACATTGGCCCGGGCGAGGATGTCGTCGTGGAGATTGTCTTCCTCGGCGAGCTGAAGCACGATGCTGAGGCAGATGGTCTTCGTTTGACCTTCCCAACACACATTGCTCCCCGATATGGCGAGACCAGTGTCATACTGGTCTCCAATGTCCAACCGCAAAACCCCACGCTCGACTTTACAGTGGATGTCGACGCTGGCGCTGGTGCCACTATCAAGAGTGTGCAGTCGCCTTCCCACCCCGTCTCTGTTAGCGTGGGAACCACCTCGGCTGCCCCCAATGCAGACCCTAGCTTGCAAAGAGCACATGCAACATTCTCTGTCAAGAACAATGCGCTCGACAAGGACTTGATTATTCAGGTCTGTGCCAGCAATATTGGAGATCCCTGGGCCGTTGTCGAGGAGCACCCATCTATCCCTAACCGCCGCGCGCTCATGGCTACCTTGGTGCCCCGATTCAATCTTCCGGTCGAAACACCAGAAATTGTCTTTGTCTGTGATCGCAGTGGCAGCATGGGCGACGGCCGCAGAATCCCCAACATGATTTCTGCCCTCCAAGTTTTCCTCAAGTCGCTACCGGTTGGTGCGCTCTTCAACATCTGCAGCTTCGGTAGCCACCATTCCTCACTGTGGGAGAAGTCTCAGCCCTACAACCAGCAGACGCTGGAGGAAGCCACCAAGCACATCAAGACCTTTGCGGCCGATTTTGGTGGTACGGAGATGCTCGAGCCTGTCAAAGCCAAGATTGACGAGCGCAACAAGGAACGAAACTTGGAGCTATTCTTGCTTACCGACGGCGATATTTGGCGACAAGAAGAGCTCTGCGAGTTAATTTCAAAGAGTGTCAAAGACAGTAATAACGCCATCCGCGTCTTTACCCTCGGTATTGGTTCTAGCGTCAGCCATGCTCTTATTGAGGGCGTCGCAAGAGCCGGCCAAGGCTTCTCGCAAACGGTTGCAGACGACGAAAAGATGAGCAAAAAGGTGGTACGAATGCTCAAGGCTGCCTTGACTGCTCACATTAACGACTATTCGCTCGATATTAGATACGAAAAGGCCGACGATGACGAGTTTGAGTTGATTGAAAAAGTCAACGATGTCCTGGTCCTGGATGATGCTGCCACGTCTGAAGCCACTACCAAGGTTGAAGAAACGACCCCTGCTCCTAAGCCTACCATTTCCCTACACGACAAGTCTGTCTCCAATGAGGACTTGGAGATGAAGGACCACGACTCGACGCCCCTCCCTGTTACAAAGGCGCCTGCCTATCTACAGGCTCCCTACCACATCCCCGCCCTGTACCCGTTTGTGCGAACCTCTGTCTATGTGCTACTGCCTGAAGAAAATACACAGCGCCAGCCAAAGTCTGTCGTCCTCAAGGGCACTTCACCCTATGGACCCCTCGAGTTGGAAATCCCCGTCTCTCGACTTGCAGAAAAGGGCACTACCATTCACCAGCTCGCAGCTCGCAAAGCTACACTGGAGCTCGAGGAGGGCAAGGGCTGGGTCTACGAGGCCAAGGACGCTGATGGCAAGACGCTTGTCGACACATATCCTATGAAGTTCCAGGATATTGCAAAGGCCGCCGCTGTCAAGCTCGGTGTGGAGTATCAGGTGAGCAACAAGTGGTGCTCGTTTGTCGCGCTTGAGGACGATACAGCCACGACGCTATCTGAAGACGCGATAGCCGAAGAGGCCAAGAAGCAAGAGAGGGAATACTCGATGGCCCAACCGGTGGCGAAGAGAAGTAGAATGGCTATGTCACTGGCTATGCCAATGTCTGCTGCCTCTTCCAGGCCCGTGAAACAGATGGCCGCTTCATATGCTGCTGTACCCGATGCAGCCTTGGGAATGCCAATGTCTGCTAGCTTTTGTGCAGCACCACTACCACCACCACCACCCGCGATGCCATCGTACGGAATGTCTCATGCTCCTCCACCAGGAGGGCTAATGTCAAAGTCGATATCCGCGACATACATACCGACTGGCCAGGACATGTACGGGGAGGGCGTTAGCATACAGGATGAGCCTATGGCAGCCTGCGATGAGGAAGAGGATGATGATGGCGCCGTTTTGGCTTCATCAACATTTGGCAAAAATCTCTCCTCTTATCAACCTTCTGGAAACATTCCGACCAACCCCTACGCGGTGGAATCTCTAGTTGATACTGCCGATATTTCAAGCGGGTCACCGGCAGAGGATTTGGCAGCGGCACAGTCCTTTGATGGATTCTGGACGTTTGACAAGCTGCTTGCCAAACTCACAGGCGTCAGCCTCGAAGACGCCAAGTCCAAGATTGGATTGACCACTGTAGCAGCTGGTGAGGAAGACAAGGTGTATGCTACGCTGCTTGCTGTGGCATACTTGGAGGCCAAGTGCAAGGAGGATGAGGAGGTTTGGGAACTGTTTGTAGCCAAGGCCAAGACTTGGTTGAAGGGAATGCTTGCTGGCGATGCGCTGGCCGAGGCTGAGAAGAAGGCTCTGCAGCTTGTCTAATTCCTTTGGCCTGAATATATATAATACATACTGGATGACATCTATCTATAATACTACTTATTTTTTTCTTCTTGGAATTATGCCATCTTATCGCAGCAACACCGTGAATACCATCAATCCGTCGTGAATACACCCTCTATTAACACCATGAATCTCTGCGCCGAGCTGTCAAATCGACCAACGTGCTTTTTCCATCTGAACTAGCGCCACCAAAACGCCCAAGAAGCACATCCGCGTCGTCGACTCAGATGCAACGTAGCCACCACCAAGAACCACCATGCGCTACAGCGACCCTTGAACCCCCACAAAGCGGTTCTTCACGGGCGAGCATGGCTTGCAAAGTGCGCTGTAATTAGAAACTGTTGTCGAGTCAGCAGCCCTGCCTGTTCTGGCTAGGCGTCCATCCACTATAATCTACCACTTTTCCTCTTTCTGCACTTTTTTTAAGGGTCTAACTGCCTTTGATCTAACCCGTACTGTACAGTACCTCGGCGCAAGGCCCCCGAAGAGCAGCATCCCGCTAACTACCTACGGTATTGTTACATGCTACTATAGCGTGGCTTGCCCAATTAATTTAGATGATTACCATGCCTCCGCGCGATGATGCCAATTTATCAAAACGTTCCCTGCCCGTTTATCGGCCCTCGCCTGGCGCTCTGATAGGTGGAATTTCTCTTTTCCAGCGCTTCCTGTCCCCCAAACACGCCACCAAACCCCAGCCGCTGAAGAACACAGAAATAGAGATCCTTGCAGGGCGCTGTAACCAAACCTAACCTTCTTTTTCCCAGGTGGGGGTTTTTAGGCAGGCTAGCCAGCGCGGGGGATGGTCGCGAGCCGGCACGCCGCCGCCACTACGGGCTTGGTGCTAAGCTGCGGTATCCGCACGCTGTAGCGTCCCCGCTCCTGCCCCCCAACTGCACCAACAATAGCGCTGTAGAGGTTTTAGTTCAGCTGATTTTAGCGCCGTTTTTGCTGTTGTCAAGGCGGCTCGTGCAGGCATTACGAAGTAGTTAGTTATTTGGTGCTTTTGCTCTCCACCAACGCCGCTGTGCGTCGGGCGTGCGTCTGGCACTCTGGGGTAACATTTGCCCCCCAGCGCCGGGTCCGCCAGCTGCGCCAGGTGGCCCAGGTGTTGGTTGGTTGATGGTGGATGCTAAATAGTACCGGCCGAGTCCCCTTAGCTTCGTTTTTTCTCACTTCCTTCTTCTCTTTTCATTTTCCTTCTTCACTGACTGGTAGCTTGCCACTGTCGGACTACCTTTTGCTACAAATTGGCGGCGCTGTGATTATTGCATATTTTATTTTGCCTACTCTGTGATCCTGCTTCCGTCTCATCTACTACTTTTCGCCCACCATGGCGGAGCCGTCACCCAAAGCCAACCTCGAACCAACAACCACACACGACAATGGCGAATCGGCGTCCAAGCCCTTTGCAGAAAATGCTGCGGAGCTTGCTGATGCCTTTCGCATCGAGCATAGCATGACCTTTAGGGAATCTCTGAAGCTCTATCCCAAGGCCATCTTCTGGTCGGCCTATGTCTCGATAGGCGTCATCATGCTGGCCTTTGATCCCCAGCTCATTGGCAACTTGTACGGAACGCCACAGTTCAAGAAGGATTTCGGACATTTGTTCGATGGAAAAGTACGGCACACACCAATCGCTTTCCTTATTGGCACCCGCGAACATATCTTGCTAACGTCTTGCGCAGTACAACATCCCCGCCCAGTGGCAGACGGCTCTCTCCATGGGTAACCCCGTCGGCCAGACTCTCGGCGCCCTGTTTGCCGCCTACCCAATGGACTACTTCGGCCGAAAGATTACATTTGCTGTGCTTGTTGTCGCCACTGCTGCTGTCGTCTTCTTGCAATTCTTCGCTGGCTCCATTGAAGTGCTTCTTGCTGGCGAGCTCCTGGCTGGTCTCGTCCTTGGCCAGTTCGCAGTCATGGCGCCCGCCTATGCTTCAGAAGTCTGCCCTACAGCGCTTCGTGGTCACCTCACTTCTTTTGTCAACCTTTGCTTCGTCATTGGTCAGCTTCTTGCCAACGGTGTCACGGCCGGTACCTCCCAGCGCGACGACCACTGGGCCTACAAGATTCCCTTTGCGCTGCAATGGTTCTGGATTCTCGTCCTGATCCCCGGATTGGCCTTCATCCCCGAAAGCCCCTGGTGGTATGTCCGTAAGGGCAAGCTTCAAGAGGCCCAGCACTCGCTGAACCGTCTTGCGTCACCTAAAATCAACACAGCTGGCTCACTCGCCTTCATCCGCGAGACTGACAGACTCGAGAAGGAAATGGAGGCCGGTAGCACCTACAAGGACTGCTTCAACAAGGTAAACCGCCGCCGAACCGAAATCTCCATTGGTGTATATAGCATTCAGGTCCTCAGCGGCATCTACTTGATCAACTTTGGCACTGTATTCTTCCAGGAGGCTGGCCTTGCCGATGACCAAGCCTTCAACATGAGTGTAGGCTTCCTGGCTGTCGGCTTCATGGGCACCCTCGTATCATGGGCGCTCATGGTTCGCTTCGGTCGTCGCACTCTCTACGTCTGGGGCCTGGCCATGCTGGCCTTCCTCCAGATCCTCATTGGTATCCTGGATTGTATCCCCGGCCGTCCCAAGGGCGCCATTTGGACCGAGTCGGTGCTGATGCTTGTCTGGAACTTCTTCTACGACATTTCCATTGGCCCAATTTGCTTCGTCCTTCTTGCAGAGTGTTCTGCCACGCGTGTGCGCTCCAAGACGATTGCCGCCGCCACAGCCGTCCAGGGCTGCCTTGGCATCATCATGACGGTCGCGATTCCGTATCTCATCAACGCAGAAGAGGCCAACTTGCAGGGCAAGCTTGGTTTCTTTTTCGGCGGCCTGGCTGTTATATGCTGGGTCTGGGCATACTACCGCGTGCCCGAGACACAGGGCCGCACATATGAGGATCTCGATATCCTCTTTGATCGCAATGTTCCTGCGCGCCAGTTCAAAGACTACCAGATCGAAGATTCACACCAGTAGTCGTAAATAGCTTCGTTTTTCACGTTTTGTCGTCGTCTGACCTTTTTGGACTATTCTCTAGCGTTGCAGCATCGCCATTATTATACTACTACAGAATACTTTTTTTAACGGGCGCCGTGCGCCCTCTGAATATACCATAACCCGTCTGTGTCAGCATCATCTACCAAACCTCGCACCCGTTTATTTATACGTGTTTGCCGTGTTGCCGAAGCCACATGGCTATCCTGTCATCATCCGCTGCGCCAGGCACGGAGTCCGGACAAGTCGGCACTGAGTAGCGCAGTCTCCCGTCATCATGGCCCCCGTCGATCGCCTCCCACGCACCACCAAGCCTCGTTAATCAAGGATCGGAGTTGGCGTCGCTGACCCACTGTCGTCTCACCAATCTTTCAACGCCATTGTTACTATTGCCCAGGCTAGCGACGTGCGCGTGCAGATTTTGTATGCGCCTAGAACACGTGCGGAAAACTACCCATCCACGCAGGGCTTATCCCACGCTATTCTGTAAAGTCGCAGAATTTGCCTAAAAAGGAAACCAGTGTTCTCGCTCTGCCAAGTTTGTTTTCATGGTTGAATCCGCCAAAAGCTGACTCGAGGCTTGTGGGACGGGTTTCGGTCCCAACGACCCGCCCTAACAGCTGCATATAAGCTAACTAGCCTACAAGGGTCTCATCAGCTCGAGATGACGGACCTTGGAATTGGCCTTGCTGTGCATTGCTTATTTAAATAACGTGCCCAGTATTTGTCTGCCTTCCCCGGATCTCGATTCGCGGTTACGCACCTCTGTCACCTCCTCTCACTAACCATGGCTCGCCTCGCTGTCGCCGTCACGGCGCTACTTGCTGCGTCTGGTACTGTCGACGCCTCTCCTGCTTCGCTGAGATGCAAGGCTCACCCGTCATGCCGCTGGCCGCCACAGCAAGAATGGGAGCTCTTTAACAAGACCGTTCAGGGCCATCTTCTTGCGCCTCCTCCTCCTGCTGGCGTCTGCCACACCAACCAAAAGACTTACAACGCCGACCAATGCGCTGCCGTTACCAAAGAATGGCCCGACATGAACTTTCACATTGAGAACCCCGTCTCTCTCTTCATGAACCAGTTCAACAACGACACTTGTCTGCCTGACCCCAAGGCTCCTTGCAGCGATGCTGGTTACCCCAGCCGCGTAGTCGACGCAAGAAGCGTCAAGGACGTTGAGGCCGCTGTTAGATTTGGTAAGTATCATAAGTAAATATCCTAGTAGATGGAATCCTCCTTACTCATAGTTATCTGTAGCTCGCACCAATGCTCTCCGTCTCATTGTCAAGTCTACCGGCCACGACTACCAGGGCCGTTCCAGCGCCCCAGGCGCTTTGTCCGTCTGGGTTCACCATCTCGACTCCATCAACTACCGCCCTGGCCCTTTCAAACTCTCCGGCTCGGGCCGCTCCATTGACGGAAACGTTGTTGTTGTTGGCGGTGGTGCCCAGATGGGTAACATTGCCAATGTCCTCAGCAAGGTCAACCAGACAATTGTTAGCGGTCAGGCTTTGACCGTCTCGGTCGGCGGATACATCACCGGCGGTGGCCACTCTGCACTGAGTCCCAAGTTTGGCATGGCTGCTGACAACGTTGTCGAGATGCAAGTTGTCTTGCCTACGGGTGAGACCGTCATGGCCAACCAGGACACGAACAAGGACATCTACTGGGCTGTTCTCGGTGTAAGCTGCTATCCATTCACTCTACTACAAACACTTTACTAACAGAAGTAACAGGGCGGCGGCTCAACATTCGGTGTCGTTACCGAGTACGTCATCAAGACGCACCCCTCGCCCAAGATCTTCGGCATCAGCCTTATCCTCTTCATGCTCCAGAAGAACGACACCATTGCCTCCGAAGTCCTCGGTAGCTTCTCCTCCTTCATCCCCGACATGATGGATGCCGGTCTCGCCGGCTACATGGTCCTCGGCGCCGGTCTCGACAGCCCAAGCCCGTACCTCCCTCCTTCTATAGACGGTTTCGAGGGACAGCTAGCCCTCTTCGACAAGGGCGAGGCGGAATGGAACGCCATCATCAGGCCCTTCAACGAGACGCTCAATACCCGCTTCAAGGGCCAGGCTAAGCTCATCGCAATTACCCAGGAGTACAACTCCTACAACGACTGGCTTCAGGTCGTCGCAGACAGAAACCCTGCTGGTGTCAATGCCTGGATGGCCTCTCGCCTCCTGGACAAGGAAGCCCTTAGCAACCAGGAAGTCATGGGCAAGACTCTATGGAGTGCCGGATCGAACCCCGATGCCTCGTCTGTCTTCTTCTTCCTCGTTGGCGGTAAGGGCGTCGCGGCTAACAAGGGCCTCAACGCTGTCAACCCGGCCTGGCGCAGCGCCTACGTACACACAAGTAAGTCCACCACTAGCAAAAAGAGACATCTCAATATGCTAATCAAATGAACCTAGTTACTGTGTCTGGATTTGCTCCGCTCAACGAGACGGCTGCCAAACACTCTGCCGATGTTGTTGACTCCCTCTACCAGCCTCTTCGGGATCTCACACCCAACGGCGGCGCCTACATCAACGAGGCCTTCCACTTTGAGAAGAACTGGCAAAAGACATTTTGGGGTGACAACTACGATCGCCTACTGCAAATTAAGCGTCGCGTTGACCCCGACGACGTCTTCTGGTGTGCGCCGTGCGTTGGTAATGAGCGTTGGCAGCAGGACAAGACGGGCAAGCTTTGCCGTGTATAAATGACAAGACAACACATTAGAACTTTTGGGTATATATAATCACTTCTTTTTATTGCATTAAATTCATCAAATCTATCATCCGCCTCTTTTCGTTCGTGTTGCGCGCGCCGACCGCTTGCCTGGCCGAGCCGTATATATCGGCCGTCAAAAGTCCGGACAGCCTAGTAACATATATACGACACGCAAGTTGAATTCTATGGGTATGGGGTTTTGAGGGGTTTTCCGGTTTTGCTCTTCTCTATAATATATCCCGAAATCCGACCAATCTTTGCTGCTGCTGCTATGCTAGTGCGGATAAAACCACTTTACTCGAGCTCGATGGTGCCGGGGGGCTTGGAGGTGATGTCGTAGACGACACGGCAGACGCTGTTTTATCATCAGGTTAGTCCATATTGCCGAGATGCGATAGTGGTGGTGAACGTACCCGTGAACCTCGTTAACGATGCGGTTCATGACGCGCTGGAGGAACTCCCAGGGGAAGTTGAAGGCCTCGGCAGTCATGAAGTCGGTGGTGGTGACGGCGCGGAGAACGACAATGAAGCCGTAGACGCGCTTGTCGCCCATAACACCGACGGCGCGGCTGGGGTCGACGGCGGCGTAGGCCTGGGAGATGGAGTCGTAGAGACCAGCCTTGCGGATCTCGGAGATGAAGATGTCGTCGGCCTGGCGGGCAATCTCGACCTTTTCGGGGGTGACTTCGCCGAGAATACGGACAGCGATACCGGCTAAGACGATGTTAGTACGGAGGGTAGGTTTAAAGTGGTGGAAAGCAAATGCTTACGGCCAGGGAAGGGGTGCTGCGAAGAGCGGTTAGCAATTTGGTATCACTTGGTTGGTAGTAAGTTTACTCACTCTCATGACAAGCTCCTCAGCAATGCCGAGGGCACGTCCCAGCTCGCGGACCTCATCCTTGTAAAGGCTGCGGAGGGGCTCAATAAGCTTGAGGCCAGCGCCGTTCTGCATGCGCTCGGGAAGACCACCACTAAATAGAATCATTAGGTAATGTGTCTAGCAAGACGACGATAAAAGCACGTACACGTTGTGGTGAGTCTTGATGGTAGCAGAGGGGCCCTTGAAGGACAGACTCTCAATGACATCGGGGTAGAGGGTTCCCCTGCAAGAGTTAGTATACGGATAGTTGGCTTTTGGTGTGGATGGACCAAAACGTACTGAAGGAAGAACTCAATCTTGCCGGCGCGGTCAGAGCCAGCGGCAGCCTTCTCAATCTTCTCAGCCTCGGCTTCGAAGATATCGATGAACTTGCCACCAATGAACTTGCGCTTCTTCTCGGGTTCCTCAATGCCCTTGAGGCCGTCGAGGAATTCCTTGGAGGCGTCAACAACAGTCAAGTTGATACCAAGGTGCTTAGTAAGGGTCTCGTGGACGCGGGCGGCTTCGTTGAGGCGCATGACACCGTCTAGCAAGATTGTTAGTCATTGACAGGCGTGTAAAAGCAGGCAAGGGACATACTATCGACGAGGACGGCCCAGAAGCGGTCACCAATGGCCTCCTTCATGAGCTTAGCGGCAACGGTAGAGTCAACACCACCACTGACGGCACCGAGAACCTGACCCTTCTCGCCAACGAGGGCGCGGATGCGGGCAACCTCCTCCTCGAGGAAAGCAGCCATGGTCCAGTTCTGCTTGCAGGCGCAGATGCCAATGGCAAAGTTCTCGAGGAGCTTGAGGCCGTTCTCGGAGTGGGTGACCTCGGGATGGAACTGGAGACCGTAGATGGACTTTTCGGAGTGGGCAATGGCGGCGTATTCAGAGTTGTCAGAGGTAGCAACGGTGTGGAAGCCCTCGGGGAGAGCGCCAAGCTTGTCGCCGTGGCTCATCCAGACGCGCATGGAGTCCTCGATGCCCTGGAAGAGGCGGTCGACGTGGCCATCAACCTTTTGGGCCTTGAGCACGGCGTGGCCGTACTCGCGGTGGGTGCCAGCAATGACGTTCTTGGGGTCGATGCGGTAGGCAAGCTCCTGCATACCGTCTGTGTTGTTATGTTAGTATAACGTTCGTTAGAAGATCGAGTGGACGGGTCGAGGGGTTACGAACAGCAAATGCCGAGAATAGGGACGTCTATGCGCAAATGTTAGTTGGTATGTTGATGCGCAGGTTCCAGACTAGGCTGTAGACTGACTGAGGTCAAAGACGGCGGGGTCAACGTGAGGGCTGCCCTCCTCGTAGACGGAGTAAGGTCCACCGGAGAGAATGATACCCTTGGGCTTGAAGTCAAGATCGGCAATCTTGGTGGTGCAGGGAAGCATCTCGGAGAAGACATTGAGTTCTCTGAGGCGGCGCGTGATGCTGGTTGGGTGTTAGTAGAGGACGTGGTATGGTTGATTTCGGTATAAGGAATCGAGTAATCGAGGAGGCTTCGAGGGGTATAAACATACAGATGGGTGTACTGGGAACTACAGAGGGAATTGTTAGCTTGCATTGTCCCGTACCAGAATTGTCACCAAAATGAGGGCAACATACCCAAAATCCAGAGTAAGGATGGTGTCAAAGGCCTTGTGAGGCGCGCTGGCAGGAGCAGACATGATGGGCGAGGCTGAAAAAGAGCAGCTTTTAAGAAATGATCAGTCGAAGAAGCAAAAAGTCGAAGAAAAGCGATTTGCCCGCCAAGATGACAACTCGGAAACCTCGAGCAGCGTTTTTCCCTGCGGCTTAAGAAAAAAAAAGTTTATCGCGGGGTGCCGATGAGTCAGCTGGCGACAATGAGGGGCAGTAGTGCTGCAATAGGCAAGAGGGGGGCACCTTGTAGCGGGCAGGGCGCGGCCAGCGGTGCCTGAAGCCGGCGGTAGCCCCGCTGGAGCGGCCGGTCGCTGTACCTGCGCTGTTAGTGGGTTTTCGTAGGGCGTTTACAGCGGTGGTTTACAGTGTGCAGCATGTAAGTCTAGATGCAAAGCCTCATAAATTGGCGAAGATTTATAGATGGAATAAAATAAATAAAAAAATACTAGGTAATGATTCAGAGGCTTAATTGAGTTTCTCTGCCTTTGCATTGCCTGTCTTCTTCGGTGGCTGTGGTTGCGCACACAACCCATCGAATCGTACACAATCAACGTCTTTTCTCGATGTCCATCCCCCGCACCATGCTTCTTTAATGAGGTTAAAGCTCTCATTGATCTATTTCTAATTTCCTAACTCAGAAGCTCTCAACAAAGATTATATCATATAAAGTATCCATTTCATCGACCGCCGTTGCGATGTAGGGTAACCCCCGCAGAGTGGGGGTCAGCGCCCCAAGTAACGTGCCAGCTGTTTATTCCAGGTCTTCTCATAGAAACCTTTTAAAATATCCCCAAAATTAAAAAAAAAATGGATCGTTTGTTTCCTGCAACCGTTATGGGTCTCCATAACAATGTTATAGTGTATTGTCTCTCCGCTCCCCATTACCGCTTGGCTGGCTTGTCACTGTCCCTCTGAACCCCACGTCACTACCCCACCACTGATATATTCGTCTACACCCCCAACACTCTCTCCTCTCCCTCTTCCCTTCACAATTCTTCTTCTTTCAACCAAAGGATATATCGTCATGCCTAGCCTTGAAGAGAGAAAGAGAGTCGGACAGGTATGTAAAACTCTCCCCATATGCTATAATCATAGGCTAACAACACCAGCTCTTTGCTGTAGGCTTTCACGGCCACGTCGTCGATGACAACATTACATCGCTGATTCGAGACTACGGTGTCGGCGCGATTGTTTTATTCAAGAGAAACGTCAAGGATGCTACTCAGTTCCAAGACCTCTGCATTGGCCTGCAGCAGGTGGCCAAGGACGCCGGTCATGAACAACCCCTCTTTATTGGCATTGACCAAGAAAACGGCCTTGTCACGCGCATTTCGCCTCCTGTGGCTTCTCAACAACCTGGTCCCATGGCATTGGGTGCATCTGGATCTCTCGAATCGGCATATGAAGTGGCCAAGGCGACGGGCGAAATGCTGCAGTTCTTTGGCATCAACATGAACTATGCTCCTGTGGGAGACATCAACTCGGAGCCTTTGAATCCGGTGATCGGTGTTCGCAGCCCTGGCGATGATCCGCAAAAGGTTGCCGAATTTGCATCTGCTTGTGCTCGCGGAATGAGAGAAACCAGAGTTGCCCCTTGCATCAAGCACTTCCCGGGGCACGGCGACACCGCTGTGGACTCTCACATTGGCCTGCCTGTTATACCCAAGACACGAGAAGAAATGGATAATGTTGAGCTGGTACCTTTCCGTCATGCAGCTTCAGAAGGAATTGAGATGATGATGACAGCGCACATCTCTATGCCAAAGCTAACAAATTCGGATAAGCCAGCCACTCTCTCACCCGAGGTGATGTCTCTTCTCCGAAACGATCTCGGCTTTCAGGGTGTTATAATGACGGACTGTCTTGAGATGGATGGAATCAGAGCTACATACGGAACAGTCGAGGGCGCATTGATGGCATTCCAGGCTGGCGTAGACAATGTCATGATTTGCCACACCTACGATGTACAGACTGCTGCAGTGGATCGAATCTGCGACGCTATTCAAAAGAACGAAATCACATCGAATCGCATCGACGAGTCTCTCCAGCGTCTCGCAGCACTAAAGTCAAAGTTTACCAACTGGGAGGACGCGCTCAAGCGACGCAGCCACGAGGAATTGGCCGACATTAATGCCCGCGGCTTTGCCGTAGCCAGGAACGTCTATGCCGATGCGGCCACTATTGTCCGTGCTACGACAGACCTTATCCCGCTTTCAACAACAGCCAAGACTATTTTCCTGTCTCCTGGCCGTAATATACCGGTGGGCGGTGGAGCTGTTACCGGAGACACGGATCAGCCAACTCGAGTGCCATGGATTTCCAACGAGTTTGTGGAAAGAATCAAGGCATACTCCCCAGACCTTGAGAATATTCAATTTACAGAAGAGCCTCTGACCAGCGAACAATGGAAAGCCATTGAGAATGCGGACATAGTCATTTTCGCAACGCGAAATGCCAAAGAGGCAGTGTACCAGCGAGATTTGGGAATGCAATTGGCGCAGCGAAGAAGCGGCAAGCCTGTCGTTGCGATTGCCACATGCAACCCGTACGACTTTTTGGAAGACAAGGAGATTGAAAACTATGTTGCAGTATATGAACCTACCGTAGAGGCATTCTCTGCTGCTATTGATATCTTGTACGGCAAGAAGACGGCTAGGGGCAAACTCCCCGTGGCAGGAGGAATTTAGGATTCAGCATTATCTGTCAAAATCTGTAGCTTGAATTATCCTCATATCTATCTACTATTTCTGCTACTGATAGGGCTTAAAGAACATGGACATGTCCATCATAAAGGCATCTTCCAGCATATTGAAATCAAAATCAGGAAACGTCATGGCCGTCAGACTCTCAATGGCACTCTGTTCACTGCGAATCGTATCCAGCTTTTTTTGAAGATATCCCCGGATTGTTTGCAAGTTGGCGTGCACCCATTCCATCATGGCCTCTCGCGGGTCTCTGCCTTTTTGCGTCGCCCGGATTTGGATGAGCATGGTAGAGAGCAGGCCATACCTCTTTAAACTGGGTCGTCCAATCTTCATTAGTGGCAACGACTGGTCGCATATGTGCTGTAGAATGTCTAGGACAGGCTGCTGCGTGAGGCACAATATTTCATTGGTCATGGAGTCCTGTTCCTCGAGCTGCGTAAAGATCTCCAAGACAATGGTCGCAATAAAGTACAGACTAAGAGGTCCTTTTAATGGCCCAGTGACTGTGACAAACATGCGACAGATGTCGTTCATTTTGTCCCTCTCTAAGTCCATGTCTTTGCCATATTGTACGACAGCAAGAGCAGCATCCATACAAAGCTTGCGGGAGATAGAGAATCGCATGTCGTTACGAGCCTGGATAACAAATGGCCGGTGGAGGATGATGATTTGCCGCTGTAGCAGCACACTAATAAAGTCTCGCTGAAATTGGCTCACTTGCAGGAGTGCCTTGTCTGATGGACCAAGTTTATCGAAAATGGACGATATATTGGAAAAGGCATTCCGCACCTCTTGAGAGAGCTCGATTGCTGTGGCGTGGTCTTGCGGTGCCATAAAGTCTTGAAGAATGTTGGTTATTCGTAGCCGAAGTGGAAAAGAGGCAAGGAGGGCACGTTGAACAGAGGAATCAGTATGGATCCCATCTGGTATTTCCTGCGGTAATGATTTCATGTCAACGGATAGATCAGCGTCGTTATAGTTGGGAGGAGTCTTTGTATCGTAGAGCAAGGGCCCAATTGGGGACGCTGACGCTTGATCGATTGTGTACTGTAGCTGCAACTCCATCACGGTGGCCCAAAGACGGCGGCGCATCACAATTTCAAAGGGCGAAGGCGATAGAAATTGCTCTGGGTCTCGGTGTAAACCCGCACCAGAGGCCATCTGCGTGAGTGTACCGATAAACGTCCACGAGTTTCCGATTGGCGTCATCTGCCGCGCGAGCTGGATAAGACATGCGAGCTGGACATCTTTGATGTCACTAGAAACTTTTCGATGAAGGGATGTCAGACGCCATTCTGCAGCAATGACCCACGACTTGGCTGCCACCAGCAGTCTAAACTTTTCCTGCTCGCTGTCAAGAAACGTGACGCCAATGGCAAGCACCATGAGCAGCGTCATGTCAAATATGGAATCCTTCGCGAGAGCAGCACCTTGCCAGAAGGATTCATACTCTTGCTGAAACGTAGGGATATGGAGAATCCTGTATATTGGCTCGCATGTCCTCAAGTATCCCGCCACCAGCTTATCGCAGACGTCTCTTGCGGGAATCGTGCCGAGAACATCAGGGACGGGTTCGACGAGCACCGGTATCTCGGCTGCCTTGATAATCTTTCGCATCTTGTTAAACTCGTCGCGGATGCAGGGAAAGTCCACATTAGGTGTTGATATTGACATGTTGACTTCTACCTCCCTATTCTCCAACCCATTGGCAGTAAACTGTGAGCTCATGTTAGTTTCGGACACAACAACGTTTTATACATCAGAGGAGAACATACTTCATTTAACGTCAACATGAAATGATTCGGACCGAACAACTTTGTCTTCTCGTCCGACACACGCAACTTGGGCGTCACTTGCGGAACGGAAGCTGCCGCCGTCATAGAAGACGTCGACGCAACCGTGGATGACGGAGACGGCTGAGACGGCGCAGGTGTGCGGCTTTCAATCTGTGCAAGACGATGCTTCAAGTCGTCCACTGTTCTTTGCAGTTTCTCATTTAAAGCAGATGTCGCCGGCGGTGTCCTCGACGGAACCGCATAACTGGCGCCCTCGAGCGATGAAAGCCGCGATTGAACTTCTTCAAGAGCAGCAGCGACGCCGCTGTCCACATTGACACTTTCCAGACGATGTCCATGGTTTCGTTTGACGTAGGGCTCATAGGAACATTGAAGAGGAGCTCTGGCCTTGAGACACTGCGAACATGGCTCCCCAAGGTCGCATTTTATCTTGCGGTTGCGGCAGGGTGTGCAGCTCTTTGCTGGGCGGCGACGCCTTCTCGGGGTCGGCCTTTCGGGCTCAGCCGGTAAATGCATAGTGATAGAATATAAGGGAGAGAGGGAATGATGCAAAAGAAATACGGCAAATGCAGGAAATATCCGAGGACCGGTGGTGTTTTATAAAGTGAAGGGGTGACGAGGCTGGCCAAGTTCGGGAAACTGGAGAAATTGCCGAAGTTTTTGCTGGTCAAAGTTCGGGGAATTCAGCCATAACCCCGCTTACGCCCGAATTTGCCGAACTAGGCTTACACGCTACGAGGCTACGCATCCAAACTGACTGCAACATACGTAATAAACATGAGCTCTTAATTTGTCATTTAGAATAGAATTCAATTAAAATTCTACAGATATATATATCTACTACACATTCTACAGCTTGCATCATTCATGCTTCATCATCAACATCGACAACATCGACAACATCGACAGCATCGACAACATCAACATCATCACCATCACCATCCCACGTCATCTCTTTACTCTCGCTTATACACCCTTTGGCCCTCAAACCACGTCTCTTGCACAACACCCTCCACCAACTCATCCTTGGTCAACTCCAAATCGCAAACAATAAAATCAGCCTTGAGCCCCGGCGCCAGTCGACCAGTCCACTCATCAGAGAAGCACGAGTACGCCGAGCCGTGGGTTGCACCAACAACCGCTTGGCACACCGTCAATGCAAACTCCGGGTTCACCACGGTCCCCAAATCGCGCTCGCGGAAAGACTTGCGCGTAGTTCCCACGTATAGATTTGGCAGTGGCTCATGCGGCGCGGTAGGCGCATCAGAACCCAATGCAATGCGGGCGCCATTGTCCACAAACTCGCGATACGCAAAGGCTCGCTTGCACCGGCGAGCACCCAGAAGTCTCGGCCATGCGCGCAGGATAGCAGGGTCAGAATGCACAGGCTGAATAGAAGCAGTGATGCCCAGCTTTCCGAGTCGCTTGGCGTCTTCCTCTGATGCAAGCTCCAAGTGCTCAATGCGGGGACGGCGGGACGCATCCGTGTTCTTCTCGAGTACGTCAATGGCCATCTGGATGGTGCGGTCGCCAATGGCATGTAGCGCAACCTGAAGACCGTATGAATGCGCGCGAGCAACGACTGGATGTAGCACTTCTTCGTCCCAGATAGGATCTGGGTTGACGTTGGTTGTGTACGGCTCTCGCAGCGAGGCTGTGCAGGCGTCAATAATACCATCGCAGATGACCTTGATGCCCACGATGCGGCAATCCGGTGTAGTGTCCTTGTTGTACTTGGCAGCGAGCTCTGCAGCGCGGTCCACCTGCTTCAGGACATTCTCAAGGCTAGGATCAGGCTTCATCAGCCAGTAGGCAGAGAGGCGCATGCCACCAAGTCCCTCGGCATTGCGCAGAGCAAGTAGCGGTTCCCAGATATCCTCATCCATGGCCAT
This sequence comes from [Torrubiella] hemipterigena, assembly GCA_000825705.1. NCBI lineage: Eukaryota > Fungi > Ascomycota > Sordariomycetes > Hypocreales > Clavicipitaceae > [Torrubiella] hemipterigena. Next base: position 5,908,637 of record CDHN01000002.1, read on the forward strand.
GTCCACCATGCCCGTGTATCCGACCGAGTTGAATTCTTTCACGGCAGCGCGGTACGACGCCATCTTTTCCTCCTTGGAAGCTACCTGTGCGCAGAATGGCCAGATGATCTGGAACACGGCACTCTCGTTAAAGACGCCGTTGGGCTCGCCTGCGCTATCTCGCTGGATTGTGCCACCCGCTGGATCGGGTGTGTCTTTGTCAATCTTCATGAGGTCGCAAATCTCCTTGAGGCCAGCCGTATTGCACCATGTCGTGTGCATATCCTTGGTGTCGACAAAGATGGGCCGAGGGTCCACGTCGTCCAGCAGAGTGGCATCTACACCTTCTGGTGTCATGGAGTGCATCCATCCCTTGCAGAAGATGCGGCGCGCATGAGGATCAGCTTCGGCACGCTCTTTGATGGCCTGTCGGATATCCTCGAGCGACGTGCACTTGTCCAGGACAACCTTTTGAATACCCTGGCCGAGTTGTAGAATGTGTAGGTGTCCGTCGATGAAACCAGGCAAGACTGTTCTTCCGGCCAAGTCTTTGGTTTCGGCGCCAGCAGCAATGGCCGCCTTGATCTGCTCGTCGCCTTGTTCTCCGACATGAGTAATAATACCGTCCTTGATAACTATGGAGGACGCCAGCTTAGGCGTCTCCGTTAGCGCATCGGGATCAGATACGTAGACTTTGCCATTACCAAGCACCAAGTGAGCCGGCTGAGACTGGGAATCGGGCTGGGCCATTTTTAGATTCATGATTAATTCCTTAGTATCCTGAGATATATGCTCTTTTGTTAAGTGTAAACGTTGCGAGCTCTAATCTGCCGGCGGGGGGAAGACTGCCGACTTCGCTGAAAAGCGGGCCGGACAGCGGCCGAAGCGCCGACCTGTCAATCGACAAGTCCGGGGTAAACGCCGAAGGAGCAATTGCCATACTAACAAAAGAAGAAACACATAAAAATAAGGGCTGCATAATAAGAATAGCTAAAACCCGTATTCCTTTTACTTGGATATTCAGCGCATGCATTTAGCCGATGCCCCTTTCTGGCGTCTAACCTGCGTGTAAGTGCAACCTCCTGCAGGAGTCGCGCATGAGGCACAGCCTGATTCCTCACACTCTATCAATTACTAATTTGGTATATCATGTCACCAATTTCTACCAAGTGCAAAGTACCCCGCATTATCACAGGACCTCCGAACGTGGATATAAAACCGACCAAGTTTAATCCGCCATGGCCACTTTCAAAATCGCAGGGTGTACTGTATTAGATGCAAGCCAAATAAGCTATATAAATGGCCTAGCATGCTGGTAGCAATACATGTGGAGAATTATTCGACCTCAAGACAAAGAAAAAGAGTTCATACTCGAGTGTCTCGCAAAGAGACTTCCAATGCGACTACTGGGCGACAGAGATCGAACACGCCATGTCAAAGCTGTTGACTTTGCAACTGGGCAAGTAGTTGGCTATATCAGATGGACATTCCCTAAAGGATTTCTTGATAATCAGCCAGACGAGTTAAAATGGTTATCAGCTCAAGTTCCGAATGTTACTAAACAAGAATTAGAAGCATTCGAAGCTATAGAAAATGCGACCTGGTGGGAAATACGAGACGATTTAGCTCCACTGGAAGATATCATCCACACTGAGAGAGAACGTCTTATTGAGTCAAACGTCTATGCTGGTTTGTTAATTTTGTCAAGTATTTATTTTTATTTTATTAACACGTCTTAGATCTTGACTTGATGGCTGTCCATCCCGACTTTCAACGAAAGGGGATTGCGACTGCACTTATACAGGACGGAATAGAGCACATTAAAAAGCTAAACCTCTCAGTATTTGTACAGGCTTGGTCAGGAGGGCGAGAGGTATATGCGAAGGCTGGGTTTCAAGAAATTGGCCGATGTATTCAGGATGACACGGCGTATGGTGGTGAAGGTCCATATCACACCTATTTTATGACGTATAATTAACTAAGACAAGCTAAATAGAATTGAGTTGGAGTCTATTTGACTAGATCAAGCTATTATGGCTTATAAATTCGATTTGATTGGGATTTTGATGTATTTTACTATTCTGGCCAAGCTCCTTGCGCCCTTGCCTAGCCTCGCCGGTTATATTATCAACGATTCACAACAGCCTCTAGGTATAGAAAAAGCAAGTACTAATAAAAACTAACTATTAAAAAAGCTGGGAAAGAAGACTGTATAATAAATTCGTTGGCTTGTAACCGAGGAGCTGAGTACTCCTGCCAATGCAGTGATCCGATTGGTGGAATAACACCCTCCACTTACGATAGCGCGACAAGCAGATCAGGACTATTAATTTGGATAATTACTATAAGGAACCTCTTTGTCGAGTGCTTGTCGGTTTCTTCAACTTCATCATTGCCACAAGAAACCATGAAGTCAAGCATTGCACTCGTCCTTGGCGCTCTGGCAGCCACTGCTACCGCCATCCCAACCCAACAGCATCAGCCAACTCCCGACACAGTTGTTATACAAGGATGGCGCCTCGAGGCCGCAAAGGCCAAGATTGCCCACGGTGACGAGACTTACACCAAGGCCCTCGGCCATCTCACAGCACAGGCGGATTCCTGGCTCGGTCAGGGCCCGTGGACCGTCACATCCAAGGACAAGGCGCCCCCGTCTGGCGACAAGCACGACTACGCATCGCAAGCTCCTTACTACTGGCCCAACCCCAACACGACCGATGGATGCCCGTACATCAACCGCGACGGCGAGCGCAACCCCGAAGTCGACAAGTACACGGACCGTCTGGGCGTTGGAAAAATGTTCAATTCGTCATATGTGCTATCTCTGGCGTGGTACTACACTGAAAAGGAGGAATATGCCATGCATGCCGTGGATATCCTCCGCACATGGTTCGTCACACCCGAGACAGCTATGAACCCGAACCTGAACCATGCGCAAATCATTCCATGCGCCAATACAGGTCGCGCTATTGGCATCATCGACTTTAGCCAGGAATACACAAACGTCCTTGACGCCGTGTCCATCTTGTCGACGTCGCCCAAGTCGGGATGGACTGAGGCCGATGACGCTGCCTTCCGTGACTGGAACAAGCGCTTCCTCACGTGGCTGACAGAATCCAAGTTCGGTCTGGAGGAAGCTAAACAGTCCAACAACCACGGCACCTTTGCCAACATGCAAGTCTCTGCTATCGCATTGTTCCTCGGCAACGAAACACTAGCCAAGTCTACCGTTGAAAAGGCCAAGACGTTTATCAAGAACCAGATATCCGCCGACGGGTTCCAGCCCCAGGAGACAAAGCGTACGCGCAGCTGGCACTACACGCATTTCAACTTGGGTGCACATCTTCGCTGGGCTCTCATTGCGGACAAGGTGGATGTCGACCTGTTTCACTACAAGGGTCCCAAGGGGCAGAGCCTCTTCAAGGCCGTCAATGTGACTGTTGATGCCGCCGTCAATGGCCCATCAGACTGGCCCTTTGAAGATCTTGAATTTAAGAAATACACTGCCACGGATAATATCCATGGTGCGGCGCAGGCTGGACTATGCAGTGCAAAGAAGGCTCTGCCTAGCTTGCAGCCACCTCCAGGCGGTGACATCTTTATTCTGAGACCTGCTCCTCAGCAGCTAGATAGCATTGTTACGCTGTAGTATTATGATGACACTCGTTTAAGTAGCATTTATGGAAAGAAAGTAACGCCTTTTTTATTGAAAACATTCCCAAAAAAAAAGTAAAAAATATATAACATGGTCATCATCGTAAAAGGTGTATGTATGTAGGTAGTGGTGCCATCACCGATGTATATGTAGCTAGCCACAGACAGGCCTTATGCACCGGACTGAGACACATCTTCCTTGATTGCGTCTTGCAGCTCCACGTGGCGCAGGTAAATGCCCAGCAGCTCTGTATTAAAACGTTGCGCATGTACAAAATGGCGACGGCCAGCGTCGCGAATGTGCTTGGTAGCCACGCGAAGCATGTCGGCATGGAGCTCCTCGGGCACACCACCAAGTTGGGATAGAGAAATGTCTACTGTTGTGTCGGAGGGTTGGTAGAAATGGGGGCCGAGCTGAGCGTCTTGGAGAAGAGCGCAGCAGTAGTCTTCCAGCATGCCGTACTTGTGAAGGAAGTCCAGCATAGCAGGCCATGTAATGTCGCCTCTCTCACCAAGAAAGTCAAGGCGGCCCTTGGCGATTTGTTTCTGGGCTTCGGAGAAATAGGCAACGGTCGAGACGAGGGATTCGGTGGTGATGTCGAGCTGGGCTCGGGTATAGTCTCGTTCGTAGCCGAGCTTGTGGCGCCACAGCACGTTGCAGATTGGTGATGAAATGACAACGGGGATCAAAATGACATAGCCGTACCACAGGGTTGCTGTCATGAGAGATCCTGCACCGCCCAAGATTGTTGCTGTGCCGTTGATGAGCGAGTAGGTCTGTAGCAGACGGCTTCGCTTGTAGATCAGAGACATGGCGGTCGTACCCGAGATTGTCTTGGATGCGGCTCGAATATGACCCTGTGCCTTTGCAGCAAGATACATGGCCCAGAAGAAGTTTACCAGGCCATAAAGAGCAATAGGGGCGTTACCCAGGTATCCAGAGAGGATGTTACTAGCCATGAATACCGATGGGTTTGCGCCGCCAATGGCCATGTATGTGCCAATGGAAATCAGCACACCACCGCCGCCCATGAAGATGTCCATGAAGAGGCGGTTGATAAACTCGGAGGTCATTTCTCGGAATGTGAGCGTCAATAAAACGTCCACATCCAGCGTCGACTGGCCGCCGTCAACCAGGGTCTGGCGCTCTAACTTTAGCTGACGACGGTGCTGTTTGAGGAACTTGAGGTTGGAGTATGCGAACAAGGCATCCCTGATTGCAAAGATGGAGAGAATACCAGCAGCTGTACCACCAATTGCCATCAAGATGACAGCATGGAGAGGGACGGGTGTCTCGTTCCACACGTTGGCAGCAAAGTCGAGAGCGTTGCCAAGTTCGAGGAAGCCCACAATGAAGATGAGGTTGTTGCGAAGACGTCCCTCTTGCAGAGGCTTGAACCGGCCATTCTTTTGCTTGACAAAGTGGATGTTTGTAGAGCCATCGAGGATATCGGTGACGGCATCGGGTTGTTGCAACGGATCGACGGGATTCGGGTCTGACGTGTCGGATGCCTTACCCGAGGGTAGTTTGTCGTCGGTAGTGACTTGGTGCGAGATCTTCTCGGCAGTGCATTCCACCTCTGGTGAGAGGAGATCGATGGGGGTTGGAGTAGTGGCAGCCATGGTGGCCAATGGGTTGTCGCGGTAGTTTCAAGCGGATGCAGTCACCATCTTCACTAGACACAAGACGAGACTAGAGAGGAGGAGCGTTTGCAATGGAGGAGAAGCAGGTGTCTCTCTGTAACCCTCTTCCACCGCCGGAAGAAAAGAAAAAAGGGACAAGAAAAATTCGCTCAGGGCTCGCCAAGGTGCGTTCGTATCCAGCCTACGCTATGAAAAATAGCACTGTGGAAACAGCGGAAGTAGCGGCAGCCGTGGAGGAAAAAGGCCCATGACGGGTGCTGGGGGAGGCATTTTGGCAGCAGAAAGCAGCCGGATAATAGCGGGCCGAGCGCCAAAGAGGAGGTGAGATTGACGTGGCCTTTTTTGTTGGGCAGCAGACGAAGCAGCAGCCAGCACGAGGCCGCGATGCAAAAAAGAAAAAGAAGACGATGGGAAAGAAAACGGTCTTGGCAGCAGCACGCGATCTACTTTGCTTTTTTTCCCCAGACACCAGTTTCGCCTTTTGACGCAGCCCTATCGCCTTTTCTAGCGTCTTGCGCGTTTTGCACTGCCACGATCGGCCAGCCGCGGGGGGGCCCGCCAAGATACATCCATACATACAAACTCGGTTCCCCTGCTTCTTTTTTCTTTTTCTTTTCTATTTTTATTCTGTTTTAATGTCCAATAGCTAAATCAGTTGAAGGTACAATTTCTAGATGGGCGAACTTTTGCGACGGTCACACACATCTGCAGCAGCATCATCGCAATGCTCAGCATAAAGTGTGGTGTTTTTGCGCCAAAACGCCAATGGCGCTACAGCCTACGCACACACACACGTGCACACACTGGGGTCGTATAAGCGCACAGTCATCCTTGCACCCAGCTGTGCGATTCAACACACGAGGAAAAAAAATGGGGAACAATAACTGTCTAGGGTTCGGGTTATGTGCTCACATCAGACACATCAACATGCAGTCGACTATGCCAACACTCTACGTGGATACTCTTACCCCGTTGGAGATGGAAAATGCAAACTGTGGACAACAGGTGAGTAGTATGATTGCCAGTCTTCTTCAATGACCTAGTAGCGGAGAATTATCCGTACCTAAGCGCTACTATATGTACCCCAGAGAAAAGCGTTCTTAGCCTGGCCTAAGCGAGACAATAGCAAGTGTGCAAAGCCGTGAACCGAATAGATGATCGCAAAGAAACAGTGCAGCTGCATATAGGTAAGCGAATTGAACAGAAGTAGAGCGGAGTTGAGGCCCGGACCTTGGTTCCCCAGACTATTCATAGTACCAAGCGACAAATCCGGAACTCAGCCGACGGATCGCCTTCGATTCTGCGGGCAACGCACGATTGAACAGATTCGCGGCCATCTTCCACTATCATTCTAATGGAGGGTCACCGAACGACAGCCGATGGTCAGTAGACATGTGTTTAAGCGAGCAATATCGTCTACAATAGAGTCCATGATAGGTAATCATAGTATGCTTCGCATACTATCCACGCGGAGAGCATCTAAAGAAGCACGGGCTTGTACATCGATATTAAATATAAAAGCACCCTTTTCCCACAGCGGACTCTACTTCCTGCTCCTGTTTGCCATCATCGTTTTTTTACCATCTTCGGCTTTTTATTGATTCTTTATTTATTTACATACTTTGCTACTCACTACGTCGCCACTATGAAGAACCAACTCGCCCTCTTGTCTCTGGCTACGCAAATTACCGCTCTTGCCGCTCCTTCTCTCTCTAACAGAGGCGAAGATATTGTCGGCGGGCAGACTGTCAAAATTGAAGATTTTCCTTATCAAATCCAAATGCTGAGAAACGGCAATACGCACTGCGGTGGCACTGTTGTTAGCGATCGCTTCGTCGTAACCGCCGCCCATTGGTGTGATTGGCCCGGGGACACCTTCTCTATTCTTGCTGGTAGTGGCGAAAAAGGGAAAGGTACCGCATATAATATCACCAAGGCGACTATGCACCCCAAGTACGACGTCCGACAACTTCCTACGATGCTTGCGTCTTGGAGGTTACGCCTTTGGCGCTGGGACCGACCGTTCAGCCAGTTGCTGTCACTAATGTCGAGCCTGCCGTTGGCACAGACACAATTGTCTCTGGATTTGGTTTATTGTACAAGGAGCACCCCAGCTATCCTAAATATCTCCAGGTTGTCCATGTCCCCATTATGGACCGTGATGTTTATGTAAAGCAGTACCAGGTTGCCGGTGACAACATTACAGCCGACATGATCTGCGCTGGTCTCCCAGAGGGTGGGAAGGACTTCTGCAATGGTGACAGCGGTGGCCCACTGATTGCCAACGGCAGCTCGCCGGTATTGTCTCATCTGGCATCGGCTTTACGGAGCCCGACTACGGTGGCGTGTACTCAAATATCGCTGACACTGAGATACGCTCCTTTATTAAGGAAATTACTAGTCTTTGAAGAGAGGCAACTCTTCGAGATTTCTGACACGAATACAATGCTATCTGATATCAAACTTGGGTTCATTTGACTTATTATATATATAATTATATGGTTGTATATAGGTAACCTGCGAACAGCCAACCGTGCACCAATCAATACATATTTGCACAAGAATATGTCCTCCTTAGGCGGACGTAGATGTTACTATAATAAACAAAGTCAAATGAAGTGTAAATGGACTGTCGCAAAATATTTGCCATTTCCTACATCAATATTTGGACAAGTTATATTCTTACCGTCGATCCAGCCACCAATGTTTCCGGCACGCATCAGATACGCGACCCGCCGCCCCCGTCCCTCAGGTAAACCTTCCGAAAACTCGCCGCCACAAAAGAGATGCAGCGACGTCATTTTCAGGGTTCCTTCTCTTCAATTCTTGACAATTACACCATTTCATCTCATACTCCAATTACAACATGGACAATCGATCTGCATTCAAATCGTCCAGAGGCGTCCAATATTCATACGAATATAAGCCTGCCAAATCGAAATCCACGCTTTTATTTCTTCACGGTTTCCCCTCACACTTAGGCGAATGGGCAAACCAAGTCAACCATTTCGCAGCCCTTGGCTACGGCACAATTGCCGTAGATATGCTTGGATTTGGCCACAGCAGTAAACCCGATGATGGAAGCGAATTGACCTTCAAGTCCATGGCGGCAGATCTTATTGAGCTTCTTGATGCCCTCACCGTATCAAAAGTCATTGGCATTGGCCACGACCTAGGCGCCAACTTTCTCGGCAAGTTGGCTGCCTTTTATCCGTCTCGCTTCATCGAACTGGTGTTTTTGTCAGTTGGCTCCGGTGTGCCCGGCCAAGAATTCAACATTGATATGATTCATAAAATGACGAAGCAATTCCTCGGCCACGAAATGTTTGGCTACATATCATGGCTTGCGGCGTCACCAAACCCGCACCAAACGCTCGAGAAGCATGCGGCGTCTGCGATGAGCTTGCTATATACAAGCGAGCCAAGTACCTGGAACCAGCACTTCCACCCTCTTGGAAACTTTGAAGCTTTCGTTTCAGCCGATGAGACGGTGCCGATAGGCGCGTGGTACACTGCAGACATGCAGAAGCAGCATCTTGCTCTATACGGCGCCAAGGACGGATACAAGGGCGCCACAAGGTGGTACCAAATGATGGTAGAAAACCTATCTCTTGCTGGCGAAAAAGAGATAGAAGGATCTGAATTATCCATGCCTTCGCTATTTGTTGGACACGGTGAGCAGGATCCCTTGTCCGGCCAACAGATTCAGATGCTGCAGCCATGGGTCCCTAACCTACAGGTCAAGCATATTCCTTCTGGTCACTGGGTTCACTTGGAGAAGCCAGAAGAGACAAACAAGATATTGGAAGAATTTTTCACTACTCTTTAATTTATAGCTTTTATACATAATACTCCCACTGAGTGACAATACAACACCCAACGCCGCTTACCCCTAACCGCCATCGCTCCAAAATGCTGCATAAAAGAAAACGCTCCGAGTACTCAATTCTATTCAGGCTTTTTGCAAACCACCTCAATGTTGTTTCCAACGGGATCGGTGATAAACGCGCCATAGTAGTGAGGTCCATATTGCGGTCGTGGCCCAGGCGCGCCATTGTCCTTGCCACCAGCTGCTAGTGCCTTGACATGGAACTCGTCCACCACCTTGCGATCTACACAGTAGTGTTAGCATTTGATTCGTTGCGCAGCTCTTAAGAAATGAACGAACCGTCGGTCTTGAAAGCCCAGTGCGCATACTTGATTTCAGAAGCCGATTGGGCAAAACCAGAAAGCCAAAAGTCGGCCTCATGGGCCGGCGCATCTTTGCATCCAAGTCCAACAACCTTGCCGTCGTGGATTGAGTGACGAAGTTCGTATCCCAGAGGAGCCAGGGTAGCAAGATAGAAGTCAAGCACCTCCTGGTATTTGTCAGAGGTGATGGAGAGAGCAAGATGGTCAAGCATTGTGAATGTTTTGTTTGGAAGAGTTATAGAAGTGGGTGAGAAGAGAAGATGTGATGGATTGTAAGTGCGAGTGTGAGTGTATGGGGTGTGTTCTTGCTATTGGTATGTCTTTCATGGAACTATCGACATGTTTATATACTTGGACTCTGAATCGGATATCGGACCTTTGACAGCCGACGTGTAACTCAATTTCAACTATCCCGCGTGTATTGCGGAGCGCCATGTATGTTCAAAACTATACTATCCCAGGCACGACTGCATTCACGGTTTTCTGTGGCTGTCGTGACGATCGCCGGCGACTTTTGTTAGTGTGGGGGTTGCAGCCCGGCCTTGTTCGGCAAAGCGAAGAGTCCGATCGTGCGCATTAGTCTCCGGGGATGTGTAAGAAAAAAAATATGTATGTAAAATTAAAGATTAGAAACTATGTTCTATAGAAGAATGGGAAGAAAGTAGCGGACAACATTGGGTTGTAGAGTAGTGCATGACGGCAATTAGGCGATTAGGACCTGCTTCTCCTTCTTGATCTGCTCAGCGAACTCAACAGGGACCTTTAGAACCTGGGACACAATCTCAGGAGGAGAGAGAGCCAGCCACTGAGACAGGGAAATGTCGGCAACGCGGTCAGATTTGTAGATTTCGACCCAGACGAGATCTTCGGTCTTGGAGGTGTTCTCAATGTAGTGGCTGTATACTGTCAGTACAAGGTGCATAGAAATAAGAAGCAAACACTTACCCAGAGTTGTCAGGGAAAACAGCAGTATCACCGGCGCTGAAATCAAAGGTGCGAGAGTTGCCGTTGCCAATGAAGACGGTAGCCTGGGCATTGCCCTTGTGGAAGTACAACCACTCCTCGGCCTAGTTATGATTAGCGCTTCATGTGTGGTGATAAATCGTCGCAGTTGACTTACATTGGGGTGCCAGTGCAGTTCACGAAGAGCGCCAGGCTTGAGAGTGACAAATGTGGCAGCAATCGTCTTTGCAATGGGAAAGTTGGTCGAGTCAATCTTGTAGAACTCGCCGCCGCTGCCGCCAATCTTCTCAGGCTTGTGCTCGAGGGTGCGGTAGATGTACGAGCTTTTGCCGGTCGCAGAAGGGGTGACGGCGCCAGAAATGGTCTTGGTAGCGACGGTACCGTTGACAATGTAGGGGTTCTTCTGAGGAACATTCTTGAAGACGGACTCGTCGACACCAAAGTTCTTGGCCAAGATGTTTGTCGGGGTGCGCGCAACCCAATCATCGAGGTTGAAGGTTGTTCTGTCAAACGAGAGTTAGAAAACACATTTACAGTATACCGTCTATAGACATTCGACTCACCCGACGCGGTCAAAGTCGCCATCGTCAAAGATCAAGAGGAATTCGTTGTCCTCCTCAAGACCCTGGACGGTGTGGGCAACACCCTTGGGGAAGTACCAAATATCGCCGTAGTTGAGCTTCTCGGCCTGGTAAACGCCATTCTCATCCACGGCAGTCATGAGGATGCTACCGCTGTACACGATGCCCCATTCGGCCTATGATGGTGTGTTAGTGAAACTCGTACCTCACCCGCTTCCAAATCGGGCACTTACAACACGGTGCCAGTGCAGCTCACGCGCCGCGCCCTTCTTGAGGTGCTGTTGAGCTCCGGCAATGTCGTGACTAGCAGGCAAGTCACCAATAACCTGTTCACGAACCCAACCGCCGTTGAAGATCTTGGTCTTGGAGTCCGAAAATCGCCACTTCAAGTTGGGCACGGTGCCGGCGTCCGTGGACTGCTGACCAAGGTTGTCGGGGTTCTGCTTATCGACGAGCTGGTTGGTACCGCCTAGTAAAAATTAGCCAATGCTTAAAATTATTTATCCATTATCCAAAATATATACCATTGATAGGGCCGCCGTTGCCTTTGGCGTCAATAGGCTGCCCTTCGCCAAAGTGGCCGCCATCGCGTCGCTCGAGTGACGGCGCAGCGAGCGCAGTCGCAGTGAAAGCAGCTAACAAGTATTGAAACTTCATTTTGTACAATTCGCGTTTCTTGGCAATGCGATGCAAGACGATGCAAGACGATATGACACGATCTACTATCCACAGAGGCGTACTTGTGCGCTCAGCGAAGGGGGCAGCGCGTCGTCCCCTGGGGCTATATACGTATCAGGAGCCCGATTATTGATTCTGATTACGAAATTAACAGTTAGATAGGCCAGGTCTAGAAGATGTGCATTTGTTAATCACAAAATGTGATAGAATTGGCGCCAAAATGGCGACATGCCACCTCGAATGCAACAACGCCCTGATTTCTGTCTCAATGGACAGCTACAGCACTCGGGAGTTGGGCATTTAGCATGCAAGCCACAATGGACGATCTCTGGGCGCCCTGCTTTGGCTGGATCTGTCAGCCGCGTTTAAGTGCAATAAGCTTGTCGACGTGACGGCTTCCATAAATCCGGGGGTGGCATCTTGTTGGTCTGCGATGACGCCATTCGCCGTGTTATGGCATATCGCGTGCTAGGGATTGGCGGGCAACCAGCTGCCGTGCCTGTCAAGCGAAATTACTGAGACTATCGAATTTAAGCATATACATAGTTTGAGAGCTATCAAATATGGTGCCATTTAGAAAACAGATTCCATCAATAGTTCATTATCCTTGTCTGCGTGCTACCCTTTCTGTGTATAGTAGAGTGCCGCAAGAATGCATATGCCGTGCTTCTGCTACACCAATAAAGCGGCAGATGCCGCATCCGATGAGCAGGACTGAATTGGTGTTTTTCTTTTCAATTCAACCGGATCTTCAGTAATTTTAACGACCTGTTGCCAAAGGTCCTCCTCATCCCCTCGCCCCATGCCCATCGTGCAGACATACATTACAGGCCACGAAAAGCCTTGCTCTATCCAGTAGTACTTGTCGCTAGTTCCGGTTATTCTCTTTTTGAAAGTATAGGGGTCCTGAATCTGCCGTTCTCGACCTTGTCGAAAATTTCGTGGGTCAGACTCCATCCCATCGGCGCCATATATCTTGCGGTAGAGACACTCAAGAGCTCCGTATGCTCGTTTTTCAAAAGACACCGTCATATCAATAGAATCAGGGAGTGCAAGACGCAGTGCATCCAGCGGAGTAAGGACGTTGCGAGCCATTCGGGATTGAGGATCATTGATTTTGCTTTGCGGCTCCTTGAAGCCATAGATGGTAATATGCAGCCTTTGGAGGCCAGGGCAGGTTTGGGGGAGATTGTCCCATATATTCCAAATTGCGCTTGTTGTTGGGATGTCTTCGCTAAATGCGCCATCACAGGCGCCATGGTCTAATCGAATTTCCAATGATCGTATCCAGGTACGCTGGTGAATGGGCAGCTCTGTCGCAAGATTCTCAATTAAGTGTTGACTGGAGAGATGGATTGTGTTTGTGGACAAGAGGATTTCCATCCCTTCTGTGTATGCCAGCTTACAAGTTTGAAGCCAGCCTGATACTCCCAGAAAACAATCTTTGGGTGAGAATGCTTCGATTCCATCAACTACTTCAGGCGTAATGCATACGCAGCCTCGTCCAAACCCGAGACAGTCATCGTCCCCAGGATGAATCCGACCAATGTCAGTGAAAAAATAGTCTCCAGGCCTCACGACTGTTGGCCTATGGCAAACACAGCTGAACCAACGCCAGGCTTGAGGCTTAGATTTGTCACGCCGGAAAGGCATTGTGATTCCGCAATGTGAGGCGCCAGGCTTTGGAAGTGCGCGCTTGGCCTTCGTCCTGCTCCTCCATGATCGGCCTTCGCTGGGCTTTTCCTCGTTAATCAGAGCATAGCCGAAATATTTGTGGATATGTATAGTTTGGTTTCCAAATGCCGCGAGTAAAATCAGCCGACGTATCTCTGCTGGCAGCTCAAGTAGAGGCGACCCATCTGCTGGAAGGCGGCGTGTACAATTTGGTAGCTCCGGATCATCACCTCTACGACTACTTTCAGTGCGTTTTGGTTGTTTCCGAGTCTTCAGCTTAACGCCTAATAGGAGTCGTTCAAACATGGTGACAACATTTATATACACTGGAGATTTTTTTTGTTGACAGTGAGGGGTTACCAGACGCGACAAGGAACAGTGGCTCAGCCTGCATGGTGTATATGGTCTCCAGGCGCGCCACAGACTACTACAGTAAGTAAGCAAAAGTTACAGATAAACTCATGTATAGTCAATATTTCAAGTATTTTTAACACATGTTATAAAATTCCTTTTTCTATCAATCTTTGTAGAATATTCTGTGTGATATAAATAATTTATATTTATGGAGTTTTTAGATGGCTATTTTATATACAGTTTGTGTATATATTTGGAATGCGTTTCTTGAAATATGGGCTAATTGTAACTTTTGTTACCCACTCTAGGGGAGGCGGTAGGAGAGGGTGAGGAAGCATTGCTTCATTGAACAAGACGTCGAATTTGCAGAAAATAATCCGCATACTAATATGAAATTAAATTATGGCAACTGTATAGCAACCGATACTTCCATTGTAATTTAAAACTTTCGATATTCCTTTTCTTATTTTCTTGAGCGCTGAACAACTTCCGTTAGAAGCATGTGAATTGTGTATTCATCGTTTTTCAAGTGCAAGGCTTGTCCATCATAATTCGCGCCCACAGAGCTGTAATGTCGGAGAGCCATCTCGTCTACGCGCAGTGTGTAGTATCACGAGTAATGTCCGATAGTGACAATACCGTCAACTACAACCTGCGCCGTGCTGTCACTGAGCTCCTCGTCAAATACCATCGGATCTTGTTTCCAGGCATAACGAGTGATGCGGGCCAAGCAAGGCAAGGCTCTTAAACAAAGCAAAGCAAGGCAGACCGCCGTTGAAGCTGGACGCGGCTGCCTGGCCTAGGCTGCACGAACTCGACCAAGGCTCGGACCCAGAGATGTCTATATAATTTCATTTCGTGCGCTGGCTTCGGAAATACATGCAATGTCTCTATGTATTATTCTTTCGAACCCCGCCTCAGTTCATCATGCTTCGTTTGTTAAACACTAGCCGTCATTGCGCCAACCAACAGCTACAATCACCCCTCTTTGCGCTTCCTCCTGAAATCCGGCGCATCATCTTTCGCTATGCGGTAACAGGTTACCCTGACCCCTCAAAAGATGCCCAATACGATGAAGATACTTGTTACAGACGGCCAGGCTTCTTCTCCCGGCACCGGATCGATACAGACTTGCTGCGAACATGTCGTGCTGCCCTTCTTGAATCTTGGGATATGCCTCTAATTCACACGGAGCACGTATTTTGGCTAGCCTGGGGCAACCGAGCACCGCCACATTCAAACTGGCATAGTCAGTTGATCAAATTCAGCAGGGCGGCAGCTAGTTTATCTCTGGACGCTGCAGCCATCGACGACATGCGCATCTTTATTCAAATGTTTAATTTCGACGATGGTGACCTACAACAGCTCATGGAGATGGATATGATCATTGCTCGTCGCATCACCTTTACAATTCGACATACCGACTGGTGGCATTGGGAGAGTGATAACGAACTTTACTTTAATTCCCGCTGGCTTCATGGCTTCTTTGGTCTCCTCCCGGAAGAAACAGAAGAAATCTGTTTTGAGTTGGAGACTGTGGCTCGCAAATTAGACCAGCTCCAGGGGATTGCAAAGCAGATGCAGGAGTCTTGGTATTTTAGGAAGAGGAATGGCCAAATTCTATTGGCCGATGCGAGTCTGTCTACACATCCCATGAGATGGAGAGGCTCTAGTACATGGGAAGGCACTCATTGGGATCGAGACGAATGTGAGCCCGGTAAGATTGAATATGTGGTGATAACAGTTAATTTCCGGCCACGTGAGGCTATTTTGAAAGATGGTGGGAAGCTGTACGATTCTGCACTGGCGAATGCCCTAAGAGATGATCCAGAAACGTACAAACTGGAATTGAACAATGGCGATTCCGGGATAGGCTTCTTAATTTATGCTGCTGGTTCAGACGATGACGATGACGAGAACCACTCTGATGAGGATGCCGAGGATGCCGAGGATGCTGAGGATAGTGAGAATGTTCCAGGCGACGATGAATACAGCGAAGGTAGTCAGACACCTCTTCACTGAGAACTAGACGCAATGGGAATAGCGATTTATGGGTACCATCTGATTCTATATAACACAAGACGATAGCTAGCCACTCGATCACAGAAAGAATTTGTATAATAACAGAATGTACATGCCGATATTCACTGGTAATCTCATGATATTCATTAATAGGATAATCAAGCAACGCCATTTGGTATTCTAAATTACAAACGCATAGCCGCCCAACAAAGCATAGATATCCCAGTATGCTATTGATTTGTCCGTCCGTAATGTGTCCACTGTGACCTTGGCCATTTTCATCGCTCCCACACTTGCCATGTGCTCCATCATGTCAAACACCCATTCCGACAAGGCCTTATTTGAAGTAAGACGACCAGCCAGATACATTTGGGGCAATAGAGTATAACACTGTAGCATTTGTACCGACGAAAATGGCTCTGCATTATCTGGTCGCACGCCTGGGATCAAAAACTGCGGCACACTGGCTGCGATTTGGTCTGCACAGGCATCAACAATAGCTGGAGATTTCGGATCCAGTAAATGCGGTGCTCCCCTAGCAAAGCCCTGCATCATGGCATGAAGATGCAACCGCAGTGTCCGTACCATATTTCGGATATGTGTCTTCTCATGGCTGATATATACGTCGTAGTATTTTCCAAAGATGCGACGATCTGCTCCTTGCGTTACGTAGACTCGTTTCGGCTTCCAGTCCGGTGAAAGAGCCGTTTCCATACTTGCAAGCTGCCTGTCCAGCATTTCCGCCTGCGGAATGACATTTTCCGGACCGCGAATCTTGCCTGAGCGCACATCAGCGCTAAAGGTAATCGCTTCGATATTCAGTTTTATCAGGAGCCACTTAAGATCAGTATGGTCAAAGAACGGATCCAATACGTTTCGCAGATCCTGTACATTTTGCGGCACACGGCTGCCTGCCGCAGCACAGCTCAATATTGTCGTAATATATAGTCTTTCCACCAAGCGTCGCGCAGCAACACTTTGTGTATTTGCGGTGCCACGCTTCTCAATCAGCGTCAGGGCACCAGTTAGATGTGTCCGGACCGTATCTTCCGTCAGCGAGGATCTATTTGTCATCTTTTCGTACAAGTCGAGTAGCAGAATAGATTGTACAGTGGCATCTGAGGTTGCCGCCTCTGGTTGTGTAATTACAGGAGCCAGCGCCTGTAGCGCATCCACGTAGGCCTTGGTGGCGATTTTGGTGATATGGGGTTGATTGTTGCTTTTGGACGCGAGGAATGCTAGACTTGCGGCATCCACACTTGCTGAGAGATGATCGCCTGGTTTTGAATTCTTATATATGCTGCCCAGCATGTCGTAGGCCGCGGATTCTCGCAGCACATAGTGGGCAAAGAAGTCGTGCCGCGCACGGGTCTCTATTGACGGCGTTACGGGCTTTGCGAGTTGTGAGGATAGGTATTGGTGAATCTGGTTGAATCTTTGCGTCGAGGCTGCATGTGTCTGAGCGACAGTCACTTTTTGTTGCACATTAACTGTCTCGTCCCGGAAGATCAGGGCCTCAGGGTCTCGATAGCCGACGCAGGTTAGACCAGCTCGCCTGCATTGACCACAGCATCCTGGGACTAAGTCGCACTGTAGAAAGGCGGATTAGTAAGATGCATTATATGGCAATAGAAATAATGAAATATTATAGGGAATATTGTTTTTAAAAGACAGACAAAGGGACAATGAAGAACGGAATCGGGTAGAGGTCAGTTGATCTCGCCGAGTGGGATGACGAACGAAGCGGAGCAGTACGTACCCGCAGCTTGCGCTTGCGACACGGCAGGCAATTGCGCGAGGGCTTGCCACGGTTGACCATGCCGGGCGCTTGTTACGTGATAGTCGCCGCACGGGTTAAAAGTACTCGTATCTCGATTCGGACAGGGCACAAGCCATGCAGAGACAAAGGGGCGCTGGGTTTCCACTCGAGAGGGCCTGTCTTTGGCAATGGGAAAAGAACGCAACGATTACCCAACTGGTGGTGATGCTGACATGGGCTCCTCTATCTCACGGGCACGGGGGAAATTCGGCCGAGGATGGTTGGTGGCTGCTTGGTTTAGCGTGTTACTATGGGCTTTACGTCTGTAAATTTAGTGTGCCCTGTAAGCAAGCGTCAGAGCTTCCCCCTGGCGGCTGACCTCGGCACTGTGAAGCAGAGTCACAGCACCAAAGACAGTGACTGTGGAGGCGACCCCTGGACAAGTCCGCTACTGTAACGTGTTCGCATTCAGCGTGCCTGGCCTGGGGAACAGCCCCTGTGTTGGTGTACAGTAACTCTCTGTGGTTGGTGCACGAACGAAACCGTTGCCAGCTGGCGGCCACTGGCGCCAAATTTATCTCCGCTTATCTCCAGCGACGGTAGCGCATCGGGTTTACAAACATACTTCAGTTGCGAAGATCCGAAGCCACAAGGCCATGGCTATTATTAATTTTCAAAAGTTGGGTATATAAATCCTCAAATGACCACTTCGTAAACTAGACTATCTTATTCACTCAACAATTCAATCCACTTCATTCAAGTTATTCATCATGTCGTTCCCATTCAAAACAGTTCTCGTTGTCGGTGCCACATCAGGCATTGGCCTAGCCATGGCTGAACGATTTGTTCAGGAGGGCAAAAAGGTCATTGCTGTTGGAAGACGGCAGGACAGACTGGACGCCTTTGTCCAAAAACATGGAGCTGAAATGACTGACTCTTTCGTCTTTGACATTACCAATACAGCTGGCTTAGATGCCTTTGTTGCTGAGTATGAACTACCGTTTTCAATCAAGACATGTCAAGTAAATACTTACAATCATTAGTGTAACAAAGAAGCACCCAGATCTTGACTGCGTTTACCTGAATGCTGGCTACCAACGGCCCATTGCACTAACGGACCCTGCCTCCGTAAATCTGGATGACTTTCATTATGAGATCAATCTCAACTTTACCTGCAACGTCAATCTCTGCATCAAATTCTTACCACATTTGAAAAGTTTCAATGGCCCATCTTGTTTAATGATTACTGGAACTCACATATCAGTTATTCCTGCAATGATGGTTCCTGCGTATAGTGCGGCCAAGGCTGCGGCGAGAGCATTTTTCGATTGCCTACGAGCGCAAAATGAAGGTTCCAACGTCAGATTTGTGGATATTGGTACACCTCTCGTACAGAGTATGTCATCATTCCACTTTTTATATGTTATTTTATACTGACTTTTTATCAGCTGAATTACACGACTACATGGGCGAGGAGCGCGGTCGAGCCATGGGCATGCCCGTCAATGCCTTTGTAGACCAAGTATTTGAGCAGCTAGAGCAAGGCAAAGAAGAAGTCGTGGTTGGTGTTATCGGACTCGCTAATAGTGACGAATTCAAGGGCTTGCTGGAGCGCAGACACAAATTGTTTATGGAGCTTACCGCTTTGATGCGTCAGGCGCATTAATACCGGGCAAAAGATGGCGCAGGATAGTTAGTATATGTAACAACATAAATTTGACGTAATTCTATATACAAGAATATTGCTAAGCAGCAATGGATATCGAACCGACCAAGACTGTTTACATGGGGTAGGCTGATTCAGTCTTCATAAGAGTGGCAGCAAGGTTGCTGGTTTGCTGAGTGGCGTAGCACTTGCGAGACGGGATGAGGCCAATTAGACCGTTTGCAACAGACTAGCTTAGTTAGCAACGCATAAATGTTGGCAGGGAATCGTCTTCACTTACATCAACAGCCATCTCCAACTGGCGGAGGACAGCAGCAATGGGAGCACCGGCGCCGGGGACCTTGGAGATCAAGCCTGCCTTGCCAATGAGAATGTTCAAGAGAGCCTGGTGGACCTCGACAAACTATTCAACCTTGTTAGTCATATACCTTCAAATTATCCGCTAAGAAACGTACCTTGGTAAGAGCAATGGACACGCTGTCGGCAGCGCAACCTGGGTCAAGAGGAGGCAGCGTGCCCAACAAAGCGACATCCTTGACGACTTCAGCAACAATTTGTGTGAAGCCAGAAGCAACCTGAGCGATAGCAGCGGGGTTTATGATATCAAGAGCATTTGCGGGGCCCTGAAGGTTTTGTGAAAGATCGGTAATCTTGTTGATGGCGTCAATGACGGCCTGGCCTGTGGCACCAATCTGAGCAGCAGGGCAAGAGTCGGGCATATTGCAGGAAGCGACGGCGCCTTGAGCGTCCTTGAGAGTCATGCTCAAGTTGCTAATTTGACCCTGGGCGCACTCCTTACGGCTGGGAATGAGGTTGATGATGGCCAAAGCGACAGTGTCAACGACGCCTTCGAGGGCTCGGAGAGCAGCAGCAACGGGGGCTCCAGCGAGGGGAATGTTATCCAAGACAGAGCCTTTGCCAAAGATGATACGGAGGAGGGCTTGGTGTACTTCAACGAATTTGGTAAGAGCGGTGACAATGGCGTCTGCATCGCAGCCAGCATCGAAAGGCATGATGGAACCAAGGACGCCAATGTCGGCTTGAATGGTCGAGACAATGTTGGTAAAGCCAGCTGCAACGTTGGCAGCAGCAGTGAGGCCAGCGGGACCAGGACCAATGTTTCCAGCGGGTCCCTGAAGGGCCATGGAGAGTTCCGTAATCTTGTCAATGGCATCAATGACAGATTGTGCGCTATTTGCAAGCTCGTTTGCCGCACAAGTGGAAGTAGGGCAGCCTGCGACTGGCTTGTTGGGAGTACCACTGGGAATTGACATGCTGGGGGTGGGCATCATTGAGCCAGACATCATAGAACCGGACATCATGGATCCGGACATTATAGAACCAGACATTGTCGAGCCAGTAGTCATGGATCCGGGCATCATGGAGGCAGACATCATAGACGCAGCGGTCATCGAGCCTGGCATCATCGAGCCTGGCATCATCGAGCCTGGCATCATCGAGCCTGGCATCATCGAGCCCGATGCCATGAAGCCAGAGGGGGCAGAGCCGGAGGCAGTGATGCCTGACTTGCTGGAATCAGCAGTCATCGAACCAGTAGGCGACCCGTTCTTGGACGAGCCCGGGACACTGCTGCTGCTGCCTCTGTTGAGATCTTCCGATCCGGGCAAGACGCTCGTGTTGCCATCGCCGCCGCCATTACCTCCGTTTCCTCTATTGCCATCATTGCCTGGCAGACCTCCGTTACCACCATTGCCTCCATTGCCTCCATTGCCTCCATCACTACCACTTCCAGGTGTTTCTGGCTGAGCTGGGTTTCCTCCATTACCTCCATTGCCTCCGTTGCCTCCATTACCAGGAGTGCCTGGTTGGACAGGGGTTCCAGGAGTTCCTGGTTGTCCTTGGGTACCAGGCTGTCCAGGTTGTCCCGGCGTGCCACTACTGCCTCCGTTACCTCCATTTCCTCTATTTCCTCCGTTGCCTCCGTTGCCTCCATTACCAGCAGTACCTGGTGTACCGGGTTGTCCTGGTGTGCCTGGCTGGCCTGGAGAACCGCCGTTTCCGCCGTTACCACCAGTTCCTAGCTGTCCCAGAATTCCTGGTTGACCTGGTTGTCCTGGATGCCCTGGAGTTCCACCATTACCAGGGTTTGAGCCTGTTCCTGGAATGGATGGACTAGCCGGGAAGCTGGACACAACAGTTAGCTTGGTGCCAGGGCAAGCTGCTGGGGTACTAGCAACATAAGCAACAACAGCACCGTCAATAGTGCGCTGGCAGAAGCTAGCAGCGCCAGAGGGGAAGCCTGGGTTGGTCCATGCCAGAGTGTTGTCAGCATCAATGGCAAAGGAAGTGGCAAAAGTTCCAACGCGGGGCAGAGCAGCCAAGAAGGCGCTATCCGTGCTGGCAGAGAGGGAGACTGAGCCACCCTCGGTAACAGAGTAGAGCTCATTGTTGATGATGGTCCAGATCATGGCTCCGTAGATGTTGGTGGTGCTGATGCCGTTGAAGCCAACATATTGGGGGGACACACAGTCACATGCGGCATCCTTGAAAGAAGGGCTGGCGATTTGAAGCACAAAAGTGTCTTCGACTTCGCGGGGGAGCAGGACGGCTCGCTTGTTGTTGGCTGAGGAGCCACGCAGAACGCGGACAATGCTATCCGCGGAGAGGCCTGAGACGGTGCTTGCCATCAAAGGCACGGCGACAAAGCCGCTGAGAAAGGAAGGTAGGTGCATATTGCAAAAGAGAGAAAAATGAGTGAATGAAAGTTGTTTGCTGCTGGTTAGTATGCTGTAGTGACTGGGCTGGGTTCTAGCAATGAACAGAATTTCCAGAAAATGGTAGACGATGTTGTCTGCTACGAGGCCTCTTATACAAACCTGATGTTGACATTCTACAGAGGTCTACATTCTGTACGAGATCCAGAACTTGCCAGGATCTCAGTCAAAACAAACACCAACAAGGTCTAGCATATCCCTCTGATCTCGCAAAGAATAACAAATAACAAGCTTATACATTCGGGGTGTGGCTCCTGGCAAGCTTCTACACTACAGCAAACGGTTCGCAAGGCTGCCCTACGGGCGTGTTGATCAGGGTCTATTATGCAAACTTTGTTAGGTTCCAGGTCTGTTTTTAGGACATTC
Organism: [Torrubiella] hemipterigena; assembly: GCA_000825705.1. NCBI lineage: Eukaryota > Fungi > Ascomycota > Sordariomycetes > Hypocreales > Clavicipitaceae > [Torrubiella] hemipterigena. The sequence continues at coordinate 5,930,903 of CDHN01000002.1, forward strand.
GGGTGATAGCGGAAGCGGGAGCAAATTCCTAAGCTGGACCATACTAAGCCCTTGTAAGGCTTCGAAGTTCACACAAGTTGTATTGTAGGTCGCTTACACGAACGGCTCAGTGGTTCAGATTACTATAGGGTTAAGCCACGAACTGTCAAAATTACTGAGACACGCTGGAGACTGGGGAAGGGAAGAATGTAGACGGCTTAACTGTGATCAATGTATTGTTAGCCAGGAATGCAAATATACTTAGAGCAGGGGTGTCGGCCATCGTGTCTTGTAAAACAAAGAGGCTTCCACTAAATCCACAAAGCGCCCAGCATACGCGTTGGGCAACAATCGCCTGAGACAATGGCAATGTCTGCCCCTTGCGGCCCTATGGGCGGGCCATGTACGCCACCAAAGACGCTAACATAATCTGTTGCTCCCGCTAAATTCACACAATAAAACAATGCTGTAGTGGTTACGCCAGGCAATGCCGATGAGCCGCTAACAGCGCAAGATGCTCGGGACACTGTCGAGCCGCATGCCCGTGACAAAGTAGATTCCAATGGAAACAAACTAACACCCTTTTTAAGCTAGTATTTGATCATAAATACGATTATTACATTGATAATAACTATTGTTTACATTATATACTCATTTTTGGTGTTGTTTCTTGAAAGGTGCTCCTTGGAGTCGCGCTTTACCAGAAGCGAACGGCATCAGGGCAGATGGAAAGACCACCGCTGGAAGTCCAGATGCTCTGCTCACGGACCTTGGTGCCGGTGTGAGCAGCGTTGATCATGGTGCCAGCCTTGACAAAGATACCGACGTGCTCAACGCCAGTCTTGCAGTTGCCGCCCTTGCCCCAGAAGAGGAGGTCACCAGCCTTGGCCTGAGCACGGGGAATGTGCTTGCCCATGGAGGAGTGGTACTGCTCCTGAGCAGTGCGGGGGACAGTCTTGCCCTGAGCCTTGCAGATGGAGAACTGGGTGAGGCCTATTCAAGTTGTGTAGGTTAGCAAGACTGTGCACACATCACCATGCGTGGTTGTGCGTATCATGGAAACGTACCGGAGCAGTCGTAGCCGCCCTTAGAGGGACCCTTGCAGCCACCGCCGCCGTAGACGTAGTCAATGCCCTTCTGGGACTCGGCGGCAGAGACGATACCGGGACCGGTGCGCTTCTCCATCATCTCCTGTTTTTCTTGTTTAGTAATGCTTCTTTGGATAGTGAATAGTAGGGACGAATGCTAACCTCAGCAGGCATGGCGAAGGCGCCAGCAGCGAGAACGGAAAGGGCGAGAGTGAACTTCATTTTGGAAAGAGAGGTAGTACAAAAGAGTAAGTGTTTGTAGTAGAGTAAGTGATGAGTAGATGTGAAGTGATACAATGGAACTACAGCTGGCGAACTCTACCCTTTTTATAGAGTTGCCATTCTCGGGACATGTTGTATTTAGAGATCTGCCAATGCCCCATGTAAGCGCGGCTGAAAGCTGGACGCTACTTTCGCTCCACAGCAGGCTTACGGGCGTCATTAGCGATCACGACTAGCGTTGCGACCACCCGGGGAGCTGGATGGTGATAATTTGCAGTCTGCCCCGGGTGGCTCGCTAAGGCTGTAATATCGGCAGCTGCATCTAGCTGAGATTAGCTACGCCATGCATTGGGGAAATACGATGAATCCGAATATATTGCTTTTCGTACAAGTGTTTCCTCGTCTACAATTAGCTGTAATACCAGACTGTAGTGTAGTGCCCAATACTAGCGATCGTGGCTCACCGATGGCCAAGAAATGGCTGCCGCCGCCCGCCGACCAACAGGAGAATCCACGTGGGTAGCGCAACAATGCCTTGCTGGGCGATCTAGACCTGTGGCTATGGGTGAGAGACAGCCTAGTGCTTCCACGCAGTAGCTGAAAGTGAACAACTATGGGCCGCTGGCCCCCTAGCGCGATCCAGCTGAATGCGCTAACGTTTAAACCGCAAGGGCAATGCAAGTGCACCTCCAGCCGCCTTTCAGGTCAGGGGGCCCACGGTGAAACGCACCGTTCATTACCCAGCTGGTCGAATTAGGTAGTAGGCAGCGCAGGTGGCTAACCCAACATTGTAAAGAGCGGACGGCAATGCCGAAGAGGCGTGGATCGCTACCACACAAAGGTCATGATTTCGGTCGACGGTTGGTTTGGGACCCTTTTGTAGAGCCCACTAATATTCGGTAATTGCTTGCTACTGTGTTTACCTCCCGGCCGAGCCCTCTTCCTCGTGCGTAAGGCTACCACAGCGCCATTTTCGTCCTTCGCTGGTTAGTTCGGCTCTCGGTTTCTTACTGATATCTCTAAAGTGAGGCTCGTGTAGCGGCAGACTCCGCCTATTTGCCCAACATTCTCCGCGGTGGAGCACGGCTATAGTGTTTGTGGTGGCGTAGTGTGTAGATCTCACTAATAATACTCTGTCCTCCGCAGCGGGTGTATAGCCAACTATTCCACGGTTCTAAAATTTGTACAAAATTATACCGAAATATGCACAATATTAATATCTGTACGGTATATTTGCAGCTATAATGAAGAAAGTATAGGGGTTATTCGTAACTCGTATACTGCTCGTATCGCCAGTATTCACCACGCAACAGTCACCCTCACAAGGTACACACTATGAATGGGCGGAGTCGACATTTGTGGATTTCGTGCAGCCTTACGAGGAGGGGAAGAATACTTTGGAAAGTTGCCGATACATCCGAATGACGTTATTTCGGTTAGCTGCTGTCAAACGCCGCAACTGGTTTATTTATTCTGCAGTTTGTCACCAAGATGAGCAACCAAAATACGCCATTCAGGGTAGCTGTTGTCGGTGGTGGCCTCGGTGGCTTATCGGTGGCAGTAGGGCTACTCCGCCGTGGCATTCCTGTCGATGTCTATGAGGCCAACCCTGAATTTCGCGAGACAGGCCTGGGGTTGGGTATTGGGCCAGCGGCTCACCGTGCGCTGCCCTTGATTGACGAGAAGCTGGGCGAGACCTACGATGCCATGGTCACGACACATGAGACGAGCACGGGCAACCCAGATGACCGCACCATCTGGTTCCGTGCGACAACGGGATATGGCGAGAGATCGGGTAACATCTTCCATACGCAGCGTGCGCTGCCTTCCGGCCTTACCAGCGTCCGTCGATCCGACTTTCTGGGTGCTCTGGTGAACCTCATCCCCAAGGAGTGCACACATCTCAGCAAAAAGTTTGTCGACCTGAAGCAGCATGATGATGGGGTAACCATGTACTTTGAGGACGGCACAACCGCCGAAGCCGACTATGTTATTGGCTGTGACGGTATCAAATCCAGAGTCAAGACGGCTCTGTTCCCAGACGAGCCGAATAAGCCGGCATACAGCGGCATGTATGGCTATCGCGCCCTGATTCCCATGGATGTCATGGAGGAGACGATTGGCGACGCAGCACGCTACGCAACATGGCATCTTGCGCCGGGCAAATACGTGATTCACTATCCCATTGCGCATGCAAAGGAGCTCAACGTGGGATTCTACACGCTCCACGACAAATGGGAGGACGAGAGTTGGGTCCGCGAGGGCAGCAGGGAGGATATGGAAAACGATTTTGCGCAGATGACGGGGGCTGTTCCCAAGATTCTCAAGGTGCGTTGCTCTCCCTTGTCCACTGTTTTACCCTATGTTCTCCAGCCGAGACATTGGCCAAGTAACTTATTGATTTAAGAAAACTAACTGACCACTGGGATATTCAGTTAATGCCCAGCCCATCACAATGGGCAATTTTCCAAAACCCGCCCATCCAGACCTACGCTAAAGATTCCGTCGCCATCATCGGCGACGCGGCACACGCAACCTCTCCTCACATGGGCGCCGGCGCTGGACAGGCCATTGAAGATGCATATGTTCTTGTAGAGATGCTGGCCGACCCGCGCCTGAAAGAAAGGCGTCATGTACAAGCAGCACTGCAGGCATATGACCTTGTGCGTCGGCCGCGCAGCCAAAAGGTGGTACAAAAAAGCCACGAGAATGCAAAGGCACTGTGTCTCATGGCGCCGGGCATTGGAACCGACGAGGAGAAGCTGCGCGACTTGTGGACAGACAATTTTCACTGGCTGTGGGATTTGGACATGAAGGCGCACGCAGAATCTGCCAGAAGCATCCTCACAGAGCTCCTGGCCAAAACGAGCCCTTGAAAAAAAATAACCTGCCAAGCATAGAAGCCAATAGCATAGAAGCGAATAGATGAAGAAGTAAATATGTTTCCATTGTCAACAAGAGGGCGCCCATGATCAGTGACCCACTGGGGGACCCCGCGCCCTTTGGGTTTGTTTGTTCGTATATAGAGCCTGGTGATTAAGCGCTCCTAGTATTTCAAGGCTGCCTACGTGTTGTTTTCATTCTCCATCTTCTTTTCTTTTCATACAAAATATTTCTTTCTATATTCACTACAATGACATATATTCTCAACTACCAAGCCCTCGCTTTTGATGTCTATGGCACCATTGTGGACTGGGAGGGCGGCATGATTACCGCCTTAGAGCCGCTCACATCGCAGCTCAAGACTCCAGTCTCAAAGGAGGATCTATTTGCCATTATCCATGAGTTGGAAAAGGAGCAGCAGGCCCAGACTCCCGCCATGGCGTACCGCGATGTCCTGGCAGCTATTCATCCCAAGCTTGCTCAGAGGCTAGGTCTACCCCAGCCTAGCGTCGAGGAGAGCACTGCATTTGGCGCATCCGTTGGAAAGTGGCCAGCTTTCCCAGATAGCATCGAGGCGCTCAAGACGCTGTCCAAGTACTACAAGCTGGTGGTGATTTCCAACACGGATCACCAATCCTTCCAGGGCACACAGACAGGCCCGTTGCAAGGCTTCCAGTTCGATTTGGTGATACTGGCAGAGGACAACGGCTGCTACAAGCCTGATCCCAGAGCTTTTGAGCAGCTGGAAAGCCAAATCTCTTCGAAACTGGGCATCTCCAAGGACAAGATTATCCAGACTGCACAGAGTCAGTTTCATGACCACTACCCGGCCAAAACGGCTGGTCTCAAGAGTTCCTGGATCGTGCGCCCTGGCAGCATTATGGGAAACATGCCTGAGCCGATTTACGATTGGAAGTTTAATACGCTGGGCGAAATGGCGGCTGCAGTGGAGAATGCTGGTAAACGCAAGAACTCGTAAAATCTATAGCTAATAAAACCTATACTTAATAAAACACTAAGTTGCTGTTATTTTTTCACCTGTCAGCGTTTCCCCAGATCGAGATTCGGCCTAATGGAGGACCTAGCCCATTATGCGGGGTGGCGCCGCTGGTAGACACCCATTTTGACAAAGACCCTTATTCGTTGCTAGCTCTGTCTATAAAATATTGACGGTACCATATCACAGACATGCCTAGATCTAGACCCGATCCCATTTATATTTATCCGCGTGAGAATGTCAGCACCTCCCATGAGCTAGCGGCCGTCATTTTCATGCACGGCTTAGGCGATGACGGAGAGTCATTCCGAGGTAAGCAATGACACATACCATACCCGGATCCCAACAGAATGCACCCGGCTAATTTGAATAAATAATAAATAGATGTTGCGGCACAGTTTAAGCAGGCGGGGAAGCTAGAAAGTCTGATATGGGTGCTACCTACAGCACCCGAAAACAGAGATGCCATGACGACGGCATGGTATGGGCAGACCAAGCTGACCGTCAGACCAGCTCCTCGACCAGAACTGGAAGACGATGAAGACGAAGACGGCATTTTACAAAGTGTAGTGTATATTTGCAACATTGTGGATGATTTGGTCTCAAAAGGCGTGGCTATGAACAGAATCTTCCTCGCCGGGTTCAGCCAAGGTTGCGCCATGTCTCTCATTATTGGCCTTACTTCAAAATATGCCGGACGGTTCGCTGGCGTAGTTGGATTGATGGGTTACTTGCCTCTACAAACTAGAATTTCGGCGCTGAGGACAGAATATGCGCGGGACGCAGATGTATCTGCGCAGCCTGTGTTTATCGGCCGGGGAACACGCGATCAGCTTATCCCGAGCCGCTACTTTCAAATATGCCGAGAGAAGTTGGAGGAACTAAACGTCAAAGACATGACTTTCACAGAGTATCCCATCGGTCACTCCATCTCGGGCCCTGTATTGCACGATATGTGTGTGTTTATGGAGAGGACGCTGGGGATCGCTGAACGAAAGGCTGAATAGAAGCAATACTGTGCTCTGACTAGTGCTAGCCTAATAATCTAGACTTGAAATTTGATGCTTCTTAGCGCGTTTGTCTTATGGGACTATTGTAACGTGGAACCATTGGTCATGTTGTTGCGAGCTGCTGGCTTGGCATTTGCCAATCGCAACCTTCCAGCGCAGCGACGTGTTGATACTAGCTATTTTGGTAAAAAGATCTGTTGAAGCCTATTCTTTGCTAGTTTTGCGCTCATCAAGACGACGATATTCAATACCACCCAGCGATATCTTCGAATTTGCAGCGCAATATGATGCGTCACGGCGTCCAGCAGTTGCTTTTGCTACTGTTGTCTATCGCACTGGCGACTGCAGCGCCATCCGAACCACAAGTTTCGTACGAAGGGTACCAAGTATTCCGGCTCCCGATTGTTAATGTCGAAAATGCCCACAGGCTCCTTGACATTGTAGAACGCCTCGGAGTACACCTGTGGAGGGTGCCGTCACGGTTGGACAATGCCGCCGATGTAGGTGTTCCGCTGGGATTAGCTGCTGCATTTCATCGAGAAACTGCAGACTTTGAAGAGCCCATGATAATGCATGAAAATCTGGCCACCTCGCTGCTTGAAGAGGGTCCTCTACTCTCATATGACGGTACTGAACATTAACGTGCCTACCTATTCGCACAATGCTAATATCGAGCGCAGCCAACTCAGCCAACTCGTCGTCTTTGTATGACGCGTATCATCCCTGGGCGGACCATATGAAGGGGTTAAAGGATTTACCTTAGAAATATGCTTCACGGTCGGCGATATATAACCTAGGAGAATCGGGAGAGAAGCGAGAGATGACGGGCATCCATATCTGGGGCCACGCCAAAGGAAAGCCCGCCGTCGTGTTCTTTGGCGCATCCCACGGCCGCGAATGGATTGTTGCCAAATCGATCGAGTGGATAGCCGAGCAGTTCCTGTCCCAGTACGAATCGAATGCCAAAGTCAAGGCGGTCATGGACAAATACGACGTCTATATTGTGCCTGTGGTCAACCCAGATGGTAAGCAAGCAACCATCAACAACATCTCTCCCAACATACGCTAACATTTTCATTATTAGGATTTGTCTATACCCAGGAAAAAGAACGCATGTGGCGCAAAAATCGAACGAAACACCCAACCAATAAATGCCTGGGCGTTGACAACAACAGAAACTGGCCGCTTGGCTGGGGCGAGAAAGGCTCCTCCAAGACCCATGCAGCCAGACTTTTGCTGGACCATCTGCCGTCTCGGAGGTTGAGAATAAAATCATGATTGTCTTTCTTGAAATGGTGGCCAAGGAGCAAAAAGTCAAGCTGTTTGTCGATTGGCACTCTTACTCGCAGCTCGTCATGTCTCGTAAGTGGCTCCGTCAACCAATCCGTCTAATAAATACACCCATATATGTTTACAAGCTAACTGTATCGAATTAAAGGATACGGATACAACTGCGACAAAAAGCCAGCCCGCGACGCCGACCTCATGGGCCTAGCAAAAAGCGCCGCTGACGCCTTCGGCAAAGCCAAAGGCGCACAGTATAAAGGCAGCCGCGCTTGTGAAATCATGTATGTCACCTCTGGCGGCAGCACACATTTCGTCCTGGAGAAGATTGGCGCCGAGTACAGCTACACGCAGAAGTTCCGCGACAAGGGCCAAAAGGGCCTTCATATTGCCCCCGAGCGGGATCAAGCCCAGCGCCGAGGAATCCTTCGCCGGCGCACTGCACATGATGGAGAATGTCAAGTAACTAAGTTCGGATAGTTTTGTTGTAGCATAATTTCCGTTGATTCTAAAAAAGACATATATACATATTCTTTTTCCCTTAGCTCCTAATTCCGAGGACGAAGCCTCTGCGATTTGCGCGAATCTCATAGCGGCGTCCCCGACCGGACTTTTCCGGACTTTCAGTCGGCGTCGGCGCTTGTTGGACGGCCCCACGGCGTAAGCACAAAGATATTGTTCCTGAGCTAGTGTTATAGCCTTTTCTAGCTGGTGGTATAAATGATATTGCAGAGCCCGTCCCGTGGTAAAGCGTGATAAAACAATACTTACGACTCCTCACCACACTGTCACTACTGCTCATTCACACAACCGTTCAAAATGGTTGCCAAAGTCATCTTCCTCATGTCTGACTACGGCCACGACCCGACTGGTTCGTCTCTACCCCTCATTCACCACTCGTAGAACAAACGCGACTAACATCATATAAGAGACCGCTGTGCCCTTCACGCACTTCAAAGAAGCTGGGTTTGAAATCACATTTGCCACAGAAAAGGGCGAATCGCCAAAGTGCGACTCTAGAATGCTCGAGGGCATCACCCAGGTGCTTCTGGGCGCCACAAAGTCTGTCGTCTCTCAGTACAACGACATGATTGCCTCTCCTGAGTGGGCATCTCCTCTGTCGTGGATGACGCCCACCTTGGATCTTTCTGCCTATGATCTCGTTTTTCTTCCCGGAGGCCACGACAAGGGCGTCACCCAGGTCATTGACTCGGCTCGCGTCCACGAGCTCATTGCCGCCTACTTCCCTCTCACTACCCGCGCCTCGGAGAACAAAAAAGCCATTGGCGCAGTGTGCCATGGTGTCATGGTTCTTTCGGAAACATGTCGTGCAGATGGAAAGAGTGTACTCAATGGCGCCATCACCACAGCCCTCCCTACCCGCTTTGAGCAGCTTGCTTTCTGGGGCACAAGGGCATTCCTCGGCGACTACTACAAGACGTACGGTGCCTGCAGTGAGAATGTCGAAGAAGCTGTAAGTTGTTTATTTGTCTGCTTTAGAGAAGTATCGAGAGTCTAACTTAAAAAAAGGTGACCAAGAAGCTCGCTCAGCCTTCCGATTTCAAGAACAGCCTCAAGCCCGCTCCGTAAGTAGCAGACCTCTACCAATCTTGCAAGATACAATGCTAACAAAATTTACACAGATTTGTGGTAGAGGATCCCACCTTCAACTACATCAGCGCTCGCTTCCCCGGCGATGTGCAACTCATGTCGGAAAAGCTCGTGGCCCTCACCAAGAGCTTGACCTCATAAATACCCGCTGCTTGCACATTCTATCCAGTCGTCACTTTACAACTAATGCCATATGATATTAATGATTATCTAATTCAAGAAACATACGTCTTTTGAGAAACAAACATGTGTCTAATAGTTCTATTATACAAACTTTTGCTGAAAAGTAAAATGGCTGCTAGGTAAATATCCAAAACTATACATTTGCAAGCCAAGAAATGTACTAGTTTGAGAGGTAATATATACAATAACGTGAAAAAGCAACGTAGACTCTCCTCATGAATACGAACCAAAGTTGGTCAATCCGAAACACGGTTAACCCTTGTATCTGTAGCGGCGCGCATTGTCGTCAACCCACCACTTTGCAACAAAGGCAGCCTCCTGAATCCAAGCGCCTGCTTCGGAGCCAGCCTTGGACGTAACCTTTTCAATAAACGCCATGAAGCCAAAGTCTTCAATAGTCTCGATTTCGTGAGGATTCTTGGCCACATCTGTGAATCTCCATGCGATATTGTCAACAATGGGCACTACAATGCGCCATTCAGGGTGACGGCCATCGCGAATAGCGAGCTGTGCTCTGCCCGTGTTCATGACGCTAAATTGCCATGCTCCTTGACCAGAGTTATCAGACACCATCTTCATCGGTCGAATGAGCGATTGGCCTTCATAGTTGTGCACCAGGTCGGTGGCCGCCTTGGCTTGTGGCTTGGATAGCGAATTCGTAGAGAGAAGAAGATCGAGGATGGTGGGGACAATTTGAATCGAGTTGACGGAGTTCTCCAGATCAATAGCAGGGAGACTTGGGTGAGATACAACAAGTGGAACGTGGAAGTTGCCAATGTTTGGTCTATAGTACGGTGTAACGGAGCCGTCTTCGGCAATCGACAGACCATGGTCGCCAACAAAGACGAGCAATGTTTCGTTGGCAACGCCTTGCTTGTCCAGAATTTCTAGGACCTTGCCCAGCCACGAGTCGACGTAGCCAATGGCGTTCGCGTACGCTGATAGGTCGTCTCTGTTGTCGTCCTCATTTAGTTTAACGTAGCCTGCATCCTTGGGAATGCCAAAGGGATGGTGTGCTGTGCTGGTAAGGTGCGTCAAAAATACTCGCTCATCGTTCTTTTTGGCTTGCTCAAAAATGTCATTCATGTACTTTTCCAGAGCAATCTCGGGCATTCCATAGTAATTGACATCCTCCAGCTCCGCCTTTCCGAACTTTGCGTCGTCGGATTTGAGGTATTCGCCCTGGAGAAATTTCTCGCCAGGATATCCCAGGTGAGGCATAAGAAGGTCTTGTTTATCGTAGCCACCAGTGGTGGACTGCATAAACGATGTGCGCCATGGGAAGGATGCGTACTCTTTTTCGCCCTTGCCCTGCTTTTGGACATCCAATTTGTTGAACATGTCAAATACTTGCGCCAAACAGGGCTGGTAGATGTGGTTTTCAAACTCAATATTGAGATCGGCTACCAGAGGTGTAATGCCACAAAGCGTGCCAACCAAGCTTTTGAGTGTGTATGTTCCGGTTGTATGCGCATTTTTAGCGTTGATACCACCTCGCTTTCTGGTCTCATTGTGTTCAAAGCCATCGTCATAGTCACCAGTGATGTAGTTTGCCACTGGTGTAAGCGTGGAGAGACGCTCCTTTGCTTCGGCAGGAAGCTGCTTGCTCTTGAAAGATTCCTCCAGCTTTTCCCATATAATATCGTTCGCCTTGATCGGGAAGACGTCCTTGCGTGTGCTTTCGAGTTTGATGAGCATGACGTGTCGGATATCTACATCGGCAATGATGTTCTTCAGTTCGGGAAGAAAATCGTTGTCGAGATTGTTAATCTTCAGAGGGTCGCTGTCGGCGCGATAGTGCGTAGCGTTGGCATCGTACCAGTCTTCGAAACCAGGGACGCTTCCGTTTTGAGGGAGCCAAGAGAGGGTAATTGGCTGTGCAACTGCTGTCTTGTCGCCAATATCGCCAACAGAGCCAGTTCCAAGGGGCAGTACGCTCGCGAGACTCGGTGCAGAGTAGACAAAGTCCATAATGGGCAACAAGGGAACAGCCCAGGACATAAACGTGTACGCCTTCTCACGGGGCTGCATCCAAAACGTGATAAACTGGTAAAGAATGAAGGCAGCGACGGAAAAGTATAGGGCGACATAGAACCAATTGCGTCCTCGTCGTCGTGAAGAGGATTGCATATCGTCATCGGTCGGTTCTGGAGTTTCGCTCTTTTCGGTTAAGCTTTCGAGGTCTTCTTCAGGAACGTGGTCGTAGTGGGAATTTGTAACGCGGCCCTTGGCAGGGCCATATCTGCCGTATGCCCAGACAAGAGGAAACGAAACAATGTCCTGAATCATGGTGGAAATGAGGAAGATGAGATCCTGCATCACCCAGCTGGCACCCAGGATACTAGCTGAGCTAACACCAAGAGAAAACAGGCCCGTAAACAAAACAGCCCACGACGAGGAGTCACCGGCGAGCCCAATGTTGCGCCAGTGAAGCTCGGAGCCAGCTACGAGATAAAACGCTATATTGATGGCCGAGATGGTAAAGGACGTGACGACAATGGTCGTGGAAAATATTGTTGAGCAGAGTGCCATGGATCGGATGTTGTTGAACAGGGCAAAGCGGAGGAGCATAAGAAGAAGAGTATCTTGGTAAAAGAAGGACGAGCCCCATTCAAGGATCTGGGCTGTGGATAGAGTTGCTCGGTATGCGTATATGTGGAAAGTCTTGGCTGCTACAAGACTGACAGCAGCAATGGCGAGTACATAGCGGCGGTTTGCAAATCTCGATGCCGCGAGGACAATGAGGGATCGGAGTGGTATGTTCATTTTCGGAGATTCTTCGCGGCGTAGTACCTTGTCGAGAGATAGCGCGGAAGCAAGCAAGCAAGCTATTCAGTTTTATGCAGGCATATAGAGAGAGTGTTGAGATCGTATCAAATAGAAGTCGTTGTTACCGCTCGGTGGACGTTTCGCGTGTACTCGAGGTGCTGTTGAAGCAGGTATCGTAGCCACGGAGACACAATAGTGGTGTGGTGCAAACCAGAAAGGTCCCGAGGAAGGTAAGAAAAGGAAAGAAGCTGGAAGGCGAGAGCCGTTCCAAATTAAGGGATGGCAAAACCTATGCCGGTGGTTTGCAAAGAGGAAAAGGAGATGCGTTAGGCCCAACGAAAAAGAGCAAAGAAAAAAAGGACAAATGGCTAGATATGCGACGTGCAGGAACGAAAGGGTGTGTCGTCGGTCGAGGGGGCGGCGGAGGAGAGAGAGCCTGACGGGGGTGTTCAACATTCTTGAGGACGGACTCGCGTGCGAACGATCTCCATTTTATTCATTTTGGATTTTCAATTCTCTAATTGCTACTTTCGATCTAGTGTCTCGGCGGTACCTTTGCCTTCGTTTTCTTTCCCCTCATCGTTGGAAGCCTGTCCTGACTATGACTAGCGCGCGAGGCCAAAGTCGATACTCGTACGCCCCTTTGGGTGGATATTTGTGACGAAATGGCCAACCCTTCTGTTTTTTGTTAGCCGCGCTCTGTACTGCATTCTATTCCCCCCCTCCCAACCTAAAACCCCCCATGCTTGGAAGGCCTGCTTATAATGCTACCGACCGCCAAGGGGGGGACCCTTTTGGCGGCCGACATTACAGAATAGCGTCTGGAAACCAATTTCCATTTTTCATGGTTAACCTTGGTATGACGCCGGTTCACCGAGTCAGCCTATTCCCGGCACAGAGAGTGTATACACATACAATGTACAGTAGGATTCTAAAGCGCGCCGTCGCAACTCGACGTCATGTTACGAGAGGAAAAACTACAACACACGGTCCTCGCCTAGTCAGCATTCGGTCCCAAGCAATTTCAACCCAGCAAAAAAAGTACATCACCTGTACAAAGCCTATGCGACGCCAAGGGCGCTGTGAACATGAAAAGCGTGATGCTCATCCGACAATGTGGGCTCTTTTCCAGGGCCGGGCGGCAAAAGTTGTGGAGAGGGCGTACGGTTTGAGTGGCGTGCCAGTGAGAAGAGGGCAAGTGATCGCGTGGGCAAAAAAACAAAACAAGAAAGCTAGTTGCATGCCCTTTTGCGTATGCGAGCCTCCTGTCGATCTGTTGTGGTGATGCTTGCCCACGTCGTATAGCATCGCCATCTACTGTAGACCTTCTCCCGCGAAAGCAAACATTTCATCGTCCTCTGAGCCACGATGCCAATCGGCCACATTTTCTCATGGACAGCAAATACGCCACGGCTTCAGCCTTGGAAACTCCTCCAGCGGGGGTGCCAGTGGGTAGGCCATGCTAGTGCACTTCCGCAAAGGGGAAAAAATTGCACGCTGTGCATGAGACTATGCTGAATATGGACGCAATATCCCTTCGCCCTGGGTCGTGTGGCGCTTTGCGGACAGCTCGCTTCCCCATAAATTGGTTTCTTTGTAGAGCAGTTCTCCTATATGCTTCCTTTACTCACCGACACTGTAGTTCAAAGGGGGTTAGCAGATTGACCAAGGCTCGGCTGTGGCACTACACTATTGTTTTGGTCTTCATGTATCGTCTGCAATAGTTCTTATGCCGGCGTCATTTACTAGACCAGTGACATACAACCTCGCTTGGCAGGTGGAGGAGATGAAGACCCCAGCGTCTTACTTTTTTTTTTCCGCGTTTCTCGCATTCCCACTCCCCATGTTGCTCTCCTTTTTCTCCTTCCGAGCAGGGAGCTCGAATGATTCATTCCAAACTTTAAACCCTTCTAACCACTGATCTTTATTTCCGTTGCTTGGTTCATCTCATCGCAGCAACAAACAACGCCGTGCTTCACGCTCGTTGGGCGGCGGTTAGGTCACCTTGTCTCCCCAGGCCAGGGGCAGACCTAGCGCACTACAAGGGCTTCCATTTCAGGGATCCTGGCTTCTACTCCATCTCGCCGTCGTCCATCAACGCGATTCAGAGTACTCGTTTTCTGCTCAAGGCGACTGGAGGACCCATCTGTCCACAAATCTCCAACTTTTTTAGGCTTTCGTCGTGGGGGTCGCCGTTCCAGAGAAGGTTTCCATTCTCGGCCGTACGAATGTGTTTGATTTGCTCTCAGGTCCAACTGTGCATACCATCTCATTAAACTGCTGCTCCCTTTGCGCCGGTTCTAATTAACTGGATGACGGGGGGATGTACCGTGGGGGCAGAGTCGTGGTCGCGTGATGTAGAGCCTCCTGGCCTAGTCCAGCCAAAAGTCATCTCATAAAATGCTACCACAGCTGACATAGGTGGATCCTGTCAAGCGCTACTCCGCGGGTACCTGTCGAGATGGACACTGCGCGGAAATGAAAGCAACGTCCTGCCGATGGACCGTCACAGAGTGCTGAATTTACGCATTTCCAGAACATGTACGGAGTAATTCGTGGTATTGCTCGCCCATGTCGTGGCCGTGATCGGCCATGAAAAAACACAATTGCAAACTCTTTACCTTATTGCAAAAGGGGCTGCTTACTTGATGGTGGCGTTGCACCTTGGCACATACAACGGCAGTCGGGGCTATTTGCTCCGGAGCGTCGCATTGACTCAGTGTAGGAGCATGTTTGCAGAGCAGCTTTGACCAATTTGAATCTAGATATATATTTTTGGGATCTAAAATCATCTAAAATCAACGCCACTACTATAGCCTTGCAGGGAACAGCTGCGTTGGATCACGTCGGGGCTCAGTGAGCCTCACTTCGCTCGTAGGTGCTGAAAACAACAAACATCCCCAAGTCATACGCCATTTTGAAGGAACCTGCTGCAACGAAGCAAACCCAGAATAAATTGCGGCCGGCAAGTACGCCGGTGATGAGTGGACCAGCGCTCTGTGCCATTGTCTTGACTACGTTGGTCATGCCAATAACAGACGTCCGCTCTTCGGGGAGGAGTACCTTTGCTAAGAAGGCCGAACGGGGTGCAGAATCCATCGATTGAAGACTGGATCGCAGGAGCAGCAAAAGTGTGGCAATTCGGGGGTTGCTGGGCAAAGGCAACAGCGCCAGAAATACGCTCGACGGAAGATGTGTAAAGACCATGGTCTGAATATGATTAGTACACTGCATATTGCTTGTTTTGAACCGAATATGTCGAGTATTTACCTTGACATCTCCCAAACGTTTGGAGAGAGGTGATGCTACAAGCACCGAAATAGACGAAATTATACTAGCGGTAAAGAAAATGGAACCGAGAGCACCCTCATCGATGCCGAAGCGGGATTTGAAATAGAAGGTGATCCATGACCTGCCACAGGTTAGTTTGATAAGACGAATTTGAAGAAGGTTAGACTACATACAGAGGCGCAAGACCAGCACCAAATGCGTCAAACGCAAAGAGTAGACACAAAACGGCGACAATGCGCTGGCTTTCGGCGCTGAGTGTAGCAAAGAGCGCAAATCGGCGCTTCTTGGGTGGTGCTGCTTCCGATGGAGGCTGGTCTGGCAAAAGTCGAGACGACTCGGACGGCTGCGCATCGCTTGATTGCTCTACAACAGGTTTTGGCTCGGATTCCACCTTTCGGCTAAGACAAATGGTCATAACAAACTTGACGAGACCAAGCGCAGCGTAGACGACAAAGACAATGCGATATGCCCGGACGACATCCCAATGGAGCTTCAATCGCAAGATTTCAATAAGCCATCCGCCAACCATCATACCCGAAGCTGTGCCAGCAAAGCCAAATAGCGTGTACCACGCAAAAATATCGGATCGCTGATCGGTCGGTGTAAGATGTGCAATGATGCTCTCCTCGATGGCCTTGAAAGGACCGATTTCGTTTCCCGACGGGCTAATGACGCCCAAGACAGCTGCCACCAATAAGACCCAGTAATTGGAGGAGATGGCAAACACAGCGCCGCTCAGCGTCATGAGCACGGCGCCAATGGCGAGAATGGCCTTTCTGCCCACTCTGTCGGCGATGAGGGTCAGGATGAGGCTGATGAAGATGTCGCCCACCAGCGTCAGCGTCATGAACAGGCCCGACCGTTCCTTCGAGTTTCCGAGCTCCGTGAGAAAAGCGACGAGAATCAGAGTCGATGCGCCATATGCGAAAAGGCGGACGAAGCGCTGCAGACACAACAGCTTGATGTCACTGGACGACACCGCCAGGCTGGTCAGCCCGAGCTCAGCCAGAGCGCGCTGGAAGAAGGAGGGACAAGACTCGAGTGGTTCCGACATTGCAACGGCCGCGCTCTCTTTTTCGTGCTCGTTTTGTATTCCGGTGACGATGTTGCAGGTAAAAAGAAGACCAAAAACCTGGATGGACGGTTGTCAGCACCTCGGCGTAACCAGCCGAATCTCCGAGCCACAGTGGAGCGAGCGAGGCTGCATTCAGCCCGCCAATCACTGTATACACATTCACCACGCAACAACAGGGGATAGACAATAGCGTGTTTTTTTATTCAGTATATCGGTTTCTACAGGTGGAATACTTCGTCTTCTACATAAAAGATGGTTTTTGCATCGCTTTCCGAAATGCATGCTTTTCGCGCCTCATAGAGCAGCATCGCAGGGCCACAGAGATTCACACAGGCGTCCACTGCGCCACTGTTACTCTTGATGTTTCTGATCCAAGCGCCCATATTGGGCCGTCCAGTATGAAGATCCCAGGGAAGTCTGTCATCAACACTGTTGGTTTCCTTTGGCTGCATTTCAAGCGTCGAATCACCGCCACTCAGCGAATCCGTAACGTGGATCATCACGGAAAATGAAACAGTACACCCGTCTTGCTGCGACAGAGCATACAACTGCTTCAATTCCTCTGCAAACCATGCCACATGGCTTTTATCTTTGACAATCCAAAGCAAGTGCACCTGTTTCGAGGTAGCGTCCTTGTGTGCGTTTTGCAGAATAAAAGAGGCAATGCTCAGTCCTGGCGTAATGCCAACACCGCCTCCCACAAGAACCACAAGCTGTGCCTTGGCCCAGTTGAATCTGCCAATACCATACGGTCCGTCCACACGAAGTCGCAGACTTTTCGCGCCGTCGCCGTTTCCAGCTCCTGGTAGCTGTTGTACAGATCGGGTGTACGATCCCAGGCCGCGAATCGCAATCGTGGTGACGGGCTTATCGTCATTGGTGACTTGTGCCACCGTGAATGGATGCCAGTTGAGAAAGGAAACTTTGGGCAGCTGAATCCACACAATTTGTCCCGGCTGCGCTCTCCATGCTCCCGTCACTTTGAACTTGGTCAAATCTCCCGCATAGTACTGAACGCTCTCCACGTCAATCTTGCGGAAATCGTGCCACACCCGTAGAGCGCGATCAACCACCCAGAGGGAGAAGCCCGGTAGTAGGAATTCGGGGCCATTTGTAGTATGGTAGAGCGCACCCACCATGAAGATGAAGAACAAAAAGTGGATGTAGTAGAAGACTTCGAACAGGCGACGGCGAACAATTGGGAGTGAGGACAAAAACATGAACGAGAGGCAAATCCAGGCCAGGATGCCAACTTGGATGCGAGGGCTTTCAAACTGGCTTGCGATCTGGTCCGTCTCAATGTCGTGCATAATGTTGAATGCGACGTGCGTAGTGGCGTGGATAAACGTAAAGGTTCCAATCCATCGATGGTACTGCAGAATGACGGGACTCGGGAGGCGTAGAACGATGGAAAAGAGATTGCTTCGCGTCGCGAGAAGCAAGTTCAATCCGCCGTTTGCAATGGTTAGCCAGCCATAAAGCTTGTAGTCGGTTGTGTATTGGTTCTCGTTGATGGCAAAGGCAATGTTGAGGGCAGCGAGTACCAAGAACCGCAAAACATCGGCTATGTGGTACTCTCGAAGGAGATTCGAAGGTAGTGGAAACGAAGACAGTTTGTAAAGCCAAACGGTCGGCCACCAGTGACGTGATTTTCGTGTTGCTACAAAGTATTTGCTGGTTAGAAGAAGTTCGCGCATCTCTCTGTCTCATATAGAAATAGCCGCGACATACCCGTTGACGAATATTTCAAAAGTAAAAAGAAGGCTAGTCTTGGTAGGCCTTCCAAGAACAGTAGCCCGACCACAGCGCCAAAATACGCTCTGGCGGCGACGTACTGGTCGTCCACAATCGGTGTAAGCATGTTGAGAGATTTCCAATGGAAAGGCAATGTTTGGCTGGCTGGTGTGTGTCTGTGTTGGCAAGAGACAGTGCAGCCGGCAAGTTACTTATAAGTTGATCTGCCGTGTTGAGGATTCCAAATGCTTCAGCGCTGATAGCCAATATCCAAGAGTATCACTCCTTTGGATGAATTCGATTCCAAAAAAAAGATAATCATTCAAACATAAAACGCAATTCAGTTTATCTTGGTTTATCTTTGTTTGTTTTCTGGAATCATTATCTACTTTAATACAATCCGATCCGCTCCGCCTCCCGCCAAGGGGGAGGCTGACAATGATTCCATCATGTACAGCGGGGGGGAAGAGGGAGGCTCAGCAAAAAGCCCCGGGTATGACACATGGAGATTATCACAGCCCGCCACCACCAAAAGAAGCAAAGCCAAAACAAAGCCAAAACATTCCAAAGTAACCGGCTGGAGAAATTGCTCAAAAGAAGGGGGCCTCAGATCTGGTGGATTTCCGTTTTGAGATACTGGGCGCCGGGGTGGGCCAATCAGAGGCGCGGACCAAAATGATTCCAAAGCATCTGCGGCTACCGCTCCGATGGCACTCGGCCAATCAGCATCGTCGATGTTGGCGAAACCTTGGGGCCCGGCTGTGTCTTTGGAAACATTTCGTGAGAATCAGGGCGGTGGCTCGGTTTTACAGTGTGGCTGTAAACGGTACAGATGGGCGGGAGACGGCACGCCAGCCTGGAGATCGCTCCCTGGGAATTGGTTAGTTGCATTTGGAATCAAATCGAGTGACAGAGTGAAATCTTAGAGAGAATTGTGTCAAAGGCCCAGCCTTGAGACTTGAAAATCCAATATTTAAAGACCTGTAGTTGGTACCATACTTTCGTTCTCATCTTCTACTGCTTCTCATCTTCAAACACACAAAAGTCTACACCTCTACTCTCCTCCTTCTTCACACAAACACCACCTACACCCTCTATCTTCTACTCCATCACCATGAAGTTCTCCATTGCTGCCTTGACCCTCGCCAGCC
The DNA here is from genome assembly GCA_000825705.1 of [Torrubiella] hemipterigena. NCBI lineage: Eukaryota > Fungi > Ascomycota > Sordariomycetes > Hypocreales > Clavicipitaceae > [Torrubiella] hemipterigena. Next base: position 5,950,180 of record CDHN01000002.1, read on the forward strand.
TGGCCTCCGCTGCCGAAACTGGCTGGAGCGGCGCCATCCAGACCAAGGACGGCGGCCTCGGCGGCGTTGTCACTGTTGTCAATGACACTACCCTCATGATCTCCAAGTACACTCTCAAGGCTGCCACTGCACCTGCTCTCTACTGGTGGGGTGCCACCGACTCCAACCTTCCCAAGGGCTTCCGCATCAATAACGAGCGTGTCTCCGAGCCCGCCAAGACCGACTCCATCACGATTTCCCTCGATGCCGGCCACAAGGCCTCCGACTTTACATACGTCGGCCTCTGGTGCGAGAAGCTCAATGCCAACTTTGGCCAGGCTCTTCTCAGCAAGGACGGCAGCAGCAGCACCTCGGATAGCAGCCCCTCTGGTAGCTCTGCTCCCAGCGCCTCTCCCAGCGTCGACAAGAAGGGGGCCGCTGCTGGACTCTCTTCTTCGCAGGGTGCTTTCGCTGCTTTGGCTGCCAGTGCCTTGGCCATTGCTGCCTTTATGGCGTAGATAATTTCACCTCTTTTGTAGTAATAAAGACACTCTGTTTCTCACGCAGCCCTTTACAATAAACCTTTACTCTGGAGCACCAGTCCTTAGTACAGAGACACGATGTATGATTAAACCCCAAGAAACCCATCAAAAGTCTGGTAATATTTCTTTTAAATGGTATTGCGTCTCTGTATTTTATTTTGGTCTTAAATTTTGTCGACTCATTTGGTATACTTGTTGAATACCAACCGAAAGTGACTCATTTCAGCTATGACTTCCCCCCCCCCCCCGCCATCAGCTCATGTCACCAACTACAACATCACACCAACATGGATACTCTTCAAGACTTCCAATTAAAAGCGATTAAAAACATTCGCGCAAGAGCGCTACTGTCAAAACAGGACGCAAACGCAACCATCCGCCATGTCCTGCGCATGTCCAACGTGGACGCGTCAGCCATCGATGACCTGCGTCAGCGCATAGCAAAGCACGGCCACATTGCTATACATTTCCACCCCGATCGCCCGGTGAAGCTTCAAGACGGATTTACGACGGTTGCCGAATCGCTGGCGTTAGACGGTGTCTACCGCAGCCAGTTTGAAACGTCCATCTCCAACGGTCTGGTATCAACAGTAGCAGGCGGCCCGCGAGACCAATGGGAGGAGAATTTATTCGGCGGCGCATACCATGAAAAGAACATCACGGTATCTCCTAAATATCGGCCAAAATATGGCGCTCTAGATTTCATTGGTTTCGCCGATGGGCCGGCGCCGCGATTTGGATCAACATATTTCGTGCTGAAGCCAGAGGTATCCTCCCGGGCAACGTTTACATACGGTGGTTCGCAGGACGCGCCGAAAGATGTAGGAACCATTGATGAAATAGACAGTATTCTTTCCGCACTTCTGGAAGAATCTTTTATTCGAGACGGCGCACTGGGGTTTGCCGGTCGACCAGCTGGATTACTTTCGCACATACAGGCGCAGATGGTAACGCCAAGAGCATCTAGCATAACTACAGGCAGTAACTTGGACCACGTGATTGAAGCTCAAATCCACGGGGAGATTCTCTTGTCCCGTGATGTCGAGGCCTTGGTCGTGGACGGGTCTTTCGCAGCAGACGACGACAAGACAAGTACGGTGCTGCGTGAGATGGGCGCCAAGTTTGGCTTTCCGGTCCTGTTTACCCGTGGATTCCGTTTAGACGTCGACTCTGTTCCAATTGACTTTCGCGGTCCTACAATGCCATCCTTGGCGAAGCGGATTTCAGCATCTGTTGTGGACGCAAAGTCCATCGGGGTGGCTGCGCAGAGCCTGCAGCGGGACCCTGAGCGCTGGTCAGATCGAGGCACATACGCAGAGGTTTTGCAGGAGTTGAAGCTTCTCTGGCATATTCTAGTCCGCTTTGGGTAATCTTTGGGGCTGGTGCATGGCGATGTGGGTGGGTTAGGCTTACCATGTAAGCCGACGATCTGGGCGATGGGGTGGACGATCTTGAAGAGTGTACCTGTCACGCGTTCACCATCCGTCTACAACAGCGTCAGCCCAGTATACAGTTGGTATAGAATTCTTCTCTAATGTCACCTAATTCCATTCATTCGGCATTTTACAGAAAACGCACTGGCCGATCCAATCTGACAATCAATTCGCTTAGACACAGGATGATGTGTAAGGGTGACGTCGTCGCTTAGCCATCTAGGAATCATACCAACTATAAATAAAGGCGAAAGTCACACAGTTTCCATCAATAAACCACTCCAGCATAGCAACCATATTCACTCAATATTCCATTTTTGACAGACACCACCTACCACACAAAATGAAGACCTTCGCCATCATCTCCCTCGCCATTGCCACCGCGCTTGCTCATGCCCCAAGCTTGACAGAACTGACCAACGGGTTGCCCGCCTGTGCTGCATCAGCCATGAATGCTTCCATGCAGGAACAAAAGTGTAACGTCGCCCATGTCGATGCCACCGCTTTCGACTGCCTCTGCAACAACTACTATGATGTTACGGGCGGTATCTTTGACAAGGTTCCGTACACTTGTGCCGCAGGTAAGTCCCTAAAACGGTCTAGTATTAGCAAAAGCTGCCCTCTAACGTGACTAGATTTTGCGAGAGATGCCGGAGCACTTTGTGGTGTATGGGCTGTCGAGGGACCCTCGGCAAGCGACATCAAGCAAGCTGTCGAGGCATTGGCCGCCAAGGTTGGAGGTTCTGCGCAGTAGGTTGCCGCGCTTCATCGGTTTTAGACGATGTTAAGGCTGAAATTGTTTTGTCATCTCTTAGAGGGCCCGTCCCAGCAGTGGCTTCGGCGGCATCCAGCTCGTCCAAACTAGCGGCGCCTCCGCCAACAGCTGCTGCGGGCGGAACTCTTGCGCGCGTCGAGGCGGTTCCAACATCAACCGCTGAACCAAGCACCAGTGCGGCCTCTAGCAGTTGTGTTTTGAGTTCTTTTCATTTTGTTATGATTTTATGCAGTGTATGGTATGTTTTTTAGGTTTTAGAATATGGATTGATTTTTTATTGTCGAGTATTTAACCGGATGATGCCCCTCACGTGTAAGATGAACAAACCGGTAGTGTAAGTCAGCTTTAACAGTATACTACTATCAGCGCAAGCATTACCATCACACTGCTTTTCCCTTGTATTATTAGTTGATAGAGTGTTTGAATAAGTAATTACCAGTTTTTTTTAATATAACTAGAAAATCCTAGAGCTAAAAATAGAAATTAATTTCACTATTGACTTCTAGGGTAGGGCTGACCAAAACGGAAGCGTTCCGTTCAGCTACGCCACTAGCAACGCCCTGTCCTATGCTATGTACGCGGATAAAAGCTGTCATGTAAAATTAAGCGACGAGGATCTGGGGTACCAGTCTCTTTTGGGACGGTTTGCGACAAGCTGTGTGTGAGAGAGAAATTAGGGGTAGAATCTGTTAAGAAGCAGAGATTTCCCATGCTGTGTGGTCGTAGACTAACTATACTGTAGACTCTTTACTAGACACAAGCTGCTTTTCCATTTTCCTTCCAGTCGCATCTCTACTCCATCGCAGATATGAAGGTTTCCACTATTGCGTATCTCGGCATGGCTGCCACCGCTTCCGCGTTGGAGTCGTTGACCGAGTACACCAACGATATACCCTCTTGCGCGGTTTCTGCGCTACGCGATGCCATGAAGACCGAGGGCTGCGACCTGTCTTCCATTGACGGCAAAGATTTTGACTGCCTGTGCAAGCACAGCTCAGCCATTATCACTATTGTCGTTCCCAAGATCTCTACTGTCTGCACAGCAGGTAAGTAGTAACCATCCGACTCGGCCCTTCGGACAACTCGTTTGCTAAGAATCCGACTTTAGACTTTTCACAAGCCATCGGTGGCATCTGCGGTCTTTGGGAAATCTACAGCACCACAGCTAGCGACTACGCGCAGGCGACTAAGGCACTTGGAGATAAGCTCGGTGGCAGCGGTGGCGGCAGCGCAGCTACACCCACGGCCAGCGCAGGAAATGCACCCTCAGGCAACTCCGCCGCCGCTTCGCCCTCGTCGACCAAGAACGCGGCTGTAGCTCCCACTGTTGGTGCTGCTATGGGCATCATTGGTGGTGCCGCTGCCATGGCCGCTTTGCTCTAAGTGCTGGGCCCAGAATACAGCCGGGTTATTGTCGCAACTCGACCCAGGCGAGAGCTTAGCCATGATGGAAGTAAACGCTTTTGGTGAAGATGTATGTAAAAGGTAAATGTTCTATTATGCTCGCTCGAAACAGACTATTAAATATTAATTAATTTATTATCGTTATTTTCCCGTGGACTTGACGTAGTGCCTGACTGCATTTTTGAAACTTTGGTCAAACTCGACCTTGCGGCTCTCGCAATCCAGCTCGGCGTGTAGCAGGGCTGCGGCAGCGCGCTCATCGCGCTTGTCAAAGGGTCTGTTGAACATGGGGATAGGAAGTCTGTTGCTATGCGCATTGGCCTTGTCAAACGAGATTTTGGCGTCCTTGCCTTGTAGCGTCTGGATGGCAGTCACAGCAAAGCGCAGCAAGTCGCCGCCAACACCCTTGTTGCGGAACTTGAGGCGGACGGTCCAGGCGCGAATGCTGCCGCCGCTAATCTTGGAAGACGCCTTGGATTGCTTCTGGAAGTCCGTATCGGAGAGGTACGGGCGGAGGATAAGGCACCCAATGATTTCGCCGTCGAAGCGCGCACCAATGACAATGTCCTCGCGACCCTCGGGACCAGTAAGGAATTGCTCGGCGTTGAAGTTCTCGGCCATGCCAACGAAGCGGCTGGTGAGCATGCGGATGGCAGCGAGGTAGCAGATAATGGTACCGGATACGGTGATGAGCGTGGTGCCGAGATCGGTGGTGGTGCGCGCTCTCAGCATGGTCGCGAGCAGGGACGCCAGGCCGGCGATGCAGAGCGGGTTGAAGATGATGCTGGCATTGGCAGTCTGACTCTGCTGGGCAATGCTGTCGGTGATGAGGCGCAAGCCGGTGCGACGCTCGTCTTCATTTGTCAAGATGCCGTAGGATAGAGGGGGAAGCTCGTCTTGTTCTTTGGCGACGACGGGAGCGGCGGCTTCGTTGGAAGCTGCCTTGGAGGATTTGTCGGCAGCAGCCATTGTGTTTTGCGCGTTGGGTATTTCGTAAGGGATTGAGAAGCAGTGCTAGCAATGATGGCAACGCTGATGGGTTTTGATTGAGGCGATTGAATCCCGTCACACGAGCAGCGCGATGACGAGAAGAGCGATGAGAGCACAATTGCGCACGCGTACGGGATGAGAGGAGTGAAGTAACAAGAGAAGATGAAGAATCACGAGACAACTGTTCGACAAGTTGCAATGGGAACAGCGAATTCTTGAGACTGAGTGTGCACGGGCGGGAACCGTCGGCAGAATCCCAATGGCAGAAAAAAAAAGTTGTCGCAGTAGACCGAGCTTCAGTGGTGGCGTGGCGATGTCATGTCACTGCCTGCTCAACAGACGCCGGCTGAAGCTTGCTGGAGCTACCCTTGCAAGTAGCGTGAGCACGTGGGCAAACCGTTTGCAAGTTCGAGTAAGGGAACCCTTTTTTATTTTTATTTTTTATTTTAGCGTCGGTTGTCTTGCAGGCAGAGCGGGGGCCGCCGGAACCACCAGCTGAACGAAGCAGGCGGACCAGTGGGTACAGGCACCCAACGGACATCGATCCCTTTGCAGCGCTGCCAAGCAGGACCCTTTTTGCCTGCAACGTTCTAGGTAGGGCTCTCGGATCTTCTTTTTTTCTTGTTGGTCGTCTGTGTGAAAAGGCATGGACATACAGACGGGATTAGGCAGAGGCTGACCAACAGGTGGTACAGATAGGCTTACGAAACTGGCAAACGCGTAGACGACACCTGCACAAAAGAAACAGCATCATTGGGCCAACTCAGCCGGCAGCCATACAACGGGCGGCGCCCAATGATTCAAGGCTGACAAGGCCTAAATACATGCCTGTTGATAGGCCAAGGGACCATGTCTCTCACCGGCGCTGCCGCGTATCACTTGACCTGGAAGCGAAAGCGACAGGCGCAGACCGAGGGACTGACAACACTGTGGATGATGGGATGGTCACCTAAACCTGGGTGCTAAATGCTACGGTACCCAAGGGAAGAACAGAATAAAAAAATGGAGGCTAACTTAGCTCGGCCGTTAGCACGGAAGAGGGTCACTTCGGCCGGGTTGGTGGGAGCGAACGAACGCTTCTGGACTCGAAAATCCATCTGGCTCCCTCCCGCCCTTGTTTAGTGCAACTTTTTCTACTTTCTCGGCTCAGAGCGAGCCGCGGTTGTCGCGTGGGCCGGTAAGCTTTAAACTAAGGTTGGCAAAAAAGGTGGTGGGATGCACAGCGACTAAGTCGCTACTCAGCAAGGCAAGGCGAAAGGATGTGCACAGTCCCTGCAGTTGGGCAAGATGTGTTTGCCGCCGTCGCCGCTAACAAGAAGAGACGAAGATGGAAAAAGACGTAAAAAAAGACTTGGCAACGGATATACGGCACGACGCCATTACAATCTGTCAGCGTCACGGCATAACAGCAAGGACGCCACACGATCATTCCCATCACCGAAGCAGCCACTGTCTTGGCAGTAGACGGGTGAATTTTCACGAGGGACTATATCCGTAGTCACGACGAGGCTTTCCAGTTGGATCGATTGGGTCAACTGCAGCCAATAGTCCCGGACAAGCGCCAAAGTCATCTTGGACAACTCGGGGCCTTGCCCCTCTTGGGCCCATCGCTGGTGCGAGAGAAGACACACAGAAAAGATATGAGTGGACTAAAGGCTTATGCCATTATGTACGCTGATGGACCAATCTTCATGCAGAACAAGGCAATAACCGGACACAGACGGCGGAGATGTGAGTGGAGTTGCCAGAGGATGGATACGCACCAGTGTTTGGTGGCGCGCTCGCGCATTATGGACCTGTTCGGTAGCCCATTCAGGCAAGTCAGCGTGCGTGCGTATGTGCACTACTGCTAATAACTGATACGGAGACTGCATCTGCTCTACTCCGTGTAATGTGAGGGACGCTTGGCGTCGTCTCGGGCCGGCTTGTCAGTGAAGCTAGCGAGGGGCCAGCAAACAAAGGAAGAAAGATAAGAGAGACACAGTTTATCCATGGGCTTGCTGCGGCTGTTTGCTAAGTTGATGGTCAGTTGGTTAAACTAAACACATGACAGACAAGACACTGTGCCAATTAGCCCAGCTGCAACCAGAAATATCGCAAAAAAAGTATGCGCACGTTCGTTTGTCGACACAGCGCAGGCAGATGGATGAAAAGGAGATTAGCAGGTACGGCAGCCCAAAAAAAGAGGCGTAGTGGTACGTTGCGCCAATAGCGTCGGGCTAAAGCGTAACATCCATTCTGCGCGTGGCGCCAAATCGATCGCCCAGGATTCGCCAAGCAGAAGCGCAGACCCGGGGAACGTGGTCAGATGCAGGCCTCTGATTGGCCCATTGTCGCCCACCAACAACCTCAGTTTACACATGGGCCTAGACCAAACGTCTTTTTCCTTCTTTGCTTCCACCCCCGGCTTTCCGCTATTTTTTTCTTTACGGCTGAGCTCGATAGCGCTGTAGATACGCTACAGAGGACCCTTACAGAACCACTAATGCACTGTATTTCACTCTTGTTGCTGCAGGCAGCCCATTGGGGTGTTACTGTAGCATCGCCCATATACGCCTTCCCCAAAGAACAACCCAGCTTCACGCACGCAAGGTTAACCCTATTCGCCGTTGGCCTCTCTTGTATCCTTTTTCATCTCCACGCTAGGCAGTCCCCGGGCGACCCCTTCCCACCGTAAAAACGACCGCAATGAGGCTGTCTAACCGGACCTGACCACCACCCCTACCCTTCTGACTCGCCCCGTTTACTGGACGGACTGAGCGCTGGAAGTATGCCCGTTTGTGGCGTTCTGGCTCATCTTGCTTGTCCCACGTTGCTGCATCCTGCTCTCGCTAATGGACGGTTCTTGGGGCCTTTTTCCAGGATGGGCTAGCATCCCCCGTCAACCCGAGACTGGGTCCATGCAGACGCCTCCCTCACGCTTCGGTGGGAAGAACGAGTAGTCTTGTTGGCCGGCTGTGACAAGTGGGCTGAAGGATGGAAGAAAAAAAAATAAAAAATAAAAAATACTCGCGTGCAGCAAAGCATGCGATGGAGAACCCTCGGGGGCGAGTGAGCGCCTCGTTGGCGTTCCGGTTTCTCATATATATTGTCCATCCGACTTGGCGACCCTCCTCGCATCTCTTGGCTTCCCTTCTTCTGTGTCCCTCTCCTCTTGGCTCTGCAGCGGTCCATCTCTTAGCAAAAACGCCTCAAGCCCATTCAGTTCTCTTGGCGATTGATCTCTTTGACTGAGCTCGCTCATACACAATGGCTGCTCCCGCTCCCTCCAACATCCCCCAGCCTGCCATGGGCAAGACTGCTGGTGGTAACTCTGCCTACCACAACTTCAACAATGACTTCCTTCACGTCTCCGACCTGAACGAGCGTCGTCGTCTTGCCCTCGCTGAGGTCGACAAGGCCCCCTTTGGCTGGTACCACGTTCGCGCCTGTGTTGTCGCTGGTGTTGGTTTCTTCACTGATTCTTACGACATTTTCACTGCCTCTCTCCTCACCATCATGCTGGGTATTGTCTACTACCAGGACAACAAGGGTGCCATCTACCCCAGCTCTGATAACGCCATCAAGCTGGCCACCTCTGCTGGTACCGTTGTTGGTCAGCTTGGTTTCGGTATGCTCGCTGATATTGTCGGCCGTAAGAAGATGTACGGTCTTGAGCTTATTGTCATCATCTTTGCCACCATTGGCCAGGCCCTCACCTCGGAATCTCCCTCTTGCAGTATCGTCGGTCTCATCATCTTCTGGCGTGTCATCATGGGTGTCGGCATTGGTGGTGACTACCCCCTCTCTTCCGTCATCACTTCCGAGTTTGCTACCACCAAGTGGCGTGGTGCCATGATGGCTGCAGTCTTTGCCCAGCAGGGTCTCGGCCAGCTTTGCGCCGCCTTTGTCATGCTCTTCGTCACCCTTGGCTTCAAAGAGACCCTCTCTGCCAGCCCTGGTGTTGCTCACTGCACTGGTGACTGCCAGGTTGCCGTCGACAAGATGTGGCGTACTCTCATTGGCTTCGGTGCCGTTCCCGCTTCCATTGCTCTTTACTGTAAGTAAACCTCCAAAGTTGCGCTTGAATCGCCAGTATTCTGACCCGTTCGCAGTCCGTCTTACCATTCCCGAGACCCCCCGTTACACTTTCGATGTTGCCCGCGATGTCGAGAAGGCCGACAACGATGTCAAGGCTTACATGAACGGCAAGGCCGAGGGTGAAACTGATGAGATGGCTCGTGTTGCTGCCAACAAGGTTGCCCAGGAGAAGCTTGAGGTCCCCAAGGCCAGCTTCCGCGACTTCTGCCGCCACTACGCTATCCGCAAGAATCTTCTCCTCCTCATCGGTACTGCTGGCTCCTGGTTCATGCTCGACGTTGCCTTCTACGGTCTCTCTCTCAACAACGGTGACATTCTCAAGGCTGTCGGCTTCTCTACCACCGGCTCTAAGAACACCTACGAGTTCCTGTACAAGACTGCCATTGGTAACTTGATTATTGTCATGGCTGGCGCTGTCCCTGGCTACTGGGTTTCCGTCGCCACCATCGACACTCTTGGCCGCAAGCCCATTCAGATGGGTGGCTTCCTGATCCTAACCATTCTCTTCATTGTTCTTGGCTTTGCTTACGACAAGATTGACGCCAACGGCAAGCTTGCCATCTACGTTCTTGCCCAGTTCTTCTTCAACTTCGGCCCCAACACCACCACCTTCATTGTTCCTGGTGAGGTCTTCCCCACCCGCTACCGTTCTACCTCTCACGGTATCTCTGCCGCTTCTGGCAAGATCGGTTCCATCATTGGCCAGGGTGCCATTGCCTCTCTCCGCACTCGCGGTGCTACCAAGGACAACGCCCAGCCCTGGTTGAACCATGTTCTCCAGATCTTCGCCCTCTTCATGTTGCTCGGCTGCTTCACCACCCTCCTTATTCCCGAGACGGCCCGCAAGACTCTTGAGGAGCTCTCTGGCGAGGATGACTACGCCACCAAGAACGCTGGTGGTGTTGTTCAGGAGGAGCGCGAGAACAGCAACGAGGAGCCCCTCAAGGCTTAATTAAACTGCTGACTTTTTCATGTTTTCTACAAATTTGTAACTAAAATAATATTGCTACACATATTTGATTCCCTTTTTATTTAGACAGCAATACTGTATTTTAATTTTTCCAATCTGCGTCCATTATTGTGTTGAGCGACATTCAATGTACCTTACCCCTGATCAACTGTTGATCACCTCCATGTACAACACAGCCGACATCTGGTTATAGTGAGGAAGATATATCTTATGCATTAAATTATACTGTGTTCTGGTATAACACTAATCAAGGAACATGAACAACAATCTTTCCAGCTGCAGATCCTGCATGCAGCTGGTCATAGGCCTCAAATGCCTCGCCAAACTCATATCTCTTATCAATGGTGACCTTGAGCTTTCCAGCATCGAGCCACTGAGCAAGCTGGGACAGGTGGGCCTTGTCGTTCCACGTCATGTAAACAACGACCTTGTTCTTCGCACCACCCAACCAAGCTGGCTTGAGAAGCGCGCTGGCGACTGTAGTGAGTCCGCTCCACGAAGGAGCTGTGGAAACCATGACATACACACCATCTTTGGACAAGAATTCACCAGAAGAGACATGCAAGTTTGCCGGTGACGATCCAACTAGATCAACAACCAACTTGTACGTCTTTCCATTCTTCTTGATGGTCTCGATGACATCCGATTTGCGGTAGTCAATCACTTCATCGGCACCCAATTCTTCGCACATGGCCACCTTGGGCGTCGAACATGATGTTGTGACGTTGCAGCCCAGGAGCTTTCCGATTTGAATGGCAAAAGTGCCAACACCACCCGAGCCGCCGTTGATGAAGATGTTATCACCAGCCTTGACGTAGGGCTGGATGGTTTGGTATGCAGTGAGCCCTGCGGTTCCTAGACCAGCAGCGCAATCAAGGCCCGTCTCTTTGGCCAGGACAGCGTAGTTTTCCTGTGCAGCAACGACATACTCGGACAGCGCACCGGTCGCCTTGAGAGGATCTAATCGCGACACGACATGATCTCCGACCGTGACATCTGTGACCTCGGAGCCGACAGCAGCGACCACGCCTGCGAGATCCATGCCCAGTGTCTTTGGGAAGGGTAATACTCCTCGCGCTACCACTCCCATCGCCGGGACTTTGTAATCCGCCGGGTTGATGCCGGCAGCTTTGACTTGGATTAAAATTTCATTCTTTTTGAGTGCTGATACAGATGGCTTTACAGCTTGGTCGGTGAGCTTGATCTGGTCGCTCAATGGGCCAGGCGCGACATATTGCCAGGCTTTCATGTGCTCTGTCATTGCTCCGTTGATTCGGGCGTAAAGGCAAGTAAAAGATTATTGGGTATTAAGACTGAATTGAAGAGGATATTCACAATAGCAGAACAAATACTACTGTACTTATAAAAAAATATAAGGCTATAGCTTCTCTGTCCAACTCCGCCAGGGATTACCGATACTAGTGGTGGCTCTGCGGAGATGCCGGCGGAGAAATTATTCCTGAAGGCCTTATCAGTACTAGCGGCAGTGCACAGGGCCCTCAAACGCAGCGTCTAGAAGCCTCGAGCGCTTGAAATAGTCTGAACAGGAAAAGACCGATCTTCAGATTGCTAATCACCTGCGGAGACAAATTTCTTATTCAAATACCTTTGAGCCCTTTCGGGGTCTTGATAGCATCCGACAATGCGAACCACGGTTACAAGGCTGCTTGCTTCTTAGAGTGCCTTTCAGCTTTCAGCCTCTAGCTGCTACAGTAGGACAATGAAGCTCCGCGAAGGTTTCACAAGGGACAATTTGAGTAGGACAAATAGATTACATAAAACGCCAATCGAGAAGTAGTTGGACATTCCGACTGGAGAACAAAGCATGATTAGTTTAATGCCCTGGAAAGCCTTTCTAATTTTATTTCCATTGTGATGATTTTTTGGCCATGATGAGACAGCGCCTATTTCGCTCCCATTGGATCCAGGTCTGCAAGCGTTTCATGTACGTCTTGTTTCATTGGGCCAGCCGCTGGCTAGCATGGGTTTGGCGCCTGCAGGCAGACATTGCATGTCCGCCTTTGTTTTCATAGTGTTATATATGTATTCTTGGATGCAAAAGACCTTTCCGTTTTTCGAGTTCAAAAGCAGTTTTTGTCCAACTCCACCCGCTCAACAACGGTCGTCAATCCTACACAATTTGAGGAATCTATCACTAGACCAGGATCCCCAATGGGCAATGTCGCTACGGATATGGATACCATCGACTATATTGTGCATTGTTTACGCTTTTGCAAGAGTGTATATTTTCTTCGAAGATTTTTACTCGCTTCGCCGTCAGCCTGTTTGCACCTACAACTCCGTTGAATGGGCACGGTACTCACCGGTATTTTAGACAGAAAATAATAGTTAAAATAGTACTTATTTATAGTAAAATACTGCTTATAAAGTATTATTCCATTAAATTTAATATCAGCTAAGCCGTCTTTATGTCAGGTTGACCGTTTGCTTACAAACTGCAACACCGTTTAACCATCTACGCCCTGTGGAAGAACCACACAGGTTGTAACGTCTAGCTCAGCGTTGTAGAGGTGAGCGTGAATTTCAATGCTAGCAAAGCAACCTGCCGCTTATCCAAGTCGCCACAAGTAGATCAATTATAGAGTATTTATTCAACTATGAGCCTCCAAATTTTCCGATTTACCCTTTCGGAAGGTCAAACTATTTTTAAATCTCAATTCCCAGCGCTCCGACTTGATGTTGAGAGACAGGGCGCTGTCAACCAATACTTTGGCTATTCGGTGGCGGTCACAACCGCAGCTCTGCCTAAGAGACGCCACGAGATAACTTGGGTTATTGGTACGTACAATGTATATATTCGCTTATTAATTTCTAATAGTATACCAGAATGGAAGAGTGGTGTACTTCTTCAAACATACCCTCCTCTTGTTGAACAGTTTCTGAAGTTGGCTAACGATGCGACTGGCCTTATCCTGAGCATCAACGACGCACAGCGCGATGGATATCTTGCTGCTCTTCAGTCGCCCATTTGCGAACTAGTAAGTAAAATGATTCGCTATAATAACTATATGCTACCACTGGAACAGACACCCATGCGCCTGCTCCCGGAGACACCGATGGACAATGAGTTGTTTCGTGTCTCTGTTCACAAGACCTTCACAGATTGCTATGGATGGCCTGGGTTTGTATCGGGAGACTGGGGATACATAAAGGATACGAATGATGTCCTTGGCGCACCACTTGAGGCCAACAACAGCTCGGAAATTCCTGAAGATCAACGACGTCTCGCTTTCTATCTTCTCGGCTGGGAGAGTGCCGAGGTACGTTCGAATACTTTACTCAGTAACAGAGCCATCAGCTTATCTCCTTTTGCAGATTCATGAAGACTTTTCAAAGAGTCCCCTCTTCTTTGAAGAGATTGTCAAGTTGGCGCCGTGGATTGATAAATCGTCTGGAGCGTGGTATGTCAGATTTATGCAACATGGAGTCTAGATGAATATACTACATAACCAAACGTCGCTACTTTGACCTTTTAAAAAGCTTAATAATACAAATGATAATAGGGATAACCTTTGTTGCACACAACATAAGAAGGTGCAAGAAATATATGCCCCAACTTGTCGCAGGATGTATTATCGCCGGTCCTCCGGGTGGGAGCTTCTGTGCTTCTTTCACCATGGGCTTCATTGCGGCTTCATAAGCACGGCCCATAACCTCTGGCTCGTCGCTATGCGCCTGCAGAGCCTTGGCCAGCTCTTCTGCACCGACAAGGGCTAATGTCGTACCAAGGCCAGACATTGGCGAAGAACACCACCTGCGATTTTGTCAGCTTTCTAGAATCCGGAACCATCTGACTAGATACGTACGCTGCATCCCCTAATAGAAACACCCTTCCCTTGAACCAGGTTTGCATTTTTACCTGAGCAATCTCATCACAATAAAAATTGTCCGTTTCATTCATGCCTGTGAGAATGCGCGGTGTCTCCCAACCGGTGCTGGCGAAGAGAGAAGCCAGGAGCTTCTTTTTTGTGGTCGTTGCTTCGGTGTGGTTTTCTGCGAGAACCTCTAGTCCCAAGTTGGGCTGTTTAATAATAGTCATCAGTACTGTGGTGCGAGCTCCAGTTCCGTCAGGTCGAAGCATGATAGACTTCCGTCCCGGAACAAGACACCAGCGCCGCCATTGGGAATCTGTGGCAGAGGAGGGAATGCTGAAGAAAGCTCCATACGCTCCAATACTCCGAACAAAATCGACTTCTTTTTGTTTGCCCCACGTTAATCTTCTTGTTTGGCTTCGTAGACCGTCCGCACCAATCACAAAATGGAATTTCCGGGTTGTTTTGCTGTTCTGAAAGGTGACGTGAACTGCATCTGGTTCCTGTTCAATGTTGCTGATGGATTCCCCAAAGAGATATTCGATTTCGCCGTTGCCGCTTTGCTGAAGGCGACTACCGAGCTCTTTGCTTCTTTCCCAGCAGATTGAGGCTAAACGTCCACGCAAAATCTCAATTTCGCTGGTAGGTGAATGCACCGCCGCGTCATGAATTACTGGTACCTCAGCCCAAATTTGGTCATTCTCATCAACATGGCGAACACCAATTTCACCGGTTGTTGACTCCAATACTTGATTTGCGATTCCCAACTTGCGCAAAGACTCAATTCCTTCGTTTCTAATATCGACATTCTGGCCATGGGGCCGGAGATTAGGTACTCGATCCACGATGGTGATTCGGTAGCGGCCACCACTAAGAGCTAGAAATGATGCCAGCGACGCGCCAGCAACGCCGCAGCCGACAATTAAAATATTTCGTTCCATCGTATGCAAAAATATGAACGGACAGTGGGTTTGGCGCTCTGTGTCTTAAAAAGTTGAAGCAGGCTGCAGCCTTTTATACAGGAAGACCAAAGTCGGCAAATTCCGGATTTGCCGAACAAAAGTTCGGGATATTCGCAAGCATCGTCGACGTGTCACCAACGAGACTCTTTACTATTCTAGTCTTATTTATTATAACCAAGTACAAAACTATATTTGACTAAAGCTATTGCCGAAGGGATCTTCTCGCGCCAGAAGCTGTTCCCATTGGAGCCACTCATTTACATCGGCAGCAAATGTGTCCAAATCCGAAAACTCGTACGTGATTTCGGGTATTGGTTTCACCAACGCGGTAGACATCTCGACATTGTTTTCTCGTGGATGATCTTGCGAAGCTGATTCTCGTGTAGTAATCATGGTTGCCGCGCGTATTTCTCGCATCTCCGCGATATAGTCGGGCGGAGATGGTCGTGGCAAGCCTTGCGCTTGAGCAGCCTGAGAATACTCATCCCACACCTCAGGTATCCATTTAGACAAAGCTGCATGTACTGCGGCAGCAGACTTGCTGAATGCGTCCGGGTAGTGAGAAATCAGAACACCAATACAATGCCAGAGGCGTTCGATTTCAGGACCAGCCTTTCGATGTCGCGCGGCGATGAGAGCGTATAGAATCGTATCCCACATATATGTAGCACTGGTACGCCACATAAACTTGTGGAAATCGGGGTTATTTCGTATAAGAGCGGCGTACTCGAGCAATTTGCTTGCGTTTGTAAAGACAATATCTCGATCCGCCTCCGCAAGTTGGGTGTTGTTTTGTGCGAAATACTTTGGGTTGTGAGCCAAAACTTTCATCCTGCAAATGACGGATCGGATCACCACAGACGCAAACACATGTAGCGTTTCGCAAGGGTCGCAATAGCGCAGGTACTTTGATTCGAGGAGATCTTCCAGCTTGGCAATTTTCTGATCTTTGCCAGCGATGGGCACATCTGCGTTGCTAAGGGCTTCCCAACCAGTTTCGCTAACCTTGGACCCTGCAACACTCTTTAAAAAGTCCATGATATCGCAACGCACAAGGAATAGGACTAGTGACGTTATGCCATTGCGTTCGACTGGCGATTCTGTCATGCCTGGCCAAATATCCTCATCCTCGATGTTGAGCGGCGACTTTACATCGCCACCAAAAAGGTCTGCGGAAGGTTTTATTCCTAACAGATCAGACGTTCGGAAGTCGAGCTGTACTATGTGCCACCATAGCCTACGACGGAGTTCGGTTTCGAATGGCGGCAAGCCAACCGATGTACCGTCTTTGTTCAATCCAGCTTTCATCATTAGTCTCAGCACAGTACCACACAGAATATGGTAGGTGCTGTAAGATTGAGCGCCTTTGATGCCAAGCTATCTCTATTAGCATTAGGTCCACGGATAGAATCGTTGTACCTACCAAGTACAGACACAAGGCTTGGAAAGTAAGAAGGTCAGGATTCTCCATAAACCGAGCGTTCGTCAGGGACTGTCGAGCCAGTCTTCTTTGCTTGTAAATCCGAGAATCCTTTGTTTGCCCGTAGACCTGTGAAAATTGGTTTTCTGACATGGTGCTCATCGTCGCGAGACAAAAGCAGAATATGGCAGCCTCGATGCTTCGCCCAGCACTACCTGGAGACTCTACAGCCGGTGTCAGGGTTGCAAATAACGAAGGTAGGTGAAGCATCTTCATCATTGGATCAACTTGTGTTGTGTATATTGTTCGCAACTGAGAAAATGTTGCCGAATCCGGGTAAAACTGGCGCAGAGACGTGCTCCGCGGTCCACGTCGTGGCCCGCCCTCGAGCCATTCAAGCAGCGTTTCTTCCGTCTCTTGCGAAGTTTCCATCTCTTCGACGGGGCTATCCAAGTCGTATTGATCAGGATGAGTATACTAAAGGTAACAATGGTTAGCTTGTTGGGCATGGAGCGCGCGTTCAAGGGACTATATATACTTGGGCACCAATAGACGACCATAGCGAGCTGCTTACATTTATTAGTCTGTGAGTAATTTCATGTTCGATTTGGCAAAACGTACTTGTTTGGTAAAGCCGATACATTTACCGTGAGCGATGTTGGGCCTCGTGGCAAGTCCTGTGGTGTTTCTACACACGGTTCGGAAGGGGTATCTGCATCTGAGCTCGCGGCGTCGCTCGGAACTTGAAGCCTTTCACCATGTTTCTCGAGCATACGCTCGTAACGCCGAAGCTTTGCATGAAGTCCTTCATGAGTCGGCTTTTTGCTTTTGCGTTTACCACGGACCGGCGCAATAAAGGAGCACTCTGCCTCGGCCTTAACGCAGTTGGAGCATGGATCCAGGCGATCACACTTGACTTTGCGCTGGCGGCATATCAAACACGAGTACTCTCTCACTGGCCGGCTGCTGCACGATTCATCCATGATTTTAATTTCCTTGTGAATTTTGACAATTTGGTGATGGCGGCGTCACGTCGCGAGTTTCGGAGACAAATAAGCAGCGAGGCGCGACGTGGGCAGGAGCACGTCGGCGCTCGGGGTTGTGGCAATAGGCACCGATTTCGGCGCCGAAACTCGAGAAACCGACGTTTGAGCCCCGAGCACCGTACATGGGGAACATGTATAAAGAGACGCAAGGACGCTCGCTTTTAAATGACTTGGAGAAGATAATCCAATTAAAATATTCTTCGCATTCAATTCGGTTAAAATGCCTGGATCTACTCACGAAATAGAAAAGGGCGGCGAGCCTAAGCTCCCGTCCCAAGACATTGCCTATCCAGACATGAAGAAGCGCGTGCTCATCATGCTCTCTGGCTATCTGGCCATCTTTCTCATCACTCTGGTACGTATTAAAACTTATTCTAAAAAACTAATTATATATTTTACATACTAATATTATTATGCCGTATAGGATCAAAACATCATTTCTACAGCTATTCCCCGAATCACCGACGAGTTCCACTCCATCGATGACATTGGCTGGTACGGCACCGGCTACCTACTCACCATGTGCACATTTCAGTTGCTCATGGGCAAGGTGTACAAACACTATCCCGTCAAGCCTCTCTTTATCGGTGGTATTGCCTTTTTTGAAATTGGATCGGCAATATGCGGCGCCGCGCCGTCCTCGGCCGTCCTCATCTTTGGCCGAGCCGTCGCGGGCTTTGGCGCATCGGGCATGATGTCCGGCGTCATGGTCATCATGTTTCACACGATCCCCGTGCAGCAGAGGCCCGCATGGCAGGGCCTGTTTGGCATTGTATTCGCTATCGGATCTGTCATTGGCCCTCTTGTCGGCGGCGCACTAACTAACAACGTCACCTGGCGCTGGTGCTTCTATCTCAATCTCCCCGTGGGGGCCGTCTCCATCCTAGTTATCTTGCTCATCCTACATATCCCGAACCAGAAGCTGGAGAAGCCCGCGGACACTATTGTGGGCAAAGTTCTGCAGCTTGATGTCTTTGGCAACTTGGTCTTCTTCCCGGGCATCATCTGCCTGGTGCTTGCGCTGCAGTGGGGAGGCACCAAGTATGTTTGGGCCGATGGTCGAATCATCGCTCTACTTGTCGTTTTTGCCGTCTTTTTTCTCGCCTTTATTGCTGTGCAAGTCTGGAAACAGGAAGATGGAACTGTCCCACCGCGCATTGTCAAGAACCGAAGTGTCCTGGCCGGCCTATGGTACGCGCTGCTAAATGGCGCGGGCATGATGTCTGTCATGTATTACCTGCCGATTTACTTCCAAGCTATCAAAGGTGTCGATGCTGTAACATCGGGAGTCATGCTGTTGCCGACGGTGCTTTCCACGGTCCTATCGTCCGTCGTATCAGGCATCCTGGTTACCAAGCTTGGATACTACGCGCCATTCTTCATCCTCAGTTCCCTGTTTATGCCCATTGGTGCTGGTCTCTTCACCACACTGACTGTGGAGTCTGGCAAAGCACAATGGATTGGGTACCAGATTATCTTCGGCCTTGGTGTTGGTTTTGGAATGCAGCAGCCATTAAATGTTGTACAAACCGTTTTGGATAGAGCCGATATTGCGACCGGCGCTGCCTTGGTGGCATTCCTGCGATTTCTGTCATCCGCTATCTGTCTCCCCATCGCAGAGAATGTCTTTCTGAATCGCCTCGTGGCAGATCTAAGCAATCTGCCTTCGGTTCACCCTGAAGATGTTATCAAAGGTGGTTTAACCGAGCTGCGACATCTCGTCTCAGCCGAGGATCTACCCATGTTACTGCGCGACTATAATGGCGCTGTCGTGAATGTGTTTTACATTGTGGTCATAACATCTTGCTTGACAGCTATGTCGTCATTACTGGTGGAATGGAAGACAGTCAAGCCCAAAAAATAAATACAAGTACATAGATAGAATAATCTTGCTCGTTAAAAAAAATCTCCTATAATTCTACACCTACTCTGAGGTCAGAACCAGGTTGATTGATGCCAGGTACGCGTGTTCCGGGTAGCTCCGGAACGTCATTCCCGCCTTGGAACCAATCTTAGGCTTAGTTGGTAGACCCGAGTAGAAAATGATTTCCTGTCATTTAATAGTAATCACAAACCTATCCATATATTTTGGGGGATCTGCTATCTAATATCTGCTATCTCGCTATATCGGGTATCGTTCGATGCATTGGCCGATCGACGTCGGGGACTAGCACGTGTAAATGTCCCGAGCATCCGGGCGATGCGGGCGAAAAGCCTCGTATGACGTTCCACGATTCAAGGAAGAAACTGACATGTAAAATTTAAGCCATCTTTGAATATGAAATTGTGTGATATAATTGGAGATTTATCTTTTTTTATAATACCATTGGTTTACTGTAGGCCGATTTTACCGAGAACCCGATAGCGGCCTTTGCTTAGTAAAATAGGCACTTAGACAGGCAATGGCGGGTGAAGCTGCCAGAGCCCCAGACGGCCGATGGGCCGGGGAACAATAATTTCTTTTTGAATACTCCGTCATCGGGGGATCATTAAGTTTGACTGTGGGGGTTAGATAAGGACGTGAATCGTTTGACTACCATGAATGACAGACAGGTGAAGAGGAGGAGTAGGGGACATGTGCTTTTGCTGGCCAGGTCCAAGTATAAATACAGAGGAAATTCCAAGTAGACATCAATTGGAATCCTATTCTCTAACCTCATCTCTCCAGTATATTCTACACGCATATCTTCTCTCCCTAAACCCAATCCACCAACAAAAATGAAGGTGCAAGCTACCATTATCGGATACTTTGTCGCTTTCGCCGCTCAGGCAGTTGCTCAACCCGTTGACGCCTCTGTCAGTGATGTACAGGTAAATATTTACGTGTCCTATTAAAAGGGGCTCTACTAAAGCGAATCTAGACCGCTGCTGCCACTTGCAAGGGTTTGCTTGGAAGCTGCCTGACCAACTCTGACTGCTGCGAAGCTGCCACCTCGCTCGGTTGTGTGCTGGGTCTTTGTGTACGTATCTTCCCCCAAATACTTGAAAGCAAAATAAATATGCTAACCGAGCTTGATACTATAGGTTGAGCTTTAAGCAGAAACAATGCTCTCGTGTGAGAGGTACTGTGTTGTGATGTTTTGCCATCGGTCTGCTGGACTGACCACATTACACAACGCCATAGAAATTCCGAGATTAGGAAATCCTCAGAGAGCAAAATATAATTTCCATTAGATATAGTACATTTTAGTAGAATATTTGCATGGTTTGTGTTGGTCGCCCTTCCATGGTGTCCTTTACTGTGGAAAAGTGCAGCAGTGCCTCACCATCACGGACGAATTGTACCCATTTCGTGCGAAGTCGGTGTTCTCCGCAAATAAAGGACCTATATGTACACCGACACCGTCTTGGTGGCGTCATATGTAACTGCGCGAGTCCGCCTTCATCCTCAATGTTCATGCATGCTTCCAGTACGGATGCGACGAGGCGACTGTCCCACAGTCCATCGCAAACAGGCCATTCGCGGAGGAGGGCGATGGCGCGGACTCGAAAGTCGTGTTGGCGACAACTTATGGTGATCCACCAAAACAGCTCGCAGACAGATATGGAAAAGGAGAAATTCGTCCTTGTAAACGGGGCGTTTCCGTAGGTAAGGCGAGATTGCTGCATTTCCTCCAGGGTCTTGAGAACGGCATTGAATGTATCAGTGTGTCTGTCAAAGAGATATATGCCCTCGGTGATATCACTGTTGATACAAGCGCGCATCGCAAAAGCGTATAATTCCAGTAGCTTGGCTCTGTTTTTGTCGTTTTCATTGGTCAAGATGATTGATTGTCGGAATTTTTGAAACTTGTTGGCCCAAGCCAAAGTCTCTTTTTTGTAGAACCAAAACGTGTCTGGGACTGGCATCATGGTATCGGTAGGTAGTTCGCCAACATCTCGCCCAGAAACAATGATACCTGCATAGAGCGGCATCCACTCTGCATACGCGTCGTCTATAGTCTTGAACGGAGCATCGGAGCAGACAGTGGGAAGCTCGCCATCTTGCCATCGTGGTTGGGGGATATGACCCAATCTGTTGACAAATTGGACTTCAAAGTTGGTCACCAACATGACGAGTGATTGCTTGCGAAGCACAGCGTTTGAAGGGGTTGTTTGTGACTCGCTGTCAGGTTTCCAAAACTGCCATCTGCTAAACAGCTGGACTGCGGTGTTGGCATGGACAGTTGCTTCTTTCAAATGGCCACTGAGCGAGTTGAAGCCGATAAAAAGGATCTCGGATATCAACATGGTCTCCTTGTCTGTGTAATCAATGGTTGGCTTTCGAGTAATGTTCTGCAAGTGACGGATGGCCGTCTGGTAGTGGTGTATCGAGGCTACTAGGTATTGATTGGAGGCGGGATGAAGGGAATCGCTATCACTCATAATCTTCCATCTGTGAATGGCAGCCAGGGCTAAGTTGGCATACCACACGGCGGGGTATTGGCCAGCAGCACGCAGGATATCCTTTGTCCAGAGCGACTGATCAAAGGAGCCGGCTACATTGCGAGCTGTGTCCATGCGAAACATGTAGAACATCTGCATGTCCTGAGCGGTTGCACGGACGCTGCTTGGACACGCAGTCGCCGCCGGACGCAGGATTCGGAGGTCGTTTCGCGCGACCAGTTGTTGATGTTGATGCTGGTTCGGGGGCTGCGGCGGTTGGACGGCATAGCCATCGCATTTGCGACCTGTCGAGGTGCAGCGAGTGCAGGCGGGTCGCACTTCATCGCACTTTACTCTGCGGATGCTAGCGGCGATGGGTTAGTATATCGTTGTAGGGTGAAGCCATGGCTGGGGAAGCAAAGCAAATCAAAGGGCAACTTTGATGAGAAATGGCATGCTGCTACCTACCGACATGTTATACAACCAGTCTTTGTCTTGGGTGCCCATTTCTTCGTCCTGCGAGCTGTTCCATTACCCCGCACAGGGTTGTCGGCGAGATGGTCGGGCGGGGAGGCAGACGAGTGTTCCGACGAAGATGATGATGATGCGTCGCCAACTATGGGAAGCTCGCCTTCGATGAGTGGGCGCATGATGGAATCATTCTACTAGCTCGCGGACCCGATCGTTGGTTGGTGAGCTGGCTTAGCGAAGTGATGTGCAGGTTAGAGTGGGAAGGGGGGGCCAAGCGTTGGGCCACTAGTGTTATGCGAGCCAGCCAGCCTCGTTTGCATTTGCCTCGACTAGGCGACTTTGTGGTGCATGCGTTTTACCAACAGCACTGTTTGTACATACTGTAGGCGGTGGAGGTTGTGGCGTTGGAGGGGGGGAAATTGCCACGCAGAGCCTTGCAACAGGGCCTGGAGCAGTTGGCCGAAAAAGAGGCGCATCCCGGAATGTCCCCGATCACAGTAGCTAGCGTAGAGCGGAGGAGAGGAGAGCTGGCGACAAAACAAAAAAAAATTAAGACTAAGACTAGACATTATGTACGGCGTAATCACTGTAATTTACAAAGTCTGTAATACCTGGGGGAAGCCAGTGAGTGCGGAGAAGGGTGCCAATAGTTTAGTGGCCGTTTTTGCTGACGCCTGTCTTTGCTTGCAGAAGCTGGGGAAGCGAGCTCGCAGACAAACTAGCCAACGGGGACACAAGGAGCAACGGCCTTTCAGTGGACTTGTTTCTTTTTTCGTATACATCGTAGCATGTATAGTACTTTGTGCTGTAATTAACTTAGCACCTACTTTATTAAGCCGCCGAAATTTCTGACGGCGCGCATGGCTAGCAGCGGGAAAGAAAAAAAAAAAGGTCCCAAAAAGTATGCTGTGCTTGCTGGCTGCTGGCGGTATTGCGTGCGCCACCGGGACCATCAACCCCCCAAAAATACTAGCTCGGTCCATATTTCTCCAATAAGGCGTTGCGCCCGCCAAAGGACCAGCCGACCCGAGTCACGGCCCACTAAATAAGGAACAAGCTTAATTTGCATGGGCTTTTCTTTTTCTCGCACTGCTCTCTGCACGCACTCTTCACGGTGGCAGAGCATATGCAGCTGACGCAGTGTGGTGGTTGCAAAAAGGGCCATGCCGCATGCCGATATGGCGGCGGCAGCACAAGAGATTTAGCATAGGCTGGGCAAGCCGTTTGTTGCTGTGGCCAAGGAAAATCACGGCTTTCCAAGCCCAAACCCGCCGGGCGCCCCCCCCCCAAAACTCGTCCGTGGTGTTATCTCCATGGGTAATAACCCCGTAGCCTTGTCTTGGCTCTCTCTCTTTCTCTCTAGTATTGTTATTTTGTGCTTGCCCACCCGCTGTTGGCCCTCGAGGTGCGTGCGTTGCGGCCGGGCGTGCCAAGGGGACCAGTGGAACACGACATGACCCCCCCATTTCCGGAAGGTGAGAGTTTTCTTTTGCCCTATCCAGATACGCCATCAACCCTGCTGCAGGCTGCGAATGGGTCTAGAATGTCCACTTGCCCACGCTTCCCCAATCTTTCGCTAGTCACGCTGCACGCTCCAAGCGGGGGCCCGGGGGGGCATTGCTTGCAAGTTGGGGGGATGGGGATGGAGAAAAGAACGAGATGGGGTGCGGAGGCACACGCAACAATACCCAACGCCGGCCTTCCCTTTTCTGCACGGGTCCCGCGAGTCGAGGCAATTTCGAAGCCCATTGTCAGCGCGTGCTAGCTCGCCGTCGTCAAGCGGGGATCCTGTCACGCCTTGTGCTATAAGAACCTAAGCTCCGCCTCATCTCAGCTCGCCTTACTTTCTGGTTCGTCTCGTCTTGTATCCCCCTCCCTTTCAACAAAACAAGTAGTACTTGGCGTCATCTAATCAACTCCAACCAAGTACCTTTGTTCACCATGGGTCAAAAGTCTAGCCTCGACATCTCCAAGGAGGCTGCCGTCGTGGTCGACCGTGAGTCCGTCACTGGCACCTCGGACCAAAACTCCTCTTACGACCCTTCGCGCCCTTTCCCCACCGAAGAAGAATGGGCTACGCTTCCCCGTGTCGCGGGCACCATTCCCTGGACTGCCTGGACCGTCGCCATTGTCGAGTTTATGGAGCGTTTCTCCTACTACGGCACTAGCGCTGTGTGTTCGTGCTACCCCAAACTTGCCTACTAGTCACCGTCACTCCTGCTGGTGATCTCACTCACTGCCTCACTCATATACTAACTCGTTTTGCTTGTTTAGTCGTCAACTTCATTCAAAAGAAGCTCCCCGCTGGCTCTCACACTGGTGCTGGCTTCCTGAAAGTCTCCTCCGGCGCCCTGGGCATGGGCCAGCGTGCTTCCACTGGTCTCACCACCTTCAACCAGTTCTGGAACTACTTCACTCCTCTTCTCGGTGCCTACCTGGCCGATCAGTACTTTGGCCGTTACCTCACCGTCCAGTACTCCAACGTCATTGTCATTCTCGGCCACGTCATCCTCATCTTCTCTGCTATCCCCGGCGTCATTGAGCACCCCAATGCCGCCATTGCTCTCTTCTGCATCGGTATTGTCATCATGGGTATTGGAAACGGCGGCTTCAAGGCCAACATTTCGCCTCTCATTGCTGAGCAGTACAAGGATACCGTCGCCTACGTCCGCACCACCAAGAGCGGTCGCAAGGAAATCGTCGACCCCGCCGCCACCACCGCCCGAATCTACATTTACTTCTATCTCCTCATCAACATTGGTTCTTTGACCGGTTCCCTTGCCATGGTCTACTCGGAGCACTTTGTCGGCTTCTGGCTCTCCTTCACCCTCCCCACCATCTGCTACCTCATCTGCCCCGCCATTCTCATGTACTTTAAGAAGCAGTACAAGCTGTCTCCTCCCACTGGCTCCGTCATGGGCAAGGCCGCCAAGCTCATTAGCTTTGCTTACAAGAAGAGCAAGGGTTTCCGTGATCCCGATTTCTGGAACCGTGTCAAGCCCACTGAACTCCGTGCCCGCGGTGAGACTCTTCCCACCTGGATGAACTTTGATGATGCCTGGGTTGATGAGGTTAAGCGTGGTGTCTTGGCCTGCAAGGTCTTCCTCTGGTACCCTCTCTACTACCTTGCCTACAACCAAATGACTGGCAACTTGGTGTCCCAGGCTAGCACCATGACGCTCGGCGCCACCCCCAACGATATCGTCGCCAAGCTCAACCCCATCTTCATCATTATTACCATCCCCATCATGGATTTTGTTGTCTACCCCCTCATCCGCAAGGCTGGTATCAACTTCACCCCCATCAAGAAGATTACCGCTGGTTTCATCGTCTCCGCCTTGGCCATGGTCTCGGCTTGTGTGATCCAGGCCTACATCTACAAGATGTCGCCATGCGGTGACGACATCAACGCCCTCACCAAGGCTGGCCGCAAGGACTGTGCCGCCCCTTTCTCCGTCTGGATCCAGGTCTTCCCCTACGGTCTCATTGGTATTTCCGAAGTTCTTGCCTCCATCACCAGACTCGAGTATGCCTACACCAAGGCCCCCGCCAACATGCGATCCACCATCCAGGCCATTGCTCTCTTCACATCCGCCATCTCCTCTGCTTTGGGCCAGGCTCTCGTCGCCTTGTCTGAGGACCCTCTCCTTGTCTGGAACTACGGCTCCGTCGCTGTTGTCGCCTTTATCGGTGGTATTGGCTTCTACTGGACCTTCCGCCGTGCTGACAAGGATGAAGATGCCATGAACAACATGCAGACCAGTACCTTCATCGGCAATGTCGCTGACACTGCTGAGGCCGACAAGGCCATCATTGAGAGAACAGAGGATGTTGCGCAGCCAGCCAAGAAGGCTGAGGTATAAAAAACCAAAAATTGTACGAGTTAGAAATAATTAAAATATGATTCCCACTTTGTTAACAATATTTGCCCTATTCCATCGTGACTTCCAAGAGTTGTATTGTTTTTTGTTGTTGTTTTGATGATCAATCGCAGCATCCAGGTACGCACTCTATTTTGCAAGGGGCTATTGCTGTACATGCACTGTAAATTAGCGCACATGTGGCGCTGTGGGGAGTACGCCATTGGATCTACAGATCCCTAGGGGCGCTCGTTTGGTGTCACGCCACGTCTTTCGGCAGGTGGTGGTTTTTAGGCCGTCGGGTGTGCGACCAAGCTGGGCAATCGCCGACCAACTCCCATCACTATTCGGATTCGGCCTTTTTCGTTTTTGTGCAAGGCCGGCTTGTGAAGGGCAAGAATAGCGACGAGCCAATTTCGCGCAGCCAACAGCCAACAGGGGATCGCCGCACTGATGGTGGCTCGTCATTTACCATTCCTCAGCACAATCGTCCGATGCCAGTGGCACCACGCGCAAAGCTTGCGATTCTAAAGTCTTGCACACAGAGTGAACAGCGAATACCGCAGCCTATCCAACATGAGGCCGACCAGGCTACTGAGTTTTCTATTGAGCCGTAGCCTTCTCGTTTACGACTAATTGCGCCGACTCTATTTTTTGTGCCGTCTCTAAAGAATAGCCTCGGGCCCATGAGTTGCGTGTAGCATTTGACCCACATACATGACGATGTAAATGTCCGAACGGATTTCTGGACGAATTCTGACACCCCGTTCTCCCTTCTTCAAATACACGGTGGTCGACAAGGAGGTTTCTTTAGTAGACACCAGGGTCGCATTTAAACCATCAATTCATCCAAAAAAAAATGAGGACTACCTCTGTCGCAGCTGCATTGGCTGTCGCCGCAGCCGGTACAGCCGGGGCCACCACGTGGGACTTTTGCGTACGCCCTGAGCCGACGAGAATACACTCGACTTCCCCCTTCACTAAGCTAATTCCTTCTGCAGTGTACCGCATTATCATTTGCGCTATCGTCTAGTTATCATGGCCCGTCATCACCGGAATACGGCAATCTCACCACCGCTCGCTGGTCAACAACATCAGTCATGCACCCTGGCTGTGTCCTGACACCGTCAACCGCGCGAGAGGTATCCGTCGCCATGTCCATCATCAAGACGGCCGGCTGCCAGTTCTCCGTCAAATCAGGTGGTCATAACGCGAACCCCGGCGCCAATAGTATCGAAGAGGGCGTCTCAATCGATTTACAGCGGCTAAACTCGACCCAACTAGCAGCCGATCGCAAATCTGTCTCCCTAGGAACAGGTATTACATGGGGCAACGCCTACAAGGCATTTGAGAGCGAGGGAATTGCTTTCCCAGGCGGCATCTGCGAGGATGTTGGCGTGGGCGGACTGGCGGTTGGTGGTGGCCAATCCATCTTCCAAGCTTCCAAGGGCTGGGTTGTGGACAACATTATACGCTACGAGATTGTTCTCGCCAACGGAAAGATTGCCACTGCTGACGAGAAGAAAAACCCAGATCTCTTCAAGGCTCTCAAGGGAGGCAACACAAACTTTGGCATCGTCACAAACGTCGAGATTGCTGCGTTTGACTTTGGCACAATGTGGGGAGGCGAGATGATCCTCAACTTGAACGGACCCGAGTCTACGCATACAGCTATGGTCGACAACCTCACACATGCCATGGTGAACTTTGTAGAAAACAACAATCACGATCTCGATACTGGCCTCCAAGTCATCACAACCAACCTTCGCAATGGAGCCCAGTTGGTTGACCTGTCTCTCACCAACACTGCCAATATCGGCAACCCACCTGCGATCAAGGACTTTCTGTCCGCGCCCAACAAGCTAATAGATACTACACGCCATACGACGCTGGCGACCATGGCTCACGTTGCTAGTGAAGCTGTGCCTAAAGGCTTTCGGTAAGTTGTCACCCGTCTTCGCCGTCGTCGTGCACCAGTCTGCTAACATTTCCAAGTTACATTACTGCTAGCTTGACGATCAAGAACGACTATAAGACACTGCGAGAAATCTGGGATATGAACGATGCCGTTTTCCAAGGCCTCCCTGTTCAAGGCCAGGTTGACTGGATGGTATCGCTGATTCCACAGCCAAAAGTACAAAAGTCTCATGCGGCTGCTCGTGGAGGCAATATGCTGGGGCTAGAAACCGCTGACGACGAGATTGTTCTGTGGCTACTGTCAAGGTGGAACAACCCCAGCCTAGATGACATGGTTAGTGATGCCCGACAAACATTCCTCGATAAGGCAAACCAAATCGCCAAGGCGAATGGCGCCGACTCTCCCTTTGTTTACATCAACTACGCTGGATACAACCAAAATCCCCTATGCGGTTACGGAAAGGAAAATGTCGACTTTCTCCGACAAGTGGCCAACAAGTACGATCCCAGCGGCGTTTTTCAAAAGCAGATGCCTGGTGGATTCAAAATCGGAAACGTCCAGTGCTAACTTGGCAATATCATGATATATATATATACATTTACCACAGTAATAATATGTACTCTAGACTAAAACGGAATATGTACGGAGGAAACAGGATAGACGCAAATACACGCTAGCTGCATTTTCAGCTAAACACGTCCAGAATAGCTTTGACAGTCCGCTCTGCTGCCTGGCCATCCCCAAATATCAAACTTGATGTTTTGCTCGTATCTGCATCAGACGAGTTATTCCGTGTGCTTAGATATTGGTCAAGCTCTGATACAATCGTCTCTTTGCATGTTCCGACAACAGTCAGCCCCGATCCCAAGCCTTCGACACGATCTGTCACATCGCGAGTTACGAGCACAGGTGTGCCCATGGTTACGCCCTCTTCCTGAACACCGCCAGAATCTGTGAGGATAACCCGTGCAATGCGTACTAGGTGGATAAATTCGTGGTACATTAGCGGCTCGACAATGGCAATGTTTGGAATGTCTTCCAACAAAGGACGGATGGTCTTGTAGATTCCCGGTTTGCTGTGGCCAGGCCATATGATGGAGCAATGAGGATGCAAGGAGGCGACTGTTCGAACGGCATCTGCAACTTCTGCCAGCCGGTTCCCCATGTTTTCCCTTCTATGCATGGTCACTAGCATCACAGGGTTTGTCGCTGATGTAGCCACCATGTCGCGTACGCGCTGATTGGTGAATGATGGAGGAACTTTGATGACCGACATTAACGTATCAATCGTGGAGTTTCCGGTGAGAATAATGTCGCTCTCCGCCACACCCTCTCGGATGAGTGATGCGCGAGCAGCGCTGGTGGGCGCCAAGTGAAGTGTGGCAATCTGAGCAATCATCTTGCGATTGGCTTCTTCCGGGAATGGGCAGCTCAAGTCACCAGAGCGCAGTCCCGCCTCAATGTGTACCAGTGCGATGCCACGGTTAAAGGCGGCCAATGCCGCCGCCATGGCAGATGTCGTGTCACCATGAACGAGCACAACATCGGGGTTGGCCCGCTCAAGAACCGGGTCGAGATCTTGTAAAATGCGGCCTGCAATGGCATTGAGGGTTTGGTTCTGTCGCATAATCTTGAGGTCATAGTCGGGCTTGATGTTGAATTGACGGTGAACCTGCTCCAGCATATCCCGATGTTGTCCTGTCACCGCCACAATACTCTCAACCCCAACGGCTTCCTGCAGAGCGTACAAAATTGGCACCATCTTTATGGCTTCGGGACGCGTCCCGTAAACAGACATGACACGGAGTGGTTTCGTCATAATGACAGCAGTGAATACAGAAACGATGAGTGAGTAAAGGTCACATTGAAACCGCTCGGGTTTGGCGGCGATGAAATATAAAGAGGTCAGGGGCTAGTCACACTGGCACAGCCCCGGTGGGCCCGAGTAACGACAGGCGAACCATCACGATAAGGTTGCAAAGAAAGCGCCATTAGAGCTCATGGGAAACGAGTAAAGCCACATACGAGCCCTTCTTTCCAAGCTACAAACAAATCAGCTCGTCTTGGCGCTGCTCCCCAAGAGCCTCCTAACCCAGCTGACCGCCCTGTTCTTCCGGCGTTTCCCAGCTGACCGCCCTATCCCGGCAGTCAAGTCGTCACTGAATCTGACTTGAAATATCGCAAAAGAACAATGTAAGATGTCGGGGAATAACGAGTCATATTTTTTTGATCAACCAGGGCCGCATGAGATGGATCACAGCAATAGTTAGATTACCCCTGCAATCATAGCCGTAGGATTTTTTTTTTTGGGGCGGCCTAAAAGCCGCAAATGTGTTCAGCTAAAGCAGTCGCCCCAGCGAATAACACAGCGCCAACCGCCCACGAAAGGAGAGTCGGATTGGTTCTAGAAGCGGTGCTTTTGCTGTTTGATGTGGACGAGCCTCCACCATTGTTGTTGCCCTGGTTTGAGCCACTATTCCCGGAGCCTTGCGCCTTGCCCAGGCCAGCGGCGTTGATGGTGTATGTTTTCCCATCAGCCGCGTTTGTCCAGCGGAAGCTAGGTCCGTTGCCTGGAGTGGTGACCGAGCCTCCTGTGTTTGTTAGTGGCTGCTTGCCAAACGCTGGAAGATTATTGGGTGTGTAAAACGAGCCACCACCAATCTTTTGGAACCCAAGTTGAGACACACAGTCAAACGACGACAGGTATTTCCCGCATGAGTTGAATGGTGTATTCATGTTGGTCTGGAGAGTGTGGGCAGCCTCCAGACCAACAAGATTCGGGTCGGTGTCTGGGCATGTCGCAACAATGCTAGATGGGGCTAGGTTAGTACAACGGTGAAGGACGGAACCATGGTCGTTGCGGCTGAACTACTGACCTGGACAAGGCTGCGCTAATCTCACAGCAAATGCAGCCCTGGATAATCTGCACGTTGGCCGAGGCGTCGCCTCCTTTGGCGCTGTTTGAACAGGTTGCGCTCTCTTGGATGGCCAAGGAGGTCTCCAAGAAGATTTTACCCAAGTTGCACGAGCATGCATCCTGAGCGCCAGCAGGGATGGGGAAATACGGGATGGGGGCTTTTGCAACTGGGCAGTTGGCGAGGAATCCGGTCACGAATATTTGATAGTTGCATTCGTAGACCTTATTCCAGCAGGATGTGGCGGCGCAGTTGATATTTTCCGTGTAGAATGTACACCCACAAGACAGGATTTCCGTCTTTGTATTTCCGTTGGCTTTGGCGGTTTGCAAACACTTATCCAGATGCTCATTAGCTTCCTTTTGGCAGCTGCTGAAGCCAGCGTCGTCGGCGCAGCCTGACAACAGGAGCTGGTTCTGTGGGCTGCTCGTTGCGCGAGATACGCCGGCCGCCATGGCCGACCATGACAAAACAAGGGCCGCAAACAAGGAAGTGGGTAACAAATGCATTGTGAGAAATACGAATAAAATAATAAGAACGAAGAGGCAAGGCTTGGTGCCAAGAAAGGGATCAGCCGTCCGCCATGCGATCGGTTGCCGGCCCTGTTATTTATAATTCTGCTGATGATGAGCCAGGCGTCCCTGTTTGCACATTCGTGTAAATACAACAGGGATGGTGCCGCGAAGCCGCTGCAAGGCATACTTTCTACCGTTTTAGGTAATTTCTGGTCATAATTGCTGTCGTTTGGCAAGCATTCTGCGGAACAATACCGTGCTTCATGGCGAGCTTCACCGGAGGCTGACTGGGTAAGCGACTGAGGAGTTGCCTAATTGAGAACATTTGCGAAGTGCGGCGACTGCTGGTGCGGAAAGGGTCCATGTTTCAGGCGCGGGAATAGTGCGGCCAGTGGAAATAGCCAAAAAGTTGGTGGAAAGGCGGACTCTGAGGCGTATTTAGGGGCGATTTACAAGTGCTGACCAATTTGATTTTGTCAAGTTGAACAAGATGCATACTCTTGGAACGTATTCTGGTCTGCCAGCTGGCAGCAGCGTGTTTAATTCACAATGCCAGCTGTCGGGCGGCGGGTTAATTTGTATTCCTTCGCTGGACCAAGTCCGTCGCGCTTATGTCCGCGGCGGCGGCCCACTCCGAACCACGGAGCTTAACGGTGTCGACATAATTTTCGCTGCCGTTTATTGGGCGGGCAGACTTGTCTCCCAGCAAATCCCATCGCCAAAAGGGTATTCGCCGTTCGGCTAGACGACATAAGATAGTCCTCGAAGTTCAGATACCGACTCCGATTTGATCGAGGGTCTTGCAAGATGCACACACCCGAATCCACCAAGCCCGAGACCTCGGCTCTCTCCGACCAGGCAGCCAAACCCCCTGCTGAGCAAACGCCGAACAGTATCACAGTAACACAGACCGAAAATGATGCATTGGCAGAAAGCAGCGATGATCCAGATATGAAGCCCAGCACCATTGACGGGGGGTCTGCTGCCTGGTTGGTTGTGCTTGGCGCATGGTGCTCGTCCTTTTGCAGCTACGGATGGATCAATAGTATGTATCTCTATATTCAGCACCTTACCTACGGCGCATGCTAATTACAATATAGGTGTCGGAATTTTTCAAGAATACTATGCTACCGGCCCGCTCAAGGACTATACGCCTAGTCAGATTGCATGGATTCCTTCCCTCCAAATATTCTTCATGTCCTTTCTTGGTCCTCTGATGGGTGTCTTGTTCGATCGCTATGGACCTCGCCCATTGCTTCTGGTAGGATCTTTCATGCACGTGTTTGGTCTTATGATGGCTTCCATATCTACGAAATACTACCAGTTCATGCTTTCGCAAGGAGCCTGCAGCGCTATTGGCGTGGCGGCGGTGTTCATTGCGGCTGTCAGCAGCGTCGGTGGCTGGTTCGACAAGCGCCGAGGGCTTGCGTTCGGTACTCTTGCCACTGGATCCAGTGTAGGCGGTGTTGTTCTACCTATTATGATCACAAAGCTCATTGAGTCTGTTGGATATGGCTGGGCTATGCGAACTGGAGCGTTCCTTATTGGTGCTTTGCTCATCGTTTGCATTGCAACCGTCCAGCGACGCTCCAACATCTCAACACAGAACCGAGTTGAAAAGGGAGCGCTTGGGAAGCCATTCCGAGAGAAGGTCTTTGTCCTTTTGATGATTGGTCTCGCTCTCGTACCATTCGGTCTATACACTCCCATTACATATCTACCAACTCTTGCGATCCGGGCATCCATGCCAACCAATCTCGCAAAGAATCTCGTCGCGATATACAATGCCGGCAGGTGAGTTTCACAGACACATAATTTATTTAAAGCGAAGATATTAACGTATTGCATTTAGTCTTATTGGTCGCCTTAGCTCTGGTATCCTAAGCGATAGATACGGCCGCTTCAACGTGTTTGTCATCTCGTGTTACCTGTCTGGTATACTTCTCATTGCCATGTGGATTCCGGGGACATCCGACGCCGCAACCGTCACCTTTGCTGCCCTTTTTGGCATCTTTTCTGGGGCTTACATTGCACTTGTTGTCGCTTTGGTCGCGCAGATATCCCCCATCGAGGAAATCGGGTACCGCAATGGCATCGCAAGTTTGGTGCAGGCAATCGGCAGTCTTGTGACTAGTCCCATTGCCGGTGCCATTATCGAGAGGCCCAACGGTGTGCTAGGTGTTAAGTTATACTCTGGCGCATTCTTACTCGCAGGTACAACATGTATTTTATTTGCGCGTCTTGTCCGGACAAGATGGCAACTAAAGGCGGTCATCTAAACTGCGGCTTGGATTTCCCTAGGGTAGTGGTCTACATCCGCCAATCCTGACTTAGACGATGGAAAAAGTACGACCGCTATTAACTTTAAAAGATAATTTAGCGCTAAATCTGTGATTTATCAATTCTGCGCGAGAAAAGAGAAGGCCTATGTTTCCGTGCCTTCGAACCTTGCAGAGCAATTGTTGCTCGGCTTGGTGTGTCACTCGTGGTGGCTAATGTTGCAGGTGCGTCTCGTCAGATGAGCGTCCAACATGAAATTTTGAAGCATACCGCTCATTGGTCTCCGATTTGTCACTTTGGTTTACATTAAATATAAATATAACTAAACTAATCTCGATATTTAATTACTTATCCCTCCTGATTGTTTGACGCGATGCCGATCCCGCTGTACGGATATTGTTGAATTTCTACGATGAGAGTTCTCGCTGCCATACTAGGTGTTGTGCCTGCTGCTGCTCACTCCATGAATGGGCTTAGTGGATAGTTTGATTGTAATATAGAACCCCTAAGTCTCGAAGAAAGAATTCGAACGCGAGAGGCCTTTTTACAGGCAAATTTCACTCTTCAGAACAGTATCAAAGTGCCAGCGATTTGGCATGTTGTTGCGAAATCCAAGGACGATCCAAACCACGTAGCGGTACGTACCAATCTTCAAAAAATGCTCTGATTTTTTACTGAGCCGTTTTGTTTTTATAGATCCGTAATCGAGGAACAGCATAAAGCTATGAACGAGGCCTTTGAACGAAGTTCTACAGGACGCCAGTTTGAGCTCACTAATTTAATATATAAATTGAATGCAAAGTGGGCTGCTGGAGAGAATAACGATGGCATGAGGCGATCGCTGCGAAAAGGTGGATATGATACTATGAACATCTGGGTCAATCAGTACAAGATGTACGGGAGTGCAACATACCCAACAAAACACAAAAGTGTCCACTGGCGAGACGGAATTGGTATACACACTAGATTGCTCCTTGGTGGCAAGCTATGGGCCTGAAGAAACAAGCGCAAAGTTATCACGCATGAAGCTGGACATTGGCTTAACCTTATACATACATTCGAAACTGGTTGCAAAGCTCCAGATGATGAGGTACAGGATACGCCCAGAGACAATTACAAAGATCCTAAAAAGTGTCCTACCAAGTCGGACACTTGTCCAAGCGAGCCTGGAGATGATCCCTTGAATAATTTCATGTCACCTGGCAGCGAGTAAGTCCAATTAGTATCCGACTCAATGTATATATAAGTTGTAGGACTACTCGATTTACTAACCATTGTTAGTGAGTGCATCAATAAGTTTACACCTGGCCAAACTGAGAGAATGAAGAAGGCATGGCAAACATATCGACAATGACGAAAGCACAACAAATATATCGACAATGAAGCCAAAAGCCTACTGAAGTTAAAGATTCCAGTTAAGTTTGATATGAAATTTGAGTTGGATAAAGATCGAGTGATCTTGTTGTCTAAATCAGTACAAGGTATGCCCCGAGGTTGACAAATCGTCAGGGGACTCTTAGCGACTGGGATCCCTCCTAGCTTACGCCACTTTGAAATTTCTATTTTAGATAAACCGTATATTTTTTGTGGTTGTTTTTGCATATTATTAATATAGAACAATATAAAATATATCCATGCTCTTGTTTTCAGGCATAGATTTTGACCAATTGTGACTTTATTCTGTAGCTGCATTGCCATTGAAAAGAAGGTCGGACGTGGTTTGGGCGGGCAAACCTTTGATCACGCCTTTGTTTGCCATTGCTTTCAGCTGGTCACAGACTGCCTCTCCTTCAACGTCTTCTACAGACATCAGAACCGCTTCTGAGCCGGCCACATGTGGACATGCCATGGGTGTACCTGACATGGGTTGCTAATATTGCATTAGATTTGTTCATGGCTTTCAATTGACAGTCGAGTTAAACTCACAGAGCCACCACCAGGACTGGCAGATATCACGTCAACTCCAGGAGGTCGAATATTCACTCATGGTTATAGATATTTAATAGCTTTATATATTTATAGAAGAAGAAAAACTCGTTTGTATTTTTACAACTGATTATAAGCATTTCCTAAATTGTCATATAATGCGAAGATTATGCGTTGCATCTTGGTGGAGGTGCCAATAGTTTGTAGAGCTGTGGATATTCAGAAGTGCTAGGACCACATCGGTTAGTGACGCTGCTGGTAGGCCTCGTGGGAAGTTGTACAAGAAGGCGTGCCTAGAAATTCGAGTGGATTAACTGATATTGAGTAGATATATTATACCTAGCTAGTAGCTTCTCCTCCGTGCATCACAATTATATTCATGCAATGTTTATCTAACCCACCGCTATGACGCCTTTTGTAGACCAACGAACTAGAATTGGAGACCATGGTGACTGTGGGCACACAGTCCATTCCGACTTCGCTTAGAATGATAAGAAATAGAAAGGATGTAAGATCAATAAAATTTTCCATTATTTGATCTTTCAAGTCTCCATGTTGTCTTATTCCGTATTCGATTACCATTGCAATGAGGGCAGATGCGGTTATAAGCACCTGGTCGCTTGCACTGTGTCTATCACAACAACAATATTGTGGTCAGCTTGTTTTGCGGTCCGCTTAAGAAAATATATCACTGCGTCATCCTATTCTGAAAAAAGTGGCTTAAAATTCTGCGTAACTAATTTACTTTAGAGACAATGTTGCAAGAAATTGAAGGCATCACAAGCACCTCTCAGTGGTGAGAGGAAGGGGGGCGAAGACCGATAAATTCTTCCGCCATTCAGCTTGACATAGTATTCCTATATTCTGCTCTGGTGGATAGAGTATACGCAGCCAAATATAATTAAAATAATTAAAACATAACGGATACAATCCTCCTACATCTGCTCTTCTGCCCCCTTGTGCTGCAGTGTTAACCTTGCCTAGTCACGTAGATCAGCTGGAATTTTTCGATGAGTAACAACGTTCACGCCAAGACTTTGCTACATCACATGGTGCAAGAGCTGATAAAGTTTTAATTTAACTATAATATATTGCTGTAGTGGAGCTTCAAAAGCCGAGCAAGCCACATAATAGAACGATACTCGTTCAGTAGCATCTAATCTTATCAGATTTCAAATGCCGCAACCACTGCTCAAAGCTATATAAAGAAGCAAAAAGAACTTTACGGTATGTGTTAATAATCTCAATGCTAACCTCAATGATTCGATAGATAGTACTGGAAAACTTACAACCTAAAGTGACAAGACGCACTAGTCACCACGATGGCCGACAAGAGTGAGCAGACCAAGGGCACCATGGTTCACGATGACGAACACTTTTCATCGGCGGCTGACGCCGCCAGCCAAGTCGACCAAAAGCCTATTGAAGATATGATTGAAGCTACAGACAACCCAGATGGTATTAGGCGTATTGAAAATATCACTCGAAGCTGGAATCGCCGGGCGCTTGCCGGTGCATATCTGACGTATGTAAAGATGCGAGAGAGGGCGGCTAAAGTATTAGTTGAAGTGATTTGCTAATAATTGAGCTAGGTTTTGGGGAGCCTACCTGCTCTTCAACTTTCAGAGAGCATTTGCCAGCAATGTTGGACCATATGTTGTTAGCAGCTTTGGAAACCATTCTCTTTTGCCAACGATCAGCCTGGTCTCATACATCATGACTGGTGTTATGTATTTACCAATGGCCAAGATAATCAACATATATGGTCGAGCGGAGAGTCATATTGCGATGGCTGTTATCAGCGGCATTGGCCTGATTCTATTGACTGCTTGCCAAAACATTGAAACGTACGCAGCTGGAATTGTAAGCTGGTTCCGATAACTTTTACACCACACAAGGTGTGCTAACCTAATAATAGGTCTTGACAGAAGTTGGGTTCAATGGTCTTATCTATGCTGTTGACATCATCACGGCCGATACATCGATGCTGAAAAGTCGAGCGCTCGCATACGCATTCACCATGTCATCGTCAATCATCACAGCATTTGGTGGCCCATCGGCGGCACAGTCCCTCCTACCCAAAGAAGAGCACCCTGATTCAACTTCTCGGCTTAATCCGATATGGCGATGGTCATTTGGATCGTTGGCCTTGTCTCTTCCAATTGTTGTTGCGCCACTATACATTATTCTTTTCTGGTATGAACGACGCGCCGCTCAGCAACACCATGTTCCGCAGCGACCGACGGAAACACAAGAGCCATCAGGCCCCCTACAGCGCTTCTTGAACGCACTGGTGAGATTTGATGGTAAGAACGGTACTATTCCCAATCACATGATGGTAGCTCACAGCTTTTAGTCCTCGGTATCGTTGTGCTTGCCACGGGTCAAGTCCTCTTCCTTCTTCCCTTTTCCCTTGCAGCATCCGCTGAGCGCCAATGGGCCTCTGGTCACATCATCGCAATGATCGTACTCGGTGTTGTACTCCTAGCAGCCTTTCCGTTCGTGGAAAAGCGCATATCTCCACATCCATTTATTCCTTGGAGGCTCCTCACAGACCGTACTCTTTTAATCGTTTACGCGATCTGCGCGCTATTCCTCTTTTCAAACAGCGCCTACCAGAGCTATTTCGTCTCTTACCTACAGGTAGTTTACGATTTACCAATCTCACACGCTGGCTACATTGACGGGATATCCAGCGTTGTTTCTGGCATCTGGAAGCTTATCATTGGCTTCTTTATCCGAGGCACAGGTTCCTTCAAGTGGTTGTTGGTGACGGCGTTGGCTGTCCATGCTTTGTTTCTTGGGCTACTTATTTACTTTCGTCACACAGGGACAGCTGCGGGCCTACTGGTTATGTGCCAGATCATTCTTGGTATTGCGAGTGGTACAATTGTCATATGCATGAATGTCGGCATCGTTGCCACGGTTGAACATGCAGACATTGCAGTAACTGTTGCGCTTCTAGGCGTTTGCAGCTACCTGGGCGGCGCTGTCGGTGCCGCTGTGTCAGGTGCTATCTGGACCAGCACTCTTCCCAATAAGCTGTTACAGTTCTTACCTGATGCAGATAAAGGCGATGTAGAAATGATTTACAGCAGCCTGCAACAGCAATTGAGCTATGCGCCTGGCAGCCCAACACGGGTTGCGATTGCTGACGCGTATGCGGCGACACAAACATGGATGCTAACTGGGGGAACTTTGGTAGCGGGCGTCGCGTTGATCCTGGCGGTGTTGATGAAAGATATTAAGCTATCGGCGAGAGAACAGGTTGTCGGTGTTGCCTTGTAAAGAAATTAGATGACCATTTGCTAGTCACTAATAATTTTTCAACACCAACACAGACAGAAATCAATAATCAACAAATGGGTTATCGTCCCTCGGAGTACGGGCAATCATCACACTAGCTGACTAGATGTTCCTTGACTCTGTACACCAGCCGCACTCAACACCTTATAATAATTCCAGTTATTTTAGATTATCCTTTAGTAATAAGAGTGAAGCTTCACTGTGAACTCGCATTAGTTTAAATTGCGTTTCAAATCTACATTCATTTACCAGTCACTCTTTAGAATCCTGTCTCAACAGTCAACGCAGTCGGTCACCTGCACTGTGGCTTGCGGCTGGCAAGTTCCGTCATTGGGGGCGCGTTAGACGCTTCCGTCGCCGTAGATTTGTCGTCCTACCGATAACCTACCCAAGAGCGCGGCATTCAAAAAACATCACCAATATAGGCTCAAGGGTTGCCGAGTACATGGCGGATGCTAGTTCATCTAATCCAGCGCCACGCAGGCGGTCGCGTGCTGGTGAGTTCTCTCAACATGAGCTATAGCTAGTACTTTGCTGACGCGTATCCATTAACATAACCCAACAGGCTGCCATACATGTAAAACACGAAAAGTAAAATGCCAGGGCACAAATGGCCCGAGATCCTCGTGCTCCAATTGCCAACGACTTGGTTTCCAGTGTCGATGGCTTGCTCCGGTCCCTGGTGAAGAGTATGTCCCGCCTCCTAAGCGAAGGCGTGCGGTCGGCCAGCGCTCTCGCACGGAAGAGCCAGGCAAGATCGGTAGTCCAAAAGAGAGTAGCATTACGAGAGACGGTGATACCGGGCTATCTGCTGAGATACCGCCGAGACCTGCTACAGATAGCGCAGCCCAGCAGAGTCGCGTCTCTCAGAACCCCGTTGACGCGATTGGTGACGTCGATGGTCTCGCCTTTGATGTCGACTTTGGCCTCTTGTACAATTCGCTTGATCTGCATCTGGTGGGCGAAGGCCTGGAGTTTGTACCACTGCCTGCCATAGATACATCAAGTCTACTATACGACACCGACTCACCAACGGCGCATTTTAGTTCTTGGCCGTCGCTAACCTTGACGCCGACTTTGAACTTATCCGAGACAGTAACCGAAGATGCTACGATTACAGCTGCTTCCGAGTCTAGCAGTGGTGGCGATGTGACTGAAGCCATAGGCAGCACGTCTATTGGTGCCAACAACCGCCATCTCATCCAGCATTACTTGGACGTCATGACTGGCTATGCTAAGGTAGACGACAATTCCAAATACTCAAACAATCTCTTCATATCCGCGTTTACCCAATCACTACACTTTCCGCCTCTGTTTCATGCCATCCTGGCCTTTTCTGCGTCTCACCTTGCCTTGGACGACCCATTATACCTTGCCCAGGCCGCCTCCCTGTCACGACTTGCTGAAGAGTCATTTGACAAGTTCCGACAGGCTGAAAACGTTGAGATAGATGGCTTGCTCTCAGCACTGTTTGTGCGTGCTAAGACCGTTCACATGCTAGCCTCTGGCGTTGATTCGTTTCTCAAGCTCATCACAGCCGCTGTTGAAATTGTCTCGACAAAGCGTGATAATGAAGCAGGTGCTGCTGAAAAAGACACAATATCGCCATTGACAAAACGCATTCTTGTGCGACTAGCGATACTTGATGGGCGCGCATCGCTCCACCGTCTCGGTGGCGGGCAGCTCGTCAATCTCCTCCGAACGATGCCTACGTTTTCCTCGCTTTTTGCAAGACATTCACCGCCCATTGTGGTAACAGAGGATTACGCGCTGCTTAACCTCCTTCGTGCAGGAATTCTCCGCATGCGAGTTGCAGACCTGGATGTAAGACTGTACGAGCAGCTTACAAGCGAGGTTATCACTCAGGCACCAGTACGGACAGACGAGATTACAGCACTATACAAGGATATTCAGCAGGAGATTGACCGGTGGAATGTTGCGATGCAGTCAAAATTGGACACTTCTGAAACCGAAAGTGCTCTAATTGAGCATC
Organism: [Torrubiella] hemipterigena; assembly: GCA_000825705.1. Taxonomy (NCBI): domain Eukaryota; kingdom Fungi; phylum Ascomycota; class Sordariomycetes; order Hypocreales; family Clavicipitaceae; species [Torrubiella] hemipterigena. The sequence goes on from CDHN01000002.1 coordinate 5,991,163, forward strand.
GCGTACTCAGCCCAACTGCATACGGATACTATATTGTACTCTCTGCCCTCCACTCGGCGCTACTTTACCTTTATCTTGTTTATGCAAGTTTCTAACCCCTTCATGGTCGAATAATAACCAGCTAACCAACCCTTTATACCACAGCCACTATCGTCGTTTGATTTCAATCATTCCATTTCCAAGGTAATGAACTGCCAGTTGAAGATCACGCATGACCCGTCACGTACCGAATCCCCATCGTCTATGCTGCCGTCCTCTCTCTTTATCGCCGGATTGACAACGTCTGATCCCGTACACATACACTGGATACTGGAACTATTTAGACACGCTGAGAAATGGGGTGTGTACGTCAAAAAGGGGCGTGAGTTGCTCGAGGCAATGCTGAGGCTACCAACGGGCACTGATATTTGTGATACCATGGATAAGGTGACGGGCAGATTCATCATCTAGAAAACTAGCCAGTAGCATCAAATAATAGACTGATTGAACTATCTGTTTTACATAATGTATCTGTATGTCTCCCACTGCTCGAAATCCGTCTTGTCCGTAAACTCCGCCTCAAGCACTCCATCTGCCCCGACGAAGTCTCTCATCATGCGGTCACGGCGAGCATTTTCATAGCGGTACCACGCAATCTGAAACATGGGGACCACGATCATGAGCGTATAGGTAACCACTAAACCAGCGAGTATTAGCAACAGCGGTGGCAAAGATGGCGCCTGGGGCGGCAGAAATAGCACTTACTCAACATTCTAAACGCGAGTTCGTAAACAGGTGCCTGAGAAGCCAGAAAGAATTCTGTCAAAAGAATTAGCAACCTTTTCCCTTTCAATTATGATGCTTGAAGGTTCATTTCAAGACTTACGAGGGCCCGCTATCAACCCGGCAGCCCACCCTGCAAAGATGAGACCAGACGCAGTTGTCTTCTTCGTGTTGCCCGCAAAGTTAGACGCAATTAAGCCAGTATTGAGAGTAAATGACAGCGAATGGCTGTGATTCTGTTAGTATAACCTTGATCACGGTGTGCACAGTTTCGCATACGTGTAAGTGAGATAATATCCCGCAAGCCTCCCAGCCTGATTTTCCAGAGGCAGCGCATGTAGGAGAGTTGCACCAATCAAAGGCGGAACAGAGCAAAGCATGCTGAGAATCAAGGAGATATTCTTGAACCGGGAGGCGAAGTAGGAGAAAATGATGAAGGAAGCAAACTGGATAGTGGCGGCAGGGCATGTCGAGACTAGCGTAGTTTGGAGTTTGGTGAAACCAAAGCCAGCAACGACTTGGCTGGAGAACTGGCGTTAGTTAGCTTTAGGCTCTGCGATGTTATAGTTCAAGTTAGGGACTATTCTTCTCTTACTTGACTGGCGAATGTGGATGGCATCGTGTTTCCTCTGGATACTGGGTAAGCTGCTGTCTGCTGGTGTCTGATTCGATCTGGCGGACTTACACGGCTGTAATAAAGAACAATATAGTTTGAGGGTCGCGTAGGGCCTCCCAGAACTGTGGCCACTTCCACTGGTCGTCCGAGGTGACATTCTGGTTCTTTCGCACTCTCTCAATAGCCACCTTCTTCTCACGCTCGTTGAGCCACCTGGCATTCGCCTGGTTATCTGGCATTAACCAGAATACCAACAAGGCAAAGACAAAGCTCAAGGCGCCGAAAAAAAGGTAAAAGATTTTCCATGTGTGTATTGCTCCGTGCACTGTACGTATGTTAGTGCAAACGTGATAAAAGGATAGCCTGAAAGCCAGAACTTGATTCGGCCCGCGACATGTGATGACCTACCTGTGCCGAGTGCATACGTCAGCAGACCGCCAAAGAAGTTGCCGATCTAAAAGGAGATACATTTTTAGCATGACTGATGCATAGCTTTTCGGGAGTGCCCTCAACATACTGGAGTGCCGCTAAGCCAAAATGCAGTTCGCAAGGCTTGTTCCTGGCGAGTCCACCAGTTGCTAGTGACAATGACGAAGACGGGACCAATGATACTTTCGACGGCTCCAAGGAAGAAGCGAGCTGTCGCCATGCCGGCAAAGCTGTTGCAGAGAGCTTTCATAGCAGCATGTTAGCTTCTTCAAAGTAGAATGATTACGGCAGTTTCCAGCTTCGAGGTACACTTACGGCTGAGCAGAGTAATGGTCGACCAAGTAAGCATTGCTCCAGTGATGAACTTGCCCGCATGTTGAGGCCAACGCTGGACCAGTTTGGCCCAGGTCATTACACCAAGTAGGTAACCAATATAGAATAAGCTAGATACAATAAACATTAGCGTCGATTAAATTTCTCAGTGGCAAAGAGACAAGCTGACCTGCCTAGCCAGCTAAAGTTGCTGCCTTTGAGATGCAAACTCTCTTTGAGGCCGAAGATGGAGCCATAGTTGAGAAGTGTCTTGTCTAAGAACTAATATCGAAAAGCACAAGAGTCAGCAGTTGTTATCGGCTTCGTAATCGAAGCAACCTATATGATAACTCACCGAAAACATGTAGCATCCACAAAGCATGGGGAGCAAGATGAGATCAATCTTCCGAAGGACCCGCCTGTTCTCCTCCTCCGTGTAGGTGATGTGTTCAGCGTCGCCATACACTTTCATGCGTGCAGAGCCTTGAGCTTCATCGACTTTGGCTGCGTACTCAACACCATTGGCTGTGCCTACACTATTGCGCTTATCTGCACTGGCGGCGTTGGAAGGGTCGTGGCGCTGCATACTGTCCGTGTTGCATTTCAAGTGTATATCCTAGCTAACCACCAAAAGCCTGGGGAATCCGGGGCATATTACATCCCCTTTTATAATAGATTATCTCTTCTCTTTTCCCCATGTTTTGTATTCTACCGTCAATTTAGGTTATCTTAGGTGGCGTATCGAGCTTCCGACAATGTCGAGCCGATATAGTCGGTTGGCTGGTCACATGACCTTGTCGGTTAAATCCGTGTAAGTTGCGTATCAATTATATATAAGCACCTTATTTTCTTAGCATTACGGATTATGGTATTGAAAGTATTAATTAACGCTTATTCATTTTCGTTTTATATCTTCCAAATGACTGTTGGTTCGATTTCCAAGGTCTCAGAGCCAACCGTTATGGCGCTACCCGAGACGAGCTCCTCACACCCCGTCATCTTGGAGCCGTACCACGCAGATATTCTTCCAGAATATTGTTATCGCAGTAGGGAGTACCTAATCAGCGGCATTGCTCATGGCGAGTCTTATTGTACTCGTCTCCTGCTCCGCTGCCCGCAAGACCCTACCTTATTCACTGGCCTTGTCGTCATGGAGCCATCCCATCTATGGGGCGGGACCAGCATTTGGCGACACATTAGCCGCTGGCTGATGCGGAATGGTAACCAACGATGCATATATCCTTAAATATATTGCTATATACTCATATGATAATAGGACATGGATGGCTAGAGGTTGACTCTCAAGCCACCTCGGCCATCGGCAAGGTCAAGAACGTCGACCCAGACCGATACCGTAACATACACTTCATCCCAGGACCAACATCAGATTCGTTTGCCGAGACCATTCCATTTGTCCCCAATGCCACTAAGGAATTCCTTGCCGAGGCATACGATGCATTCAAAGCCAAGTGGTGGCCTGCGACATTACAGTCCCCAGAGATTCTCGTCGCCGCATCGCACGCCCTTCGATCCGGCCAGCTCGGTCTCGAGGCAACACGGGTCTTTCTTAGTGGTCTGTCTCAAACAGGCGGCGTAACTCGTCGATTCATTACCCATTCGGCCCATCTACGACTTCCAGATGGGTCTTTGCCCTTTCAAGGATTTATCCCTTGCCAGTCAGGCGGTGACGCGCTGCCGGATGTACCTGGAGTCAAAGTCATAGAGCTTCTTGGTGAGGCTGAGTTCCAATCTGTGCGGATGCCATGCGGTGTCAGCGGCCAAGTCAAGGGTGTTGCGCATCGTCGTTCTGATAGCGATTCGTTCAGGCTCTACGAGGTAGCCTGTATGGCCCATCGCGAGTCGCGGTACTCGTCAACGTTGGAGGACAAGAGATGGTCAGTTGCGCACCTCAATGGGGCAGAATGGAGCACATTTGCGAATTCCTTTATATATCACGCCGTATTTGAGGCCATGGATAAATGGACGCGAGTGAAAGCCACAATTCCTCCACCGGGAGCTATTCTTATGACGGTCGGGTCAAGTGACGAAATTATTAGAGACAAATATGGAAATGCTCTTGGTGGTATCAGAACCATGCACAGCGATGTTCCAATCGCCAGGTTTGTCGCAGCGACGCCCAAGGGAAGACCGAGTTGGTACAGAGGTAGGTTGCACAAGACAAGCTAGCTCACGGAATTACAATTAACCCCTTTCCTTAGGTTCTCAGTGGACCTTTAACAACGACCTGCTGGCAAGACTATACGAGACTCCAGAGAAGTATAGAATCGTTGCTGGTCAAGCTATACAGCGGCAGATAAACGCCGGATTTCTACTACCAGCGGACGCTGAATTACTACGCCGTGAGACAGTAGAGAATATATTCTTTTAACATAGATATCCCATTGAGTTAATGTTCTTCTTGCATTTTATGAAAAGAACATTTCGATTAATATAGTAGCTACAGAGATCTATGCTGCGCGGTATGCTCAAGAAGCCAAGGGTTAGTAAAGTAATAAAAGTCTCTATTTATACTAGTTAAGTTAAACTACTCAAAATAAATACAAAAAGGATTAGTGAATAAGATAAAGGAAGGTAAAGTAAGCTATTGTTGGTTCAAGGATTAATAACACGTGTTATCAAAAGGTGAGAGGTTGTGGTAAAAGTTCGTTGTTCTCTTCTAGTTCCATGGTCGGAACTGCTCTAGTTAAATACAGCGAATACATCCTGTACTCACTTCCTTTTCCTGTGTTTTCCTTAGCCACTTCCAGTGACTTAACTATTCCTTCACTCCTCCAGCAAAGTAACACACGTCCAATGTCACAATAGTCACAACACCACTCTACTTCGCGATATATAAAGTAGTAGTGGGTAGTGTTGACTCGGATTAAAAGAAACCAAGCGATTTCGATAGAGTAATATAGCAAACCAATATTTAGAACAGCTGTTTTCGGGGTCGTTGGAATGGTACTCCTGGGTAGAGGGGTGCTTAGGTTGTATTGGGGGAAATGCGCTGTGTTTCGATGTAGGCCTATAGTAGAGTTATATTTAGTTTTCAATCATGCCCCGTTCACAGCGCACCTTGATGGCGCGCTGTCTCCACTGCATTCATGGGTCGCTTAAGCGTATGTACCTGTCGACAATACATATGTACGTGGTCCCTCGCGGAAAAGAACCTTTTTAGACCAGTATCTTTTTTTTCAGCTTGCATTGGCTTTAACCGCAGCTTTCCATCAATTACATACGATGTTTTCCGACAAGAAGGCAACAAACATGCAACGAACCGCTACAAAGACTCCCAACAACGGCGTTCAACACGAAGTGGATAGTCAAGATGACAAAAGGAAAATCGGTGTTACTGGCGCCGCGTTCCTTATCCTGAATAGGATAGTCGGGACCGGAAGTACGTTTGGTTTCGATGACACATGTATACAATTGTGATGCTCACATGAATTTACAAAGTTTTCGCAACTCCATCAGAAATATTTGCTAAGGCTGGCTCTGTTGGAATGGCGTTGATCCTATGGGTCTTTGGAGGCGTAATTACATTTTGCGGCCTTTCGGTGTTTCTTGAATTTGGTCTTGCAATTCCTCGCTCTGGTGGTGAGAAGGTTTACCTAGAGCGGGTATACCGCTGGCCGCGGGGAATGACAAGTTTTGCCATGGCGGCACAGCTTATATTGTTGGTTTGGCCTGCCAGCAATGCGCTTGCATTTGGAAGATATGTCCTTCTTGCAAATGGCATTGCACAGGACGGTTGGCCTGCCCGCGGCGTTGGCGTGGCTCTTGTTGTCGCGATCAATGTGCTCTGCGCCATCACTCCGAAGTGGAGCATCTACGTGTCTAATATATTGGGCATCATCAAGACATTGGTTCTGCTGTTGATTGTTGGTGCAGGGTTGGCTGCTCTAGCTGGTCATCGCCAAGCTCCGAACCCCCAAAACTTTAAGAACGTATTTGCTGTCGAAGATGCCAGTGGTTACAGCGTGTACGGTATCTCGAGTGCCATGCTTGGCGTTATTTTTAGCTTTCGGGGCTGGGAAAATGCGAATTATATTGCCGGAGAGCTCAAAGACCCGCGCAAGACACTCGCCCTCGCCACACCACTTGCAGTTGGTGGTGTGACTATTCTCTACACTCTAGTGAACATTGCATTCTTTGCCGTCGTGCCCAGATCTGACCTCATCAAAGCCGAAGTGCTTGTCTCAGGTTTATTTTTCGAGAAGATGTTTGGCGAATTTGGTGTTGCAAGAGTGCTTCCAGTCTTTATAGCAATTAGCAACGCAGGCGCAGCGTTAGCGTTCAGCTACACGCACGCACGAGTGATACAAAATTTAGGGAAGGAGAATCTCTTGCCATACAGCATGTTTTGGACATCTGACCGGCCGTTTGGCTCACCCACTGCCGCTGTGAGTGCTCTCCAAATTACTCTATCACTTTGTTTTTTTCTTTTTGAATTCTTTCCGTTTGACTAAATCCTGATAGCTATTATTGCAATCATTTATGACTATTGTTGTCCTAATTGCACCGCCGCCTGGCCCAGCGTACAGCTTTATTATCAGTTTGTAAGTATTAATGAGCTGTTGGAGTTTTCGCAACTTGCTCATATTGCTAGGACTGCATATCCTACCACATGGATACATGCTTTCGTCACCGGCGGATTGATATGGTTACGTTTCCGCAAGTCGGAGAATTGGTCGTCGCCGTGGCGCTCGCCAGTGATCATTTTGGTCCTGTACCTTTTTACTAACATCTTCTTGCTCCTTGCACCATTTATTCCTAACCCTCAAAACAACCGGAAAGGAGCCTACCCTTACTTTACCGTTCCATTGGTTGGCACGCTAACCCTTTTTCTCTGCATACTGTATTGGTTCATCCGTATGAGGCTGTTGCCGCAATGGCGTGGCTACGTCATCGTTGGCGAACATCGAACAGACTCTAACCAATGCACCTACATTGTTTATAAAAAGATGAAGTTTAGTAAGCAGCATTAATAGAAAGTTCAAAATAACTACTAGAAATTCGCTATGCGAGTTCCGCTTTAAACGATCTCGTACTTGTTGGTACAAGGTGTAGGGTGAAGACAAATCAATAGTCTATATGACAACTGGTAAAACCCAGCAATATACTCAAATTACTGTTTGTCGTTGTGTTGAGGCGCCAGAGCAACGGATGAGCAACATTGACCAGTCCAAAAAGGCAGCGGAAAGGAGACAAATATCCTCCAGTGCACCATAAGGTAGTCTCTCTATAGATACATCGAATGAGGTAGTGGAGGTGTAAAACCGATGCATGGTTACTTTTCAACGACCTAAGAGGGCATGTTACCACAACATCATCAATACATAACAACTAGCGAGTTGAAGTTTCCAGAATAACAGGTCTCTTCTCGGACTACATAGATGAATTCTCAATCTTGACATTTTCAGTGTCTAGCCTGATCGAGTCTGACTCAACTGCGACTCAAGCTACTTCGGTTAGTACCCCTTGCTATGATGGGGAGATTAAAGGATCTCCTTCATCGAACGTGTTATCGAGGTAGAAGTATCTCAAACTTTGAGACTGGATGAAGTCGCCGATTTCAGTGTTCTACACCAGGACCATAGCTTTGCAAAGAGACTTCTGGTCATCTTTAAGCGTCGAAGTATCGATGTGCGCAATTATTTAATTGAGAAGGCTTTGATTTCGGTCAATCGTTGCCGAATTAGTAGTACTCCACGAAAGAGCGACGTCAAATAGGCAATTCGAGCAGACATTCGCTTCGGTATCGGTAATGATCCGCCTGCGAGTGTCGAAGTACGTCGTGTAGCAAGTATCATTAGCAATAGCTGATTTAGTATACTGAGCAGTCTCAGTTATAGGATTTTGCTCAATCCCGTGTACCCAACTTGCACCACTTACAAGTTCGTGTAGTTAGCGACTGCGTCGTTGGCATAGAGGTGTCCGCATCTTACAGGTCAACTTTCTGGAGTCTGAGAAATACGGATAACCCACCTTAGTGCCACCCTGATGGCCGACTGATTCGATATGTGGGTCTATTCCATCGTACACATTAGATTATTATTAATACAACTTTTGAACCTATAATAAAAGCTGACAAGCCACGATCTATAGAGCCGAGCCCAGTAGGAATGCTACTTAACCCGTTTGCGGTCGCCTATTCTGGAACTCATTCTTCAACCTCGGTTTGCAGGTCGTAAGATATGGGTTAACAGGCGTTTTTTTTGGCCTCCTGGCCCACTAATAGAGCTCCATAATTACACAGCTATGCAACAGAGACTTGCGTTTTAACCAAAATTGCAAACAGATGAAGGTTACCGCTGAACAGTCGCGTGAAAAGGTAGCGCAAAGCAGTTGAAGCTGAGCCACCGCTTGCGGAAACCAATGGGAACAGTAGGAATGCTACTTAACCCGTTTACGGTCGCCTATTCTGGAACTTATTCTTCAACCTCGGTTTGCAGGTCGTAAGATATGGGTTAACAGGCGGTTTTTTTGGCTCCTGACCCACTAATAGAGCTCCATAATTACACAGCTATGCAACAGAGACTTGCGTTTTAACCAAAATTGCAAACAGATGAAGGTCACCGCTTAACAGTCGCGTGAAAAGGTAGCGCAAAGCAGTTGAAAGTTCTTATCCAACAATAATGACGTCAAGCGTGTGTAGCTCAATGAAGCAACTGGAATTGGATTATATAAAGAGCCTTACCTATCTCGCCTGAAAGGCGTATGACACAAAAAAAGACAAGCAAGATTCCAACTTCTCGCTCTCTATTTTGGCGCTTTCAGACCAGTTTCTCATTTCTGACATTTTCAGTATCTTCAAAACAAGCTTTATTAGGCATATTACAACCTGGTAACATGGCAACATCACAGATCTCAGTTGCTATTGCAGGAGCGGGCGATCTTGCCAAGTACGTTGTCGAAGAATGCATAAAGCAGAAATTGCGCGTCCTTGTTCTAAGCCGAAGCCGCAATGACTGGTTTGCGAACAAATCTCCTGATGTGACGATGCATATCACCGACTACTCAATTGATTCCATCGTTCAAGCTCTTGACGCCAACAAGGTTACATGTCTCTTTAGCACGCTCAATTGCTTTACTCTAGAGACCTACTTACCTCCACATGTGTCTATGCTGGAGGCATGCAAGCAGTCTAAGAGCTGCAAACGATTTTCTCCAGCATACTTTTGCGGGAATATTGACGAAGTTCCGGGCCTTCCACGGTTCTACAAAGATTCGCGCGAAGGGTTTTTAAAGACATTAGCATCGACTAGTCAAGACATCGAGTGGACGACCATATCACATGGCTGGTTTATGGACTATGCTATCATTTTTGCAGAACCATTCAACCGCAGCGACAAAAGCTATCTCAAGGCACTCCCTGGTTGGTCGATTGATATGATGCAATGGAAGGGAATTCTGCCTGGTACTGGAGACGAGCGCGCATCGTTCACATCGGCACGTGATGTCGGCAAGGCAATAGCCAGTCTAGCTACTACATCGACGCCATGGCCTAGACATACGTATATCTCGGGGGAGGATACAACTTGGAACAAGCTGGCTGACAAGCTTGAACAGTTCTATGGCAAGTTACTGAGTATTATATTACTCTCGAGTATTGTATTTGCTAACGGCATAAAAGACCGCAAGCTAGTGGAGCGCAGCTATCGTTCAATGCGTGAAATTAAGGAAGGCCTTGCCTTAGATCAAGAAGACATGGGCCGTCAATTGCAGCTTCAGCTGCAAGAGTGGACTGTTGCTGGTGGGCAAGGTTTACCGATTAATGAAGTTGAGAGGCAACGAATAAAGTACTTCAAGGATATTAGATTTGAGAGTATAGATGACTTTTTAGAACACTCGAAAGGTGAGGTTTATAGTAACTAATATACTATTTCTAGCTTCTATAATATAAAGGTTAGCAGAGTTTAGTTAGGCTCTAGCTCCTATGCGGTACTAGATCGTATACTTCCCCTGTCACATGCTCGATAGAGATTAGCTAGAAAAAAAACGTTCGCCCTACTCTATTGCATGAGGTTACGCTTTGGCGGGTCGTCAGCTTGCTATTTAGGTTTAATCGTATCATTCCCCATCTTTTTTTATTCTTCTTTTCGTTTCTTTTTTCTTCGTCTATAGAGTAGTTAAATAGAAAGAGGAGATAAGCTTCAATCAATGTAACGGTCTCAACTGAGTATATTGACAACTAGCTGAGCGACTACTACGAGTATCCGAAGATGAAGAAGAAGGGATCGAAAAGGGGCTATTCCAGCTAGCTGGAATAGCCTTTTATATGACTTACAAGGGTCCCTTGCCTAGATGGTGTCACGACCTGCTGGATCGCTCTATGGTCCATCGGTCACAACACTTACGACAGTTACAATGTCGAAATAGTTGCTACGCAACGTGTTCGCTTGCTAGCTGGCCAATAGAGAAGTGAACTGTGGAAGGAGGAAAGGGATTTGTCCTCCTTCAAGTTTATTGTCTTTTTTCTATCTCATATATAGAACAGTCAACAATAGCATTATGTTTAGCGAACTTTTCTCGTACTACCTAGACAGCTACGTGACACAATCCTCATACCTACCCAGGAGCGACAATCGAAGTTCCGTTCGAAGCTTCGATAGTGAACTCTTTCACGAGAAAATTAGGAGGAAATTCTACTTAGTAAAGGCACTGTTGACCAGCACGTCTCCATGCCACTGCAGGCTATTATAGACGGAAAATACATCAAATCAAATCAAATCAAATCAAAAAGACTATCTTACAGTAGGCCCTCTATAGGCTTGTATTCTGCACTGTAGTTAAATGAGCCTTTATGATATTAGGACTTCCTATTGTAATTCCATGTCTTGGGATGTTGCTCTTGTGAAGTTGCAGTTATAGTAGTTGAATGGCTACTGCTGGTACGTTAGAAGGGAGCCCGGCGATGACGTTGCGAGGCTTGACTGCAGCGTAGCTTGTTAGAGTGGGCGGACGAACAGAGGTAGGATGGAGTATTTCTTAGAATTCAACTAGGTAATATTAGTCTTATCTAATATAATCTAAGCGATTAAGAGGATGATAGGGTCATAATTGCCTGCTATGAAAGTACGAGCATGGACGCAAAGACGGCCAGGTACGGCATAACAGAGAAGGCTACCTTGCCAGCATCCGACTTTGCGTTGGTCGGGGTGCTAGGCGAAGAGGCTACGACGGAGGACGATAGACTAGCAGTAGTGGGTGTGCTTGTGGATGTGCCATTACCACCCTGACCAGTCGACGAGGGGGAAGATGCCCGCAGGCCAAAGCGAACCTCTTTCTTGCCCAAATCAAATTCGGTCACAACCGAGTTGAGAAACATGTCGGACAGAACCTGAAGCCCCTGGGGGAAGATGTTTTCATTGCCTAAGTTGTTGAAAGACTTGGTTATGGCGGTGACGCAGATGGACTTGTCACCTGGCGATAAAGGTTGCAGCATATCCTTTGTGCTGGGCTTGAAGAGCTTGCCACCAATAATGAGGGCAAAGTCGGGGACCTTAGCGTCGCAGGAAGTACCGTAGATTTGGTACGTAGAATTGAACTGTGCGGGGGGATCAAACGCAGCGTTGAACTTGTCGGCGATATCGTCAGGGAGGCGGTTGACAAAGGTGCCCGTGTCGACGACGAGGGGGTAGTCGGTGGATACACGCTTGCCAGCAAGCTCAAAGCCATCGGGCTGGATCGTGTAGTAGTTGTTGGTAGAGTTGTCACCCTTGAAATGAACGCTTGTGAAAGGGGCAGAGATCCAAGACGTGACGTTGGCGGCCTCGGGCACGGAGGCTCCGAAGCCAATTGAGCCGGTGCTGCTGTCGCGATTCAACGCAAAGCTCCAAAAGGGCTTTTTGATGAGGGGACTGCTGGAGTTGTACATGGACTCAAAGACGGTCGGGTACTTGACTTGGTTCTCAGGGCCTACCTGCACCGTGGTAGCGTTGTTACCCTTCCACGCAGCCTCCATAATGCCACCAGGAGCCATGCCCAAGATGCCATCACCGGGTATTGTGTTGCTGGTGGAGCGGTCTACGAAGGCGATGCGCTGCTTGGATATGGTGATGCCGGCCACCTCGATGGACGCGTAGCCAAAGGGCCCGCTGAGTTGCTGGTTGGTGCCGTATGTCTGGTTGAAGACGACGCCGTCGACGCGCTCAAAAGTGCCCGAGTACTGGTCGTCGCCAAAGGTGCAGTTGTTAGCCGGCGTGAGGTTCGGGCTAATACATGCGATGCCCTTGGTGTAGACAAATGTGTCGGGGCTGCCCGAGTCGATGACTAGTTGGCGCGTGATGCCGTTGATCTTGACTGCGACCGAGGGCTGGCTAAGCATGGCCACGGGGTAGGTCAGAGGGCCGGTGTGCTCGGGCTGAGCGGCAGCAGCAGTAGCCGATAGGGAGAGTAGGAGCATGTAGAGAGAGGCTACAGGGGCCCAACGCGACAGTGTCGAGCTGGAGCCAGAGCTGCCGGATGACAACAGCATCCCGGTCATGTTTGACTTCTTGGTTTTTATTGTCCTTCGGTATATAAAAGTTGGTTTAGATGGACGTTACGTTATATACAACGTTTCAATTAAGCAGTCCGCCTTCTTGCTATTTATATTTGCATCTTTGCTGACAACATCTTTCTATGACGTTTTGCGGCTGATATGGCCAGGCGTCAGATGCAAGACGGGGCTGTGAGGCTAGCAAGCTGGATGTTGATTCGGGCAATATGCGCCGCTATGACATCACGGTCCGCCTTCGGCTGTCGCTCTCCATGCTATGAACCATAGCCACTCGCCGATCGATGGCCTAAATGGGTGCTATGGACGTTTTGCCGGAGTCCTGCTCGTGTCCATTGGCGCAGCCTCGTTATGCCAAATAGTCGCCGCGCTGGATTAAAGCCCAATGAAAGCAACAGCGGAACTCGCTACTTGTACCCAGCTGGGCTAGCTGGGAATTGTAGGTATAGCAAGTCCAATGAAGGCAAATGTCAGTCGCCTCTGGAGCAAGTGCTTGTTCCGTTGTCTGATTGGCCGAAAATCCAAAGCTGAATCCGCTTCGCCTTCTATTCCGGGCAAGGCGAGTCGACATAAAGAGGCATATTTGATTTGATTTGATTTGATTTGATGTATTTTCCGTCTATAATAGCCTGCAGTGGCATGGAGACGTGCTGGTCAACAGTGCCCTTACTAAGTAGAATTTCCTCCTAATTTTCTCGTGAAAGAGTTCACCATCGAAGCTTCGATATGTATGTATGTATATTATTAACGTCTATAAAGCGCTACAGAGTAGCATAAGACGTGTAGAGGAGGGGCTAAAATATTGCAGTTCTACAGGCCGACAAATCACTGTAGGTGGTTCCAGCCGCGCACGTGAGTGCGCGACGCCAATGCCTTCGGGTCCACCCCGTTGGTCGCCGCGTCCTGTCCTGCCTCCTCCCTCAACCACGGTTTCACGCCCGAAGGCCATCGTTATCTAACTCCTTACCCGACTCGGGATCCAGAGGATGCCTCGACCAGCCTTGGCAAGCTGATTATCTGTTACCATCTGGTTTCTTGATGGGGACCAGTTCACCCTGTTGTCGACGGGCCCTTTCTTATGAGTTGCGATGATTACTAGCGACCTAGGCGTTCCACGTAATCACGTGACTGCGGAGTCTTGTGGTGATATAACAAGGTATAAGTTACTCCAGGCGCTAGGCCTATTAAGCCAGCTATTATATCACGTTCATAACAAAAAATTGTACCGGTTTTACGCCGCTGCTTTTCTACCGGTTCATACCCCTGTTTCTAAAGTGGGGTGATCTTCAAGGTGGTTGTCGTGCTTAATCCCTGTTGATTCCGCCCAGATCGTGCAAAAATACCCTGTTCATTCCGTGTAAATTCCCTGTTCATTCTGCGTATACCCCTGTTGAATCGGATGGATGTGTCTTGCAATACCCCTGTTTAATCGACTGAACGCGTTGGAATGCTCTGAGTCGACTGAACGCGCCGGATGCCCCTGTAGACTCGCCCAGTCCTAGGGCTTAATTAATATCCCTGTTGATTCCGCGCACTCCTATTTCTCTTAACTATTTTACTTGATTATTGGTAAAAATATATTCGCTTATTATATTAAAAGTATCTCATTAAAATGCTACCTACTAGTGAACAGCTGCAACAGCTCAAATCTGTCAATCTATTCTATGACCAAGATGCCCCTGATATTATCTGCATGGACTGTGGCTTTGCATTGAAGGCAAGCAACCAGCTAACTAGATACCTTGGAGAGAAGCATGGAATAAGTAGATATACACACCGGGGCCTCACTATCATGCTAAAATCGTTTAATATTCTAGATCCGAACACATTACCTCCACGAAGCAATGGCTCACAGCCACACCCCTATCTTTTGGTATAACATGGCTCTGCTTGCCGCCTATGTCACTTGCGAACGACGAGCTTGGATATTATACTGAGGCATTTCGCAACGGCTCACCTAGAACTAGCCAAACCATCTACGGCTAAATCTCGATGGCTACGAGGATATATTTAAGAGGATGTTGCTCTCTAAAGCTGGACTCATGGTAATATGCGTGATTCTTGGCATGTCGCTATTCATCGGCGTGACCCTCATGTACCACGAGCTCTAGCCCCGAAGCCAGATGCTATTCGAAATTTTATAGACGAGATTTGTACCAATGAATCACAATATATCCAGTCCGGCTATGCCAAGTCCACTCAATCGAAGATGGTGGCTCCGTCGCCTACTCTAATAAATTAGGGTAGTAAAGGTCTCTATTTATTCTAGCAAAGTTATACTACTCTAAATAACTACCAAAAGTATAGGTAAAGTAAGTAAAGAAAGAAAAAGAAAGAAAGAAAGTTGAGAAGTTAAAAGACTATTGATGTAACGGGCTAGGCCCGTGGAGGTCTCGGGTAGCCCTCGACCATCTAGGCAAGGGACCCATGTAAGTCATATAAAAGGCTATTCCAGCTAGCTGGAATAGCCCCTTTTCGATCCCTTCTTCTTCATCTTCGGATACTCGTAGTAGTCGCTCAGCTAGTTGTCAATATACTCAGTTGAGACCGTTACATTA